>OZ024741.1:376130307-376145307 GCA_964016885.1 Eledone cirrhosa | reverse complement strand
TTGCATGTGTGCGTGTGTACGTGTGTGAATAAAAATCGGAGCGTCGAGTCAGATGTAATGCTTAGAAAATGTAAAAAATCTCGAATTTAAGGAAATTCTGTAAATACATTTGATTGTTATAAATAATCGTTTACAGAATCAGTAAATTACCGTTATTAACGGAAAACGTGGCCAGCTGCTGTCCACTTTTTTCGTCTATAGAAGTATTTTACCCTATTCTTAGCTATTATTTTTAGCAATCAACTATGATCCCAGTTACTTACAGAGTTCGAGATTTTATATGTTCTAAGATTATATATATATGTGGAGGGGGCGGGGGGTCTGTATATATATATATGTGTGTGTGTGTGTGTGTGTGTGTGTGCGCACATGTGTATGTGTGCGTGTGTGTGTATGTATAATATTTCTAAATGTGCAATATGAAATGTACAAAATACTGGCGTGTTTGTAACTGACCAAGCAATATGGTATAACACTTTTTTTTACACTATTCTATTCGACTTTATCATGTTATTTACGTTGTATTATCCGACTATCAAATTGTAACTACATTTTCTTTCTTCTTCCTATCCTAACTCAGTGATTTAGTATTTTTAATCAACGAATTGTATTTATTCATTTATATGCTGCAGTTAATTTATATTTATGTATTCACAAATAACAAAATCATAAAGGAACCTGTTCTTCCGCCTCTGCCATGTTTGACTGACCAGGGATTTGCTTCACCGAGCCAACAGCCTGGTTAGAATGTTTCTTTTTCTGTTTATTTACTCTTTTTTGTTATTCTATTTTTTTAAGACCAGCATTCACTCATTCATGTAATTCTCCCCTCTCCATTACACTTATATTGTCCATAGGAAAGGCAAAGGTTGATATTGCTTGGCGCCAATGTCGTTGCAACATATTTTTCCAATGAATCTTATTTTGTACGTCTAGCTAATTGAATATTTTCTAGAGATGCTTTGAAAGCTCCTAACGGAAGGAAATATTATTTTCTATCTCTGCTCATCGACACAGCTGTAGAACTCAATTAGTTGTTGTCATTCTGAGACCGAGTATTATTAATATTCACTTCGAAAGCGGATATTATGAAATTGAGTAACACACTATGTGTTTGTTTGTTTCTTTTTTTATGAATACATACATAAAATGTATGTGCGTGTTTGTGTAAGTACAGGGGTATGTTTGTATATGCATGTTTATGTGTGTTTGTCTGTGTTCTTATAATCGTGTGGTTTATTCATTATAAACCCGACAACACGACGCTCATAATTTTATACTTTATATCGTTCAAAACATTACATATTTCCATTCTTTACCAGCTGCCGTTTAGTAAATATTTTCGGTTTTTGAATAGTGTTTTGTTTCTTTCTTTCAGGATGTGGTTGGTCAAGTGTTTCATCATGCCATTGGTAAAGTGTTCACTGAATTACACTTCAATTGCCTTTAGATAATGCTCTTTTGGGAAGCTCTTGCCGGGTGGCGACGGCGAATACATTGAAAGTCGTAAGCCGTTTCCTGGGTGTGCCAGTTGTACGACCACTTGCAACGTTTATGATCATATGTGTAATGTCGCATAACATTAGTCTTGTTGACACAAATGTGTTTGTTTTGTCCTATTTATTTCTATATTTCCGTATCAGCGTGATTTCCCATTATTTTCTTGAAATTGACTGTTCCGAATATCATTAAAAAGCAAGTCACTTGAGTAACTATAAAGCAAAAACACCTGATAAAATCGTTTATAAAGAGCGAGTATCGTGAAAGAGAGTAGTAAAGACGTCACCAAACAACTAATCTATATCCTAAACCATGAAACCAATCACATGACATCCAACAGTTTAGAAAACGACATCCTTGATGTAGTCAAAAGAATAGATATTAAAGTGAGAACCAACAACTTCCAAACTAAATTTAGCACAAAAAAATAAAACATGAATCCATAAGAAAATGCATTTGCCGATACAAATGGAAATTGTTCGTGATAGGCCTAGACACTTACAATAAAATATTGCGCAACAGAATCACAAATAGCCAACAGATAAAAGATATAATGATATCAAGAGAAAAACACAATCTATGATGAGAAAGAAATGTCCAACACCAACGAAAATATCTCACAAAAAGCAAGCCTTTATCACAAAGGGTGATAAATACAACTTATCCATTTACAAACCTCACACAAAGCAGTTAATCATGAAGTGTTCGACGGAGTAAGCAACAGAGTCGAGCAATGTGCTCACTTAAACATATGCGACTACCCAGCGACCAACATCAAATAGCTTAACGATACCAAAATGAGGAACAGTCAAAGATTCATACAATTCAACCGGAAATGGTGGCAGCCCATGCCCTACATACAGTAAAACTCCTTTAAGTTTCAATCTCTACTTTTTCTTTGCAGCCATTGGCAAATGTTTATTGCTCAAGTATTAAAGCACACATATGCGGCCAATTCATGTATTGTTCACTAGCTTTGCATCCCAAATAAACATGATAGGCACTTCTAACAATATTTCTAATTGTTCTTCTTTGAGCAGTAAAGTTTATTTTGCCAGAAATGTTACAAAAATTATTCGGATTGTTTACACAAGTACGAGATATGGCGACTCAGTTTTTAATTGTGAATAGTTCTGAACCAATGTAAAATTTGATTCATTAGCTAAATGATTGGGATGATGCAAAATAAAAACATTATTGCATCATGCTGGGGCGGTGGATTGGCAGTATCGATAGAGGGTCGGACGCCATGCTTTGCAGCAAAGAGTTACGGCCCTTTATGGTCTGAGTTCAAATCCCGCCGAGGTTAACTTTGCCTTTCATCCTTACGGGGTCGATAAAATAAAGTACCAGTAATGCACTGGTTAATTGCTGGCCTTGTGCCAAAATTAGAAACAATTATTGCATAATGCTGCTTTACAACAGTTGATAGCTTCTAGGCGATGTAATAGGAACAATGATTTCATCATACAACTGATTTCTACCATACACTACGAAGTTTGGTTACTGTTCATATTCATTTCGTTACCTTTAATCATCACATGTTCAGTGAAAAACAAATATTAACCGTCATCGTTATTAGTAAGAATATATGTGGCCATATTTCTTCAATTTGTTGGTCTTACATTACTGATAGTAGCTTACAATCTCCTGACCTTCTTTCTCATATTTTAAGGTCTGAACTTCAAAAATGAGCATCATTTTTTAATTCAGCGGCCTGAATTAGTAAGGATCAACTGTTTTTGTTTCCGAAGCAATTCCATTGTAGACCATAATTATTGGTATGAACATAATGAAAACTAACCAATGCATATGGCAGAATACATATTTTTTTTATTGACAGAGTAGATAACTAATCCATTGAAAAGTTTCTCGGACCTTTTCAAACGTTTCTATGTAAGATACATGTGGGCCATGAGTAACGCTAAAATTATCAAAGTTGGGCCATTACAAAATGAAGCTGCTGATCGATGAATCGCGATATTACATTACTCTGTTTATGTATGGCGCGGCATATTATTCATTCACTAGTTGATAATAAAATTGCCATCACTTGGTGTTTTCAATTCCTTTTTTGGTGTCTCCCTTGTTCATCTTTCTGGAAAAAAAAAGAACTTAGAGTTGACTAATTGGCTTTGTAAGCGACCTTAGTACATACACGTGTAGCCTTTTATTGGTTTCTATATAGCTGTGGCATTGCAAGGTAAAAGTAATCATATATTACCTTGAAAAACACGGAAACTGTTCAGTAAACACCAGATAAAGTGAAAGGAATGAAATCAATGTATTTATTTAACATATCTTTAACAAGCTCAGCGGGAAAGTTGGAAATCTCACTGATGTAGGACAATGAAACAACAGCAGTGCTGTAGTTGCTTGGATCAATAGCATTAAATGCAAGAATACATGCATGTTCATTCACGTCAACATTGTAGATTTTCAAACACCCTCTTATCAATATGCTGGAAGTGTATACGAACTACATTACTGTCGGTGGAAATGGTTTCCATTTAATATTGCATGCCAGAGAGAATATGCTTTTCAACAAGAGTTTCACATATGGGTTGAATAGCAATGATCCATTTCATATCAAATTTGAATGGTACAACAAAACTGATATGTATGTGAATTGTAGTATTGTACATTCTAGATACAATAAAAATGTAATTAAATCTCTGTGAATAAACTACACAGATGTGATGGCCTCCTATTTCTACATCATCATCTTATGTTTGCGCAGCTGGCGCAGCTGGTGCAGCCAGTCATTGGAGTGCCACTCTAGACGCTTCGGTAGTCAGCCGGCGTCACTGGTCTCTATTTTCCGTCATGAGTAGAAATGTCTGTCTCTTCTTTGCCCTCCTGCGACTGTGCACTGAAGGATGGTTTTCGACAAGGAGCACACATACACAAATGTGTGTCCTGGCGCGACCGAGTGCGAAACGAGGAAATCCTGCGGAGAAACGAGTCGTGGACGCTGCAGAGGGTGATTACGGAGTGCCGTTGCCGCCTGGCTGACCATATTCTGCGGCTGCCCAACGAACGACACTCGAAATAAGCGAAGAACTGGACTCTACCTGGCGGCAAACGGAACCGGGGTTGCCCCCAGGATCACCTGGTAACGAAACTTCCAAACATACCTGATGGCAGCCAACAACACTTGGCATAGACGTGATTGTGGCCGTTGGCGATTACTTACTGCTCGATGCGCCGAAAGGGGCAGAAGAACTTAAGATCTAAGACCTAAGATATTATAATAGGATTTATGAAGCGCATTGGAAACTAAAATCGAAAAGTGTGCTTTTGCTATAAATCAAAAAACCTTGATGCATGAATTGTAATTGTAAAATAGCTGTGAATAAATCGGCGATATATCCCGCGAAGCAGGAGAAAGTGAATTATGCTTCTGTTTTGACTGAAGGGATTCTGTCTCTGATCTAGTCACAACTATTTGATATATAAGAACCCTCAACCAAATCCTAATATTTCCGCTATCTATCTAGCAAACTTGCCTAGACAAGGTTTTCCACCAGAAGGTGAAAGTTAGCGAAATTAAAAGTAAATTTATATTATTCTGTTCCACCAAACTGAAACATAAAGTTAGTAGCTTCTCGCTTCATTTCAATTAAAACTGAAAAGAAAATTTGAACAAATTTTCAAACATCCCTAACAGACCTTTAGGTTGCTACGATACGTCTGAAAATGGTGTATTAATATGACATATATTACATTCAATAGTTCTATTGAATTCCTTTTGATGGGTAAGATTTTAGGTGAAAAAAAATGGAAGGAATTGTGAAACTCTGAATATGTAAGCTAGCATCAATGATACCCATCATGCATCACGCCTCTAGACTTGAAATCACATACCAATGCATTTAATAATAAAAGTAATGATATTTTTTCTCCCTTTTACAGTTTCGATTCATGTCTTCGGATGTTTTAGTTTTTTTTTTGTTTTCGTTTTTGCTTTGTTTTTGTTTTTCTTTTTGATCTTTTTCTCTTTTTACCGTATTTTCATTTACGCTTATCATTGATCCGTGGAGCAGAACTGTGATATATATAATCAGAAAATTATTCTGTATTCCTAAGCAACATATAACTTATGACCAATTCGTGTATTATGTTATTTATTTATTTTCATTTCAATATTCTCGAATATTCTATAAGTGACAATATATATATATATATATATGTATATATATATATATCTATATATCTATATATATATATATATATATATATATATATATGTGTGTATATATATATATATATATATATATATATATATGTATATATGTATATATATGTATATATATATATATGTGTGTGTGCTTGTATCCTGGTGTGTACGTATATTATAATTATAATTATATATATATATATATATATATATATATATATATATATATATATATATATATATATATATATATATATATATATATACGTATGTATATTGTCGCTTCATTCATATCTTTTGAAATGAATATTACCTCATATTGCTCTCGATATTCTTTATGTTGTGTAAGAACTTTTAGTGTAGATGAATGAAGTTTTGAAGTTTTCACATTTGTCGTTATGAAAGTAAATCCACAACTAGTCAATCGATAGCTTCCTGGCTTACCTATACGAAATGAAGTTTATCGTGTTCATACCTTGTCATCATTGCTAATACGTCACTCTATTGTAACTGGTCTAGAGAACCTAATTGTAAATAAGTATCGTGGGAAAGAGAAATTGATCGTTGTTAGCAACAGGCAGACTTTATAATTCATAAGAAGGTTTTGCGATTAGTGTTGGTTCTCCATCGTTTCCGACGACGTGTGCTCCAGGTAAATCAATCAACATAAATGACTATTCGTGAAATTAATGTTTAAATGGATGAACATTCCACAGACACATGCCCCTTTAACCTGGTCCTCAGGAAATTTCAACGTAACACAATGTGTGACATCCCTGGCCCCGTGAATTGCAGGTACAACTCAGTTTTGCTAGTTGAGCGGATTGGAACAACGTGAAATAAAGTGTCGTGCTCCCAGACACAACATGTAGCCCGTCTAGGAATTAAAACCATGACTTTACGATAGCGGGCCCAGCACACTGTCCATTATAATACGCGCCTTCACATGACTAGAAGACGTGATTTCCCGCCTTAATATAAACGTAGTTTCCAAATGGATGGGCTGCACCATGCCTATTTCTGATGTTGGCCTATTAACATCGTAGTGATCAAAACAAGCCCTACAGATTTGAATAGTTATATGATGCATATAAATATTATAAGGTATATCTCTAAGGAAATATACGGTTCTCTTCTGTCCTACTGTCCTATATTTATTCTGTCACAGCAAAACTTTAAACGGCTGGAAATGGATTTATGTGTAATATATTCAGATACAATACGGGATTCCAACTGCATTTTTATCAGTGGATGTTCATGTACTCAATGTTTTTGACTATTCGCTTTATCAGACTTTCGAAGCGTGTACATGCTATTGAGTTATCATTGAAATTTGTTGTTTATCCTACCTCAACCCCATTAAAAGCATTCCAGTTTTGTCCATCACGTTTTTAAAAGATTGTGCACTTAGGATTTAATGCCCTGTTAATTTTAAATCGATGGCGTATGTTGACACATTTTTCGTTGTTTAGCCCAACTCAGCCCTAGACCAAGGCATCCCAGTCTTGATCATCCCATCGTTTTGTATGGTAATTTGTATCTAGGACTACATGGCTTGTTGTTTTTAAGACGGCGGGTTATTTTCATGGATATTCAACAACTATTTCGAGCAGATTTCATTACTGCCTCAAACTATTGGTTATAAATATAAATTTCAGGTACTAGATAGATGATTAAATATACCTCCCTCCACCCAAAAAGAAAAGTACAAAACATAGAAACACGACGCGGAATGTTGTATATTGAAAAAGATTGAGTTGTATATTGTTGTACCGTCAGTTTTAAAGTAAGTCTTTGCCATTGTTAAAGCACATGTCAACTGTGATTCAAAGATCTATCCGCACAGAGGTTACAGTTATCTGAAAAACCGTCAGGAGGAGAAACCCTACTCTTGTGAGTTAGATTTAAGACAACACAAAGCATAACAGTGACGAATTGGCAGAGATATAGAACGTCCGACAGAATTACTCGTGGATTCCGCTCCGCTTCTCTGGGCTCTGAGTTCAAATCGCACTGAGGTCAACTTTGTTTTCATCAGTACTCTGAAGAAGGAAGGTAGGTGCAAAAGCCAAACTCGCTATCTTCAATTTGGTTTTCGTGCCAACCTTTACCCACGGTCGTGAATCTTGCGTAATGACCGAAAGAATACGATCGCGAGTACAAGCAGCCAGAATGGGATTCCTCCGAAAGGGTCTTTGGAGTAACGTTACTCGAGGAAGTGCGTAGCTCGGGGATCAGAGAGTCATTCCAGGTAGAGTCGCTACTTCTCCGAATTGAGAAATCACAGCTCCGATACTATGGGCATGTGGTTGGAATGTCTCAGGGAAGAATCGCTGGACAGATTTTACAGGCAAAAACAACTGGCAAGGGACCCAGGGCTTGTCCCCGAGCAGGATGGTTAGATAACATCCACGAGTTTGATTGGTCTTGGGGATCCAGCCGGATCATTTGGAAATGGTTGCTTTTGACAGGACCTGTTGGAATGAGTGTTTGAGTACTCTTCCCCAACGACCCTCTCAAGAAGAAGAAAAAGAAGAAGAATCCAACCTGTTCAGTTAGAGATGTTTGCTTCTGACAGGACCCACTGGAAGAAGTGTTTCAAGGCTCTTCTCCTACGATCCTCTCAGGAATATGTGGGCGAAGAAGAAGAAGAAGAAGAAGAAGAAGAAGAAGAAGAAGAAGAAGAAGAAGAAGAAGAAGAAGAAGAAGAAGAAGAAGAAGAAGAAGAAGAAGAAGAAGTACCCGTTCAGTACTGAGGTTGATGATTCTTTCTAATATATCTCTTTCTCATTTTCTATCTTTCATTGGAAGAAACCGGCTGTGTTCACACCTCGTGAAGGATAAGTCCACGAGGTGTCAATGCCCAAGATACAATGTATTTCATTATGGTTCCCTTGTGACTCCATCAGAAGTTAAGAGCTTATGCATGTAAGGAGTTATAACACTGTCACCTGATCAAGGGTTTCTTTACCACTGCGTATTCTATGCATTCTATTGTAAGAATTTAGATAGGTTTCTGGTCTGAGGATAACCTTTTTTTCTTTTCATCAGTCTTGGTGGCAGTTAAATCTGCTGTGATGTACATATGTGTGTGTGTGTGTGTGTGTGTGTGTGTGTGTGTGTGTGTGTGTGTGTGTGTGTGTGTGTGTGTGTGTGTGTGTGTGTGTGTGTGTGTGTGTGTGTGTGTTTGCGTTTCAGTTTATGTATGTGTGCGTGTGTGAGTACATGCATTACACAATTCGATTTACAAGCGAAAAATAACTCAATACATATTGCGGTTTACATTTATCATTTACAAGAGATCAGGTAATGACTCCCTCCATTGTGAACTCGGGTGTTCGCTCTATGTGCCGTTCGTTAAGACAACAACTAGAATTTATTGTGTATGATTATGCATAATAGTGGCCGACTATATAAGGTGACTGGTGACTTCCTCGCACACACACACACACTACAACTACCAACTCGTTGAACTGGCTAGTGATAGTGGTGTCCTGGAGGCAAGCCGGAGGATTATCCCTGAGTTGGAAAACTGATCAACCCACTGATGAGATTTAGCGAGCAGTTTGCATCTTAAGAAAAAAAGTATATCATAATATAATATACATGTTTATCCCGTTAGTAAAATAAGTTGGATTACTTTGAATAAATAATTGTTTCTACTTTTGGCACAAGGCCAGCAATTACCCAGTGTATTACTGGTACTTTGAATAAATAATGAATGGATATTACATAATTTATGTACGAAATTGTGTAACTCTTGATTAAAGATAAATAATTTTAGTGCTTATTTCAAGATTCACTTCTTTTAAAATGTTCAACTGTCAATACTTCCGGTTATGATATAATGGATGGTATATCACATCGCTTATATAAATGTTTATATATTTGTATCGTTATATAAGGTTTATATTTCCGTCGCTAATTTTCTCCTTTTTCGTGTTCATACAATTTCACCGTAATGCAATCTATATATAATATCGTCTATTTTGAATGTATCATGGACTACTTTACTGATTACAGAAGACAGTGTAACATAGTCTCTCTTCAATTTCTGTGCATATTGTCAATTACGATTTTATGTGACGTATTATATCTACGTGCATATATATTTGCGTATAATATCAATATGCACACTACACATGCTAGCAGAAAACCCCCGGACGGGGGGTTTTCTGCAAGTATTAGATAATATATTACTGATGATATTGTTTGGAAATATGATTGTGATGGTCATAGCTGGAGCGCTTTGTACCGCACCTATGCTTGATTAGAGTTCATCACAAACTAAGAAAGAACAACGTTATCTTATATAGTTGAGCCGAAAGTGCATAGAGATGGTCACCCAACCTGCTTAAAGTATCAGCTATATTACCATTAAATCATCTCCTACACATATATAATTAAGAAAGGAATAGAACATTAAATAATATATTCCTGTAGTTCCTGGCTGTCAAACAGTGTTAAAATGGTCCACTCGATCATGGCTGACCTCGGGTTAAACAAAAGCAGCAAATTTTCTTGTTTATTACTTACAGAAAGACATTAGGTTTGGCCTCGCACTCTATCATTACCTCCCCCTTACCACAATACAATATCATTCTCATTCCAAAATTAGATTATTGGTTTACATGACAAAACAATGGCAATTTTCATTCGTAATATAATTAATTAATTGGTCTACCATTGATTATCATCTATAGATACGTAGGATAAATGCGGTTGGAAAAAGTACATTTATATATGGATAATATTGAAAATTCTGCTAAATCGAAAACAAACTAATCTAGTGGATCATGATTATTCTGTGGAAATGATTAAATGATTCTCCAATCTCAACTCCCACTCCTTCTCCCTCTCTTTTCTCTCTCTTTCAATTTCTCTCACTCTCTCGCTCTCTCACTTTCTCTCTTTATTTATCTATCTCTCCCTCTACCTTCATCTTTCTATACACATATTCATACATAGACACGTACATGCGTGCATGTATACATACATACAAACAAACAAGCATACATACTTATATATATATATATATACATACACACATACATAAATACATATATGCATGCATACATACATACATACATACATACATACATACATACATACATACATACATACATACATACATACATACATACATATTCATATATATATGCGTCAATATATATTAATATTAATATATAATAAACCACCCGTGACCCGTTGGGTCACGTTCACTTCAAAATATATTTTTTTAAATCATGTTCACTTAAAAATAATTTTTAAATAATTAAAATATACATAGACATGTATATAATGTGATTGAAACTGGAAGGCCCATATATATATATATATATACATGTGTATCTATCTATATATATATATATATATATATATATATATATATAAATGTGAGTGTGTATATACATATATATATATATGGTTGTCTGTGATCTATTTACACTGGTCATACACACACACACATATATATATATATATATATATATATATATATATATATATATATATATATAAACATAAATTATCGAGATTCGCATTTCGGCCCACGAAATAACGAAAAACACCCTCCGAGATGTGCGGCAAGCGCTCAATGATTCAGATGAACCAGAGCTATAACAAACGTTGAAGGCCAAACTCACTGAGATGATGGTTAAACAATCATTCGCAGAGCCAAAAAAAAAAACGATCAAGTAATTCGGGTATTGAAAATTTACCCGGGCCCCTGGAAGGTTGGTAAAATCCACTATATGGGATTCTGCGGCTCCTAAATCAAGTACCGTCCACTTACATAAATAATGTCAGGCTTCTGGTAAGATGATTGAACAAGGAAGCCACTTTCTCAACAGGTTTTAGTTCACTGTTAATACAAGGACTGACTATTGCTGACCCCACGTGGGGATCGGCAAGGGAGGCAACCCCTATATCAGGCGAATGAATTCAGTTGTGTATATTTTTGCAAGAATGCAAAAACATCACAAATCGAATAGAGTTCTCAACAGAAGGGTTAAAATTAACATAAGCCAATAGAATCAACTATAAAATCAAGAAAATTACTGGTCAATAGCTAGAGTCTGGAAAATAATACATATATATATATATATATATACACTCACATATATATATATACACAACACCAGCAGCTCTCTCTCTCTCTCTCTCTCTCTCTCTCTCTCTCTCTCTCTCTCTCTCTCTCTCTCTCTCTCTCTCTATCTCTCTATCTATCTATCTATCTCTCTGTGCTTATGAAGGTACCCGAAAAAAAACCCATATCTCGGGAGCCCGTCCTCCGATTTACGCGAAACTTGTTTTATTTCATCTGTTTTCCCATTTCAGAGTCAACTTCCTTTCAAAGTATTTTCCCATTATGCACCCTTTTGGATGTATTTCATTACAGACATGCAAACAAGCAAGCGAGCACAGAATTTTAGTAGTATATAGATAGATATAGTGAGAGGAATTGTGTGTTAGCTAGATTGCTACCTAGATAAATAGATTGTTTGATTGATTGATAGATAGATATGGCAATGTTGGGTTGTAGATTCATTGATATGAAAATGATAGTTTCTGATTTAGCCGCACAAGGCCAGTTATTTGGAGTAGGGAAGAGGGAATTAAATAGACTCTAGTACGATACTCGTACTTTATTTTATCGATCCCGTAAGGATGATATGCAAAGTTAACCTCAGCGAGATTTGAAGTCAGATCTTAAAGGACCATAATTTTATGCTACGAAGAATGGTATCTGGCGTTCTACCGATGCTGCCCATTCAACGTCCTAAGGTATGAAAATAAGGTTTTCTGATTTTGATTTAGGCACAAGATCAACAACTTTAGCGGAGAAGAATTTTGATTAAATCGACCACAGTGCGTTACTGGTACTTTATTTTATCAAATCCGTAAGGATGAAAGGAAAAGCTAACCGCGGTGGCATTTGAACTCATAACGTAAAAGGCCATAACTCTATGCCGAAAAGCATGTTGCCAATTGTTCTACAGATGTTGCCAATCCATGAAAATAATTGTTTCTACTTTTGGCACAAGGCCAGCAATTATCCAGTATATTACTGGTACTTTATTTTATCAACCCCGTAAGGATGAAAGGCAAAGTTAACCTCGGCGGGATTTGAACTTGAAAATAATGACAAACATTTACTAATGGAATGGCTTAATACATGAAAAAGAGTCGTACTTATAGCTCAAGTTTAGGTCTTACCAATTAGACTTATGATCAAAAAGCTTTCTACTTATGACTATCTTCGCTTTTTATGTTTTTCTTTTTTCAGTTACGATATATCTATGATCTTTCTGTTCCTTTTTCTAAAAGAAAAATCAGACTGTTACATTAAGAATATATTGCTGGTTTTTCTAGCATTTCAAGCGTCCAGGACATTGTTTTTAAGCAACTGTTAGAGATGTGTAACTGACAGATACTTTGCTAACTTCTTGGTCTATATATCACGTGTTGTTTTCCCCATAGTGGAAATAGTAATATGCGACAGACCAACGTCCGATAATTTTCTTTCACCTCTTTAAACAAAAGAAGTTTAAATGAATTCATTCAAACACCGAATTGTATGTACAATTTTGATTACTGATTTACTAGATATGCATTCTCTTTTAAGTTTACATGCATCTAGTTATGTTACAATGATCTAAGGACATTATAGTGCTCTAGATCCCTGTTGATTTCTCCTAATAGGTATACAAAGTATCGCTTCATAGAAATTGGGAATTTGAAATTGTATTTGAAATTGTATACCAATGGTGTTATTAGAAATAAAAATACTTCCAAAATCCCGAGAGGCCTCGTGAAGATAAGCTCCGGTTTCATTACACAAAGCAGAAACATCAAATAGATTAATATACATTGTCCAGATACATAACAGTATGCCAACTGAGGATTTGATGTCTTCAGCTATGAACAGGTATACATTATCCATATGGTCATCTAACTAAAGCAACTATAATTAATATGGTGTTTTCTTTCTTGCATATCTTATTTCCAGTTTGCGTATTAATGCCCAATGCTCTAAGTATGTTAATGCAAACTAAATTACTGTCTTTTCATACCGAGGCGGTCTCCGAGTAATATCTCTCAATAATTTATTCTCTGAAGAATTGTACGTTTTAACGCCAGCTCGTGTCCGATATCGTATAATGGCGGTGGATTGGTAGAGTCGTTAGAACGACGGGAAAATGTTAGCAATATTTCTCCCAGCTATTAATTTTCTGAGTTCAAATCCTGCCAAGATTAACTTTGCCTTTTATGTCATTTGGTGGCGGTGTGTCTAAATTAGGAATTATTTAGAGTGGTGAATTGGCAGAATCGGTAGAGCATCCGATAAAATGCCTTTGTGGCCTTGTTCTAACTCTTTATATTCTGTTCTCATGACACTGTATTAGTTATTTCTCAAGTAGAAGACTCTATAATGACAGAGAATTTTAAACTTTGGTTCCTTGTATTCAAAATTGAAATACTGTCGGTGAGATGTACCTTTAACATTTCACTCCCAACAAAGTAGTTAACAATCATATATCATGGTGGATATCTCTCTCTCTCTCTCTATATATATATATATATATATATATATATATATATATATAGACCGAACTGATGTGATCCGAATAAGGTGAAACAATTGTTCTCGGTAATGATGAACTTACTGTTGTGAAACTACTTCTATAATATAGATATATGTGTGTGTGTGCGTGTTTTGTGTGGGTCTGCGTGAATACAAGTATGTGTGTAGGCATGCATTTGTTTGTGTCACCGTGTATATGTATGTTTGGTGTGAGTGTCTGAATTCATAGAGTGACGACAAGGGCTTTTGCCGTGTTATAGGTTAAAACTCCATCAAGTTTATTTTGACATTGATTTTTGGAGGGATCGATGACATAAGTATTAGTCAAGTAATGAGGGATCAATTTCATTGGCCCCAACCAACCCTGGGTTGCCTTATCTGAAATCGACTAGACACGGGTATCTTCAATTAGTCCCAAATAGCTGATATTAAACATTACGTGCACGGATTTCAAATGAAAAAAAGAAAAACAAGGTTAGTTATATCACTCCTGTAAAGGATGAATATTGGTGACCGGCAATCCGTCGGTTACGACGACGAGTGTTCCAACTGATCCGATCAACTTAACAGCCTGCTTGTGAAATTAAACCGCAAGTGGCTGAGCATTCCATACACATGCGTGCCCTTAACGTAATTCTCTGGGCGATTCAGCGTGACACCGAACGTGACACGATCGACACCAAATTACAGGTACAATTCATTTTTGCCAGCAGAGTGGACTGGAACAACGTGA
>OZ024741.1:376097807-376125307 GCA_964016885.1 Eledone cirrhosa | reverse complement strand
AAGAGAGAGAGAGAGAGTATTGGCATTTAACATTCAACATCATATGGTTTATATGGTTTGTTGGTTTTCTTTTATTAATTCAATTCAAAGACTAATCTATTATCAACATGAAACAAAGCCCACACAATCATGGGAAAACAGCCATGTTATGAGTTTGTATATAAACTATCGTAACTAAAAAATTGGCTTTTACTAAAACGTATATCGCATGTCTGCATATGAAACTACCTTAAGTACAAGATGGCGTCGAAATAATTAAATATTCAGGTTATATACTGAGGAAGAGAATGAAATTATGTGATAATATAAATATACTGGTTCCTATTTGTTGCAACTAACAAACGGATCTATATTGAATATCTTGTTATCTTTCTCTCTCTCTCCTCTCTATCCTTCTCTCTCTCTCCCTCTGTGTATATATATATATATATGTGTATGTATGTATATATGTATATTGTCGCCAGATAAATGTCATCACGAGATACAGCAATCTTCCTCCGTTAATTATTATTATTATTATTCAATAGGTGAAGCTATTTAATAATGGGTATGTATGATATCTTCAAGAGGTAATTGAATGTCTATATATATATACATCGTCACCTCATCAATCCACACCTTCTTATTTTTCAATTATCATTAATTATGGCATTAATTGCTTATGCTGGAAATCATTAATTACTTGAGATACTACTGATAATTAACATCCAATATTTTGGCTCAATTCCTATTCGACCACAAGATTGATTTCGTTAGTTCCAGTACTTGTAAAGTATTTCTCGTATCACTAATTTATTAACCAATATAGAATCCTGTCAAGCTTAAGGTTACTTCAGTATAAGCCAATCATTTATAAAGAAAGGCTTGCACTTGATTGCATTGATCTCACTCGTGAACAGCAGTAATATATAATAATGTTTGCTTTCGCCATATTGAATAGAAGAAAGATATAATGCCGTAAAACCTCTATGGAATTTGAACTAAGAATAAACGTAAGGAACCTAATTACTGCAACGCATTTGGTTCAACACCCTTTCTTTTTCTTCTTTTTCTTCTTCTTCTTCTTCTTCTTATTATTATTATTATTATTATTATTATTATTATTATTATTATTATTATTATTATTATTATTATTATTATTATTATTATTATTATTATTATTATTATTATTGTTATTATTGGCGACCTACGTAGTAAATCGTATCATCGTGAGCTCCGCAAAGGTTTGTTATTTTCAGTTGTTCAAAATTGCCATTCATGGAAAATGTTATTGTTAACTGTATATAAGTGCACATACATTGTTATCTGAAAAGGACACCCAAAAAGATTGGGGCCTTGAGCCCAAAATTTAAACTTTTATAATTATCAAACAAAATTTTTCTTTGAAACATCATGGCTGACTCAGAGTCACTCCTTTCTCACAAACTAACACCTCACACCGACACCACCATTGTAAATAATACTACGTTTGCCAACACTAAAAAAAATATAAGCAGTAGCAATATTTTAAATTTGTCTCAGGCAGACATTCATTTCCCGCCATTACCAATGACTGGAGGTGTTAAAGCCGCCACCACCACCACCACCACCACTGCGACAAGCACCACCCCCACCACCACCGCGACAACAGAAACAAAAGAAAAAAATAAATTAACTCGTGATATCGAAATGAATTCAACCAAAATTAACTCTTCCACACCGAACACCACTGACGCCACCACCACCACCACAACTGAAACTAAAATTAATAATAACAAAAATAACGATAACAACAACAGCAACAATGACATTAAGAAAGCCACCCTGAGTTTTGCCAGAGTAGCAAAACATGCGAAGCATTTCTGGTAACTCAGGAGGAATTAGAAGAAGCCCAAAAAAATGGTAAAGAAAGATGGGCACCGTGTCAGCCCCCCCCCCCACACACACACACACACACACACCTAATAAAATGGAGATCGGCGCCTATGTACCGTGTCTTATCGAACAATTAATATAAAATCGCGCCGAGTGGAACCGGCATCCGAGTCCCAAATCTTTGGGACATGTGTGGGCAAAAAAAACCCACATCAGACGTGGGCAGAAGTATGGAACCGTGGACGTTTTCTTTGAAACACCACAGGAGGCTAGAGAACACTCCATGGCCCTATTAAGAAGTGACGACTTCACACTCGTCCCAAGCTATTGTGGCCAGAGACTCGTAAAAACCAGGGTCACCCACGTTCCACCGGCCATCGAAATTCCCTGGCTAATAGCTGCCGACCTCGCCGGCATCGAAGCCAACACCAAGATAATCGAAATAGCGAAAGAAAAGCAGGAGAACTGGTCCGGATCTGGGATGGAGCTCCTGATCCAAAAGGACCAAAAAACATCGAGGAGATCCCAGAGGTAATAGACCTCACTGACGGCAGCCACCTCACCGTAATTGTCGAGGGCAGAAGGCCTAGGTGTGTCGTTTGTGGTGAAGGAACCCACCTAAGGGCTTTCTGCCCTCAGGCTAAAAGGTTGAGGCCACCTCTCCTACCCACCCCAGTGACTCAACCATCAACACCACCAGCACCAGAGATGGCAGCAACAACTGTAGCAGCAACAACAGAAGCAACTGTAACAGCAACAACCCCAACAACAGTAGCAAAACCAAGACCACCACCACCCAACGCGCCAGAACTAGCACCAGCGCCTACACCATCCACCACGCCACAACCAAAACTAACGCCTGTGAAGGATTTTCCACTCCCCGGCCTATCACAACTGGAGACAGATTGTGACGACGAGGAGTGGGAAACGGTATCAGGAAAAAAGAAAAAACGAAACCAAAAAAGAAAAAATTCTCTTCCTTTCCCCTCCAAAAACAAAATACAGAGGGAAACAAATAAACTATCAAACAAAAAAGTTAGGATAGATATGCCACCATCCACACCAGCATCACCAACCCCATCACCCCAAACACCAACAACATCACCATCATTAACCCCAACACCACCATCACCTACACCACAAAAGTCATCAAAAAGCGAAACAGAAACAAACCCACAACAAACGCAAAAAAAACAACCAAAACGATACACACTACACAGCATTAAATTTGAACAACAACCAATTATTACACTACATCCAACACAACACCAGCACCACAGAAAAAGACTACACAACCCAAAAGTTCACACCACCTCCACACATATAAATCACTCGCATCACACAGAAAACGTACATGACACTAAAACAAAAATTCCCCAAAGACATCGGAGACTTCCGACAAGCACTCTCCAGGGGGTTTATAAGGACATCCTTCCTGAGGAGGCCATAAGCAGTGAAAAGCATGGAGAAACCGTCCTTCCTCTACGAGAAGTAAGGTAAGTGGTATTTCCCATCTTTTCCACTCCATTTCAACATGACCTCACTCAGAATAGGCAGCATAAATGCGCGTGGCTTGGGGTCGTCATGGAAGCAGGGCCACCTGCTCAACGACCTCTGGTCACTAAACATAGATGTAGTGGCCATCAGCGAGACCAGAATCTCCGAAGCACGAGCCTTCGCACCGATCTTCGGCGGCTACGATGTGTACGCATCTCCCAGCCGTCCGGGATCGGGGGGTTGATTGCTGTGCTTTTTCGGAGAGGTTTGGATCTTGCCATACGGGCCATCTTCCTGGACCCAGAAGGTAAGTTGGTGGTGCTGGACGTGACGATCGGAGACTGTCAAGCTTTCAGGTTAGTGGCCGTCTATGCCCCGACAGGAGCAGGAGGCTTGATTTCTTCCGGCGTCTGGAGACCTTTCTTGGAACGTCCCGCTCTTTAGTGTTAGTGGGCAACTGGAACGGGATCTTAGATGCACGCTGGAACTGTGTGGGATTAGTGGATAGGGGAGGAGGGTGTAAGAATCTCACCAACCTGCTCAGGCGTTTTGAACTGTCTGACAGGTACCGATTGGATTTCCCGAATGTGCCAATGTGGACTTGAACAAATCGCATAGGGTCATCCAGATCATATCTAGATAGAGTATTTTGTAGGGAAATAGATAGGTCTAGCATAGGCTGTCCACAATTCAAGATAGTCAGCTACACGGACCACACATTCGTGATTTCTGTGCTTGACTTAGATCGGCTTCATAGACGAGGACCCGGCTACTGGAAGCTAAACGCGTCCTTACCAGCGCGCAAGGCCTACAGAGACCTGATTAGCGAATTAGTTAAGCGGGCGTTGACGGGGGCCATCGTCAACAACAGTGGTGGTTGTTCTGAAAAGAGCAATTAGAATAGAGTCCATTAGGTTTAGTAAGGCTTTAGCAATAGAGTAAAATAGAGCAGAGGGAGAATTAGTTAGAAAATTAGACGAGGCGCTTAGCATAGGCATCGCGACCGACGTATTTGCGGCGAAATTGGCCCTTGACCAATTCTTCAATGAAAAGCACGAAGGCTGCGTTGTCAGAGCTAGGGTGCGTGCTCTCAGACACGAGGGGACGAAAGCCGTTCAATGGGCCCTAGTGGCGGAGGCGCGTCGTGGCAACAAAGCCACGATCCGGTCTTTGGTGGACCACGACGGGCGCATGCTACTCGATCCAGGGCAAATGTATGAAACTTTCCAGCGACACTTCGCTCAGCTGTTCGGGAGCAGCGGCGGGCCGAATCGAGGGATGGACATTAGTGTCTCCCTCGACCGACTGCCGTGTCTCTCGTCCACTGAGGCGGAGTGTTGCAAAAAGCCGATAACAGCCGCTGAAGTACGGGAGGAAGTGACTGGCTGCACGTCTACTGCAACTGGCAATAGAACGGGAGAATTCCCAGCTCTGTGAGCCGAGGAGCTATGGCGCTGCTGAGAAAGGATCCGAACAAGGGGGATAACATAGATAATTTCAGGCCCATAACCCTGCTAAACACAGAGTTCAAGATGTTGGCCAAGGTGCTAGCTAAGAGGTTGGCGCTTGTCGTTGGTGGTCTGGTGGGAGAGGCGCAGACATGCGCCATTCCCAACAGATCCATCCACGACAACCTCCACCTCATGTGATACATCGTAGAGAGGGTAGCTAGGGAAACTGGCAGGTGGGTGCTTGATCAATTTAGATCAGTTGAAAGCTTTCGATATGGTCGACCATCGTTACATAGCGGCAGTCATGGGGGCGGCTGGCTTTGGGCCCGTCTTCAGAGGCTGGATCGCTGCCATGTACAGCGACATCTGCTCTGTGGTGAGAGTGAACGGTCACCTTTCTGAACGGTCCAACATCATGCGCTCGGTCCGCCAAGGATGTCCCCTCTCGTCCCTCTTGTACGTATTGACTCTCGAGCCATTACTGCACAAACTGGAGACGTTGAGGGGCGTCCCGAACGAACTAGGATGCGGAAGATCCGTGTCAGCATATGCAGACGATGTCACCGTAGTGGTGTCGAACGCCAAACACATCGAGGCGATCGGCACTACACTAAGAGAATACAAAGCGGTGACAGGAGCAATAATCAACCAGGAAAAGTCAGTGGGCATGACTGCGGTGGAGCGTTTGCTCTTTCGCTTTTTGTGGAAGAGACGTGCTCCGATGGTCAGGCGGTCCATCTGCTGTGAACACCCGCTACGCGGAGGGCTGGGCATGCCGTGGCTGATGATGCGCAGACACGCGCTCAGGCTACAACATTTGCACCTCTTCCTCGACGGTGATCAGGTGTGGTCGCTGTTTGCTAGACACGTCTTTCCCAGCTCATCTCCTTGACGGAGCTGCAGTCCTGGGTCAAGCGAAGACCGAGAGGGAGCGCTTGGAGACTGGAATGTCTTCAGGCGCTCACAGACCTCGACCAATCGGGCAGTGTGATCGGTGGAAACTCCACCTTGGCGTTCTATAGGGGATTAGTGGAGGGGAAGAGCGACGACGTACTTGCAGAAACTCTAGCCGTCGACGAAAATCAACTAGCCAATCTGTTCGGAAGGACTTTCGGGCCGGGGCCTATGGACAACTTCCAGAAATCCCTGGCCTGGCAGTGCTACCGAGGAGCTTTGCCAGTTCGGGATAAACTCTACAGGCATGGAGGTGCCGTCAGCCGGGCATGTCCGAGATGCGCGCAGGGCGACGAAACCGTCCTGCACGCACTCGTCCAGTGTACGAGCATTGCTGACTTGTGGGTTTATGTCGAACACCTGCTGTCACATGTAGGACGGATCCAACTATCAGCTGAGTCCATCGTGAGGATTGTCCCGCCCTCTACCTTTAGCCGGGAAGGGCAGGCAGTTTTTATCTGTCTGGTGGCTATGGCGAAAGAGATAGTATGGTGGACATGATTGAAAGGGCTGAAGACGAGCACTTACCTCTTCGGTGATGCCCTGATTAACTTTTTCAAATTTCATTTGAAAAGGAAAATCAGGGTAGAGAGGAAAGTTTTCTCATCTCAGCATTTTGTTGAAAGATGGGTGAGAGAAGCAAGTATGGCCCGTGTGAATGGGCCTACTCTGAGTATGTGTCTGTAAATTAAAGGTGGAAAACTGGGAGAGGGCACTTGCCCTGGTGGTCAGGGTCACTGTGGCCTTTTAATGGGCTTTCTCCACAAATGTCTCTCGGAAGTCTCCCCCCTATTGGGGAATTTTTCATTGTTATTTTTTATTACATCCTCTGTTTTTTTACACGCAGAAATGCCCATTTGTACCGTTCTGTATTGTCCTGTACTGTCCTTAATGTCTACTTTATGTAAACCCTTGTGGTTAATAAAGAAAGCATTATTATTATTATTATTATTATTATTTATATTCGTCTTCTTCGTCGCCTTCTTCTTCTTGAAATATATCCCCTTTCATAAGGTTGCGTCTCACAAACGGATCTATATTGCGTAGGTGTAAATCAAATTATATCAGCTGTGTGTACCGTCGTCAGTTAAATGGCATCAAAAGTTGAAACAATTCACGGTGCACTGTATATGATTCCAAGAGACGGGGAGGAGGGATAGATAGAGGAGGAGAAAGACCTATATTACCAATACTAGACTGGTGCATCTTTTTGTCGACCTGGAAATGATGAAAATCATAGTTGACCTTGGTGAGGTTTGAAAGTAGAAAGCGCAGTAAACCGGGACAAATACTGCAAATATACTATCTGACATTCTCACAATTCTGCCAATTCACCGCCTACCACTTGTTTTTGTTAATGAGCATTTCCTTTCGTTATGATAACTTACATACATTCTGATTATGTTATAGCATGACTTCAAGAGCTCCCTTACTTTCGTCTTTATATTAAATTCGTCTTTCGATTGGCCATGAAAATAAATGCATCAACAAAACATGACAGGTAAGGCGACACACCTGCTGTCATATCAGTCTTATCAATGCATCTTGTATCCCTTTAAAATTTAAAGCGGCTATATCCGGTCAGAATTCTCTCACCTCTCTCTGTTCATACTGGCTGCAACTGACCACTCATACTGATGTTAAACTATTGTTCTCAAAGTAAATAACATCAAAATCTCATAAATTCGATATTATATCAGATAATTATGTAAGATAAACCTTTGCCACAAAAATGCAATAGTATATATAAAGAGTAATTTAACTGCTAAAGAGATATACTTACCAACATAACACACACATACGCATCCAATTATTCATCCATACTTATATGCAATACAAAATATTAACGTAAAAGAAAGATATATTTAGTGTCAATGTACCACGACCCCAGAAGAAATATTACGCAAGCCACAACAAAACTTAATATGTGATTAAGAGTGACATATGAAATTAGAAATATTCTAATATCTTTGGTTTCTTTTCGAAATGTATATTGTACACCTTTTTGATTATCTCAAAACAAAACAAATTAATTTTGGAAACTAAGTATAAATTATAAAGTAATACAATGGTAGTACATATCATTGCAGAACTTAAATGGATATAACTACCATTTAATATTTTCAGCACAGAGTGGTGGGTTACGTTGTATAAAATTGTGTTGCTAAATTTGTCCTGGCTGTTTACATTCTTAGATTAAATCCCGCTGAGGTCAACTTTGCTAGTTTGTCTTCCCGTAGTCGATAAAATAATATACCAATCAAAAACGGAAGTTGGTTTAATCAATCTTGCCCTTTAATGCGAATTTAATCGCCTTGTATCTAAATTGTAATTCAATATTTGTAGCACAGGGTGGTAGACTGGCAGAGTTAATAGGGCGTTCGATAATATGCCACTGTCGTATTTCCTACGACATTTTATATTCTAAATTCAAATCCCACCAGGATACACTTTGCCATTCATCGTTCTGGGGTCGACTGATACTGGGATTGATTTAATCAGCTTTGCCTGTCCCCAAAGTTTTCTGGCCTTGTGCTTAAATTAGTAATCAATCTTTGCAGCACTGTAGTGAAGTTGTTAATGCAAAATAATTGAAGTATGTTTTGTAACAATAATCGATTCAGCCTTCCTTACAGTAACATGAAGTTCTTCGACTAAAACAAGTAATGGAATGGTTAGATACACTACGATGATAATGGAATTGAGAAAGTATCCTACGATGATATGGATAAAAGCGTTAAACGAGAACTAAAATTCATCTTGAACATGTCTATAGCTTCTGAGATTTTATTCTTAGTGTGATTAGATGTAATGCTCATAATGCTAACCGAGTGATACGTACGATACAGTTGCTGTAACAATTTTGATGTCGCTTCAAATGTACTTTTAAACTTCCTATCTCCGTTTGAGTAAACGTAAAAGGAAATTTAGAATTATCTACCCATAGGCAAGCAAATATAAAGAAATAACATCGAAAAACAACTAGCGTTAAACAACCTATGTAAAACGAGACTGAAACGCCGAAACCTTTTTATCCTGTCCAGTCAAATAACCTACAACAATAGGAAATTAAAGATCTTCTGTAAAAGGCTTTTAAAAATATAGTATACCAAACTGTATTTTCTGTTATTTTGTTTACATGTCAATACTAACAAAATCCAATTTTTCTTCTACATTCAAATATACATGCTTTTTTAACTAATTTGATGTTGATTATTTTTTCCGTTATCAAGATTCAATGTCGAAAAATATATTAGTTTATGCAAGTTGCTTTTTTATTTGATTTATTTTTTTCCAATATTTCAATATTTCATCTGAAACATTGTACGAATGTCTTCGAATGTCGATACTTTATATTTTATGTAGGCAATTCATGAAAATACATCATTGCACTGGTTACCGATTAAAATTACATTATGTTTGTCATTCCCGTGTGTATATATTGTATGGGAATCCTATACCACATCGGAGCGTAATTTTACTCTTCAAATAATGAAGTTCAATTTTCGAAGCACATTACTACTATTCAATGGATTCTAACTTTCCACTGCAAACAAAGTAAACGATCAACAATTACACTGATGTTTATGTTAATGTAAATGTTGTATCAAGCCTGTAAAGCGTTCTACTACTTGATTGCTTCTTTCTTTCCTGACCCAACCAAGAAGAAAGGGCCAATTTGACCACGGTGTTTGAAAACTGAAGTCAATACAAAGAAATGTAAATAGATGTTTCTTACATCGGCATAAGTTCATATATTTTTACGAGAGTACAGTGGAGAATAACAATCACAGAACGTAACTGGTACTTACTTTATCGACCCCGGAATAAAGGAATGAGAATGCAAAGAGATTTAACTAAATACTGCAGGGTTCTACTGATTCTACCAGCTTAATCCTTTCTAATCTATGCAATTATTCGCAATATAGTTTAGGCAGGTCAGGAATTAGTGATAGGGTTCCATTATATCTACCCCAGAGCTTTTACAGGAAATTATTATTATTGTTTGTTTTTGTTATTCTATTTGTGGAGGCCGGAAGGATGAACGACAAAGTTGGTCCCGGCGGGATTTTACACTCAGAAAGTAAAGAGCAGTAACTAAATACCGAAAGACAATTTCTCCAACGCGCTAACAATTCTACCAATCCACCGCCCTCACAATCCACCTAATTCAATATAAAAATATATTAAATAAGATCTAAATTCTATATATTTAAAATATATAAAATCATATAAGGTTATTTTTTTCATATTAATTTCTGCATACAGGGATTCAGATAGATAGAGTCATGTATGTGTTTGATCTTTCAGTGATTAGAAATATCCAACAATGCGTAACCATTCCTACTCTCTCGTTTATTTTTTTATTTGTTGTTTTTGTTTTATTTTTCGTTTTTATTAGAGGTAATAGAAAAGCTGCTAATATTGTCTTCAATGTTCGACAACAGACCTTCCAGCATCTAAAAACCAAAACCATGAAAAAAAAGTGCCCCCAAAACGGGGAGAAAGGAATCAAAATGGAGAGATTTTACATAATGAAAACAATAGCCATTTTCACAAGCGAAGATATCCCTCACCCACCCCAAAGTGAGTGGGAGATCTCCCCGTCGGACGGGGAGAGTTGACAGGTCTGCAACTAGATAACAGATAAAGCTAAAAACGGTGGCATTAGAACTCTAAACGAAAAGGTTCATAACTAAATATCACAAGGTATTTTTTCCGACAACTATAATGATTTTTACCAATCTTCTGTTCATATATATGTTTATATGAAGTCGGCCTCGAATTGGCAGAGATGCTAGAGTGTTGGATAGAATAGTTAGCAGTATTCGTTCGAGCTGTCTACACTCATATGTCAAATTCCTCCTGAGTTTTATTTAGTCCTTCATCATATCAATAAATAAAATACCAGCACAACCTATCTCTCTCTTTCTCACTCTCTCTCCCTTTCTTTCTGTCTCTCTCTCTCTCTCTCTCTCTCTCTCTCTCTCTCTCTCTCTCTCTCTCTCTCTCTCTCTCTCTCTCTCTCTCTTTCGACCTCTCTCTCTTAGCCTTGATATCTTTCTCTCTCTTTCTATTTCTTTCTCTCTCTCTCTCTCTCTCTCTCTCTCTCTCTCTCTCTCTCTCTCTCTCTCTCTCTCTCTCTCTCTCTCTCTCTCTCTCTCTCTCTCTCTCTCTCTCTCTCTCATTCTCTCTTTCTTTCACAGTCTCTCTCTCAGCCTTGATAAATGTCTCTCTCTTTCTATTTCTCTCTCTCTCTCATCTAAGTACATAGCTAACGTTATTTCTAGATTGCTCTTATAATCAAACGTCGCAACCACTGATTCAACTTGAAAATATCGTTAAGGTTACACGGGTCCATGAAATACATAGCCGTTAATATTTTAAGTAAGAAACCGATCGGTCGAACACCTGAATGATCATTGTCGTGACTGACGAATAACCCACCAGATGTTTTTATATATAAGTTATATGTAAAAAAATAAAAAAAGAGTAGATAAATTGTTTATATCGTTCGAACACTTGAATGATCATTGTCGTGACTGACGGAGAACCCGCCACATATGTTTATATATAAGTTATATGTAAAAAAAAAAATTAGATAAATTGTTTATATAAAAAATGTTTCCATTTTAGACAGTGTCGAAACGAGAAATGGTATGAATAATGGCTGTAAACAGCACGTAAAATAGATTTAGAATAAATGGATTTTTTTTTTCTTTTAATATATCTTTAGGTGTTGGTGTACATGTGGTTATTTTTCTATAGTAATGGCACTAAAAAAATCTTAGTTTAAGATCAGGAGATAAGACAAGACAATAACAGATGCTGAAAGAAGCGACCTCTGCATGTGTCGTGCCCAACTAAAATATTAAGAGTTGAGATAAAGTTTACCATCCGTCATACACTTTCCGCTACGGGTGTTCACTGGAAATAATAAATTACGAGTAATTGATATTTTAAGGTGTGATACACACATACACACACACACACACACACACATACACATACGCACATACACATACTCACATACACACACAGATATACCCGCATATATAATTTTATATATATATATATATATATATACATATATATATATATGTATGTGTGCATATATGTATGTACGTTAAATATGTATATATATATATATATATAAATAAATATATATATATATATATATATATATATATATATATATATATATATATATATATATATATATATATATATATGTATGTATATATATATATATATATATATGTGTAGATAAATTATTTCTGAAGACAGCATATATATGTGAAGGTATGTATATTTCCTCTGATAGTTTGTAAAATTCTTACATAGATCTATATGATATACATACCAACACACATATATATCCTAGAAACGATCGTAAAATGATGAATTTTTTAATATAAGGAACTTGTTCTTTGTTTTTATTCATTGTTTTTATTAATTTATATATATATATATATATATATATATATATATATATATAGTGTGTGTGAATGCGTGTAGCTTAGAGGTTAAATCTTTGAGCTCACAATCATAAGGTTGTGTGTTCGAATCTTGAGCAAAACACTTTATTTCACGTTGCTCCAGTTCACTGAAGTGCAGAAATAAGTTGTGACGTCACTGTTGCCGAGGGGAGACAGGGAAAATGGCCATGAAGACTGCTGGTCTTCCATAAACAAACCTTCTCAGACTTGAGCTCTGGAGGGAAACTTTCTAATCGCAAAACCATGGTCATTCGAGACCAAAGAGGGGTTCCGATACGATCCGATATAGATACAAATAGATACAGAACAGAGAGATACATAGATACATAGATACATGCACACAGACAGACAGACATGCACAAGTGTATATACACACAAACAGACCGTCTCAATAACTATTTCATCTCTCTTGTTTCATTTAATCTTGTCTCTCGCTGAGGATATCCTACGGATTATCTGTTACAAACACAATTTTCAGGGCGAAACAGATTAAATCTCTAATCTGACCGAGAAATGAAATAGTTATTAAAACGGTCTGTATATATACTCTATATCTTCCGTTTGCTTCAGGTTAAATTTATCAAACCAATGTGGTAGTTCTACTCTCGTAATTTTAGACACACAATTTACTGTGTTTATTTCTACATATATTATTATACTTTGATCTTGTTAATTGCAGGGTATCAATATGAGTTAGTAACTCTGTATTTTATTTGTACACACACACGTATATATATGCATACATATAATGTAAACATATACATGCATATATATATATATATATATATATATATATATATATATATATAAAGATTTACATATACATAAAGTCATAGATATATATGTTGCAACCGGTCACGTTGTGGCTCAATGAAGAATTAATTATATATATATATATATATATATATATATATATATATATATATATATATATATATATATATATATATATATATATATATATATATATATAAAATATATATATATAAAATTAGAAATAGCGATGTGTATATGAATTTATATATAGTGTATTTGGTAATACACTGTATCCTTAATTAAAAGCATTTTGAAGACCATACGCTATTGTTTTAAAGTAGTGACTATGTCTCTTATGATTACCAACAGTATGAAACAGATCTCTCAGCTTATCTCCCTTTGTTTGTTGAAAAGAGAAGTGACATAGTCGCTACTTTAAAATAATAGCGCAATGTCTTCAAAATGTTTTTAATTAAGCATACAGTATATTGCCAAATATTCTATATATACATTCATGTATACATATATATTTATATATATATATATGTGTGCGTGTGTGTGTGTGTGTGGTTTTAAGTTGCTACCGGTTGCGCATTTCTAATGCTTTTCAAAAATAATTTTTGATAGAGCGCTCGTGATTTTTGCTCTAAGCAAAAATCACGAGTGCTCTATCTCAAAATTACTTTTAAAAAGCATTAGAAATGCGCAACCGGTAAATCTTAAAACTAAAACTGAATACTAACTAATACTTATTCCTAATTAAACTATTTTTCACTGGGAAAAATTTGTCAGCATTTTCTTTTCCTTTTTACTAATATATCACAACTCGTGTGTCACACCTCTATTTTTTAAATATATACATATATATATATATATATATATATATATATATATATATATATATATATATATATATATATATATATATATATATATATATATAGCGTTTCGTCTTTCTTGACCACTTTTTCAGTTTTGTATGGCATTTTAACATATTGTTTAGTTCTGTTTTTTTAAGTATGGAGCGCTTGCCAGCATATTTCTGATTATTGCGTTTCGTTTCACTTTTTCTGCCCGCCGAAGTGCGATTCTCGCTGAGTTTCTCCATCTACAAATTCATAGACAACGCTTTTTTCATCCAACGCACTTCATTACCAAATTCCAACCCCTTCTAAATTGACTAAACTTCGGACTAAACTAAAACTAGAATGAACATTGAACCCTAGAGTCACCCATAAGAGACTATTTTACTTCTATTTCTACACTACCCATATATCAAATTTCTGTTTTCTCTAAGGGGTTACCTCCCTTAGACCCTGCCTATTCCTTTTTCTTAAATAAATGAATTACCCACCTCTACTTTCTTTCTGCTAGAATGAATTACGTCCCCCTGCATATTAATTCTCTAAAAAGGGAAAACACATCCAGTCCCGGACGGCCATTTGCCTCCTCAAAGAAGGAACGTTTTCCAGCAATCTCAACAATCTCAACAATGCTTGCACTGCTCTTCAAGAACCATGTTTGTAAATAATATGATTTCCTCTTCCCCATAACCTCCATTACTCTAACATGTTTAACATCACCTTAATTTCTTTTCTACATTTTGTACAAACACAAATTCCTTTTTTTTCTCACACAATTTGAAAATGCATAAAATGGTGAAACCGGTAATTGTTAATAAATAAATTATTTAATAAATAAATAAAAAAATAAATAAATAAATAAATGTTATTGTTAATTAATAAATAAATTAATTAATATTTTGACACTTCCTGGAAAGTAAAATAATTTGTTTTAAACATTTTCTAACCCCGGGAAAAAATAATCGTTTCTCTCTCTCTCTCTCTCTCTCTCTCTCTCTCTCTCTCTCTCTCTCTCTCTCTCTCTCTCTCTCTCTCTCTCTCTCTCTCTCTCTCTACCCATATTACCTATGTTTCTACGCCGATCAGCTCGAGGCAGGATCTGTTACGGATCGAACCCGACTCTGCATTTGAAGGATCTTATATATATATATATATATATCAAGTAAGAATATTTTCGAAACAGCGAGTGGGTTTGAAATTATTAGAAATGTAAGCTATCGCCGTATTTTGACTAAAGAAATTAAAGAAATTATTTAGCCTGATAGTGGGGTGAAGAACCCTCGAATAAATGGAAAAAGATGAGTATTGACGTACTTGGGAGTCGAACCCACATCTTTGGTTATCTGGACCACTGTGCTACCATTTATACCAACACATCACCCATGATGTGTTGGTGTAAATGGTAGCACAGTGGTCCAGATAACCAAAGATGTGGGTTCGACTCCCAAGTACGTCAATACTCATCTTTTTCCATTTATTCGAGGGTTCTTCACCCCACTATCAGGCTAAATAATTTCTTTAATTTCTTTAGTCAAAATACGGCGATAGCTTACATTTCTAATAATATATATATATATATATATATATATATATATATATATATATATATATATATAAAAGATCCTTCAAATGCAAAGTCGGGTTCGATCCGTAACAGATCCTGCCTCGAGTTGATCGGCGGAGAGACATAGCTAATATGTTAATAAATGTGACATGATGCAACACTGATTCCTCGTCCTTTATAGTATAAATATATATAATATATATATATGTTATATTTGATATATTTTTATCCTTATCGAGCCCTCTTTGGATTTTAGTGTTCAAATTTATTTTATATATATATATATATATATAATATATTTAGAAACACACAGATACATGCGGACACACACATATATACATGAATGCATCCGCACCCAACTGTGAGTTAAGGGTGCCAACTTCACCGATGTTGCTCAATGAATGACTGGGACAGACCAATTCAGTTTGAACCAGACTGAACCAGTATCAGAGTTAAAAATACATTATGAAGAGAGAAGAAACATTTAGATATAATTAGTAATAAAATGTATCATACCTAAACTGCTCCTAAATTCCTCGACTACGTAGTTTCGTGGCATAAACAAAAACAATATATCAAAGATATAGAGTCCTTGCGAGGTCTGCCAACTTATCAAGAGGATACCTCATTTTACTAGTCTCAAGAACGCGTCTACACGACGTGAGAAAGAATCCCAAAAGGCGGAGGGGGAGATAGTCACGCGATATAACGGTCGAGAAACAGAGCTAAGCCTCTTATAACCACGAAGAAAATACCACGGAGGCGGAGGGGGTATTCATATCGAGGCCGTAGAAGAGGTAGTGAAGAAGGCGAGAAGTATGAGTAATGGAAGCTTTCCAGTTGTCCCCACACTTCAAAGATTGCTCGACCAGAGGGAGTTATTAATATATTTAGAAACACACAGATACATGCGGACACACACATATATACATGAATGCATCCGCACCCAACTGTGAGTTAAGGGTGCCAACTTCACCGATGTTGCTCAATGAATGACTGGGACAGACCAATTCAGTTTGAACCAGACTGAACCAGTATCAGAGTTAAAAATACATTATGAAGTGAGAAGAAACATTTAGATATAATTAGTAATAAAATGTATCATACCTAAACTGCTCCTAAATTCCTCGACTACGTAGTTTCGTGGCATAAACAAAAACAATATATCAAAGATATAGAGTCCTTGCGAGGTCTGCCAACTTATCAAGAGGATACCTCATTTTACTAGTCTCAAGAACGCGTCTACACGACGTGAGAAAGAATCCCAAAAGGCGGAGGGGGAGATAGTCACGCGATATAACGGTCGAGAAACAGAGCTAAGCCTCTTATAACCACGAAGAAAATACCACGGAGGCGGAGGGGGTATTCATATCGAGGCCGTAGAAATGAAAACAACCCAAGAGAACAGTACTGTACAATAACGAAATGTAGTAGAAAACGTTTCATGCTTCGGACATTAGTCTTTCATCGGAAGATAGACTGAGGGATAAACGAAATAAAAATAATAGATGTCTTTCCAGTATAATATATATGCAAATACGCATATATATGTGTGTGTGTGTGTGTGTGTGTGTGTGTGTGTGTGTGTGTGTGTGTGTGCGTCTATTATGTATATGTTCACACACACACACACGTACACACAGATATATATATAAATGACACTATGGTTGAGATAAAATAGTGCAAGGAAACGTTTTGCATGGTAAATGCTAATTCGATTAAATTGTATCCAAGTAATGAGGACACAAAAAATTTCTGATAACAGTATATAAAATATAAAATCAGGAAGCAAGGGAGATAATTTTGATACTATCAGCTGACTAAAACACCACTTCTCAGAATGTGATAAATTATTTAGTTTGCATAAATGCTAGTGAATCACCTTTACTATTATATCGTCCCTCCATCCTTTATGTATGGGTCACAGTCTCCTCTCTCTCTTTCCACAGATCCTACAGAGTGTGCTAGCCTCCTCCTTGTCAATATGGCGTTTCACCCACTTCTTTCTAAGGGCTTGCTCTTGTGCAACCATCAGCATTCCTCCTGTAGCGTTTTAGGGTCTCCTCTTTTTAACCAGCTCCATATCTGTGGATCACTGAATTCCGTTTTCTTAAAAAAGGTGCTATGAAGAGATTTTTCATGAAAGTTACTTTTCCTCTTTGTTGTTACTTCCTCCTTGGACATCCGTTGGTCTATTGCCTTCTCCTTCGGTACAACTTTGAGCATCGGCTCCCAATTCTCAGACACATATTTGTGGAGACCGCCCATCTCCATCTGAAAACAGACCTCTATGCTGATAAGACCTCGTCATCCTTCAGATCTCTTTAAGTAGAGTCCATCAACATCGCTGCTCTTGTGGAACATGCTGTAGGTAGTTATTAGCTTCCTAGTATTTCTATCCATTGCTTTTTGTTCAATAACATTCCATTTGAGAATTCCCGCACTGTGCCTAATAATAGACACAGCTCGGGAATTTACTGCACTTATGACATTCCTACTATTTAGATGTGATTTTAGTATGTTCCTTACTCTCCTTATGTATTCAGATCTTACCAAATCCTTCATTCTACTTTTATTGGTGCCATCTGCCGCCAGAACACCCAAATATGTGTATCCCTCTTCAGTGTCAATTTCCTTTATCATCTCACCTGTTGGTACCTGGATTCCATTGCTTCTGTTCAATTTACTCCTCTTCATCAACAGGACTCCACACTTGTTAACACAAAATTCCATACATATATCATTGCTGAAAATACGGACAGTGTTAACATGTAGATAATACTCCTTCTCGCTTTTCCCAAAGAGTTTTAGATTGTCCATGAAGAGCAGGTAGTTGATGGTAAGCTCTTCTCTTCCCAGCTTGTATCCTGCTTTCAGTGTTTTGCAATATGAGGGACAAGGATATGAGGGTAAGGACAAACAACAAAGTGGACAAACTATCTCCTTGTCTCACAGGACTTCCTACTATTATTTAATAGCTGCCTGATGTTATTATTATTATTATTAGGGCGGTGGATTGGAAGTATCGGTAGAGAGCAGGACGCCATGCTTTGCAACATAGAGTTATGGTCCTTTATGATCTGAGTTCAAAACCCGCCGAGGTTAACTTTGCCTTTCATCCTTACGGGATCGATAAAATAAAGTACCAGTCACGCACTGGGGTCGATTTAATCGACTTCGCCCTCCCCCCAAAATATGCTGGCCCTGTGCCTATATAAGAAACCATTATTATTTACTTTTTTATTCTATAAAAAAGGTTATGCTACACGAATCATAGCGAGTGTCATTATTGTAAAGACACTTAACAAAAGACATCATATATTAAAGATGATTCCATTTTCTTCAATTTCTTGTGGATATTCTATTGAAGTAAATGTAATATTTTGTATGTTTAAGTACGTATGCATATACTTCTATGTAAGTATATGCGTGAGTGTATGTATGTACATACATATATGTATGTGCATATATGTATGTGCATATATATATATATATATATATATATATATATATATATATATATATATATATATATACATATATATATATATATATATATATATATATATATATATATATATATATATATATATATATATACATACACATTCATATCTATGTATATATATATATATATATATATATATACTTAGTATGTAATGGTATGCTTACAGTAATATAGTATACCAATATACATATAGTATATCATGATAGTATTTCAAGAAAGTTTTCAGTTTCCTACTTTAAACCGGTGATATTGTACATATATTTAAAGTCCTGTAGGGTAGTTCCACCATTTTTATATGTGTGTCTCTTGCCATTCTGTGTTTATTTGTGTAGTTGTTGTTGCTGTTGCAGTTTTTATTGTTGTTGTTGTTTCTTTTGTTGCTTGCTGTCTGTGTGTCTCTGCGTGTATCTTTTTCCTGTATTTATCTACTTATTCAAATACTTTTATTTACTTACTTATATATGAATATATATTATATAAATGCCTGTTTTGTTGATGTTGTGGGCTTCGCTGTTGTTTTCTGGGGTTTTTTTTTTATTAAATTCTTTATCTTATATATTATTTCTTTCTTGTTATAGAATACGTATTGCAGTAATATAGCATGGATAGGTCGAACTTCACACGAGATGCCAGGGGGTTTAAGTACGATTGAACAGGAATCATCTTATCAATTCGTTTCTTGTGAATATATCGGAAATGTAAAGAATTTGTACAATAACTAAGTAAAAATGTCAATAGAACATAGATGAACATTCTTTTCATACGTGAACCAATGAACGTATTGAAATTTCCATACTTTACCGTTATATATATATACATGTATGTGTATGTGTGTGTCTTATATACACACACACACACATACATACACACACACACACATATATATATATATATATATATCAAATCTTTGCCCAGTACACCGGCCCCACGCCTAACTGTACGGTCGTTACATCGACGACTGTATCGGAGCCACAACCCTCACCCGAGAACAGCTCGACTCCTTTCTCCCCTTCTTCTGCTCCTTCCACCTCTCCCTCCACTTCACCACCTCTATCTCCACCACCCACGCCCACTTCTTAGACATCTCCGTCGCCATCGACCCCTCCCACCACTCCCTCGTCACCTCCGCCTTCTTCAAACCCACCTCGACTTCACCTCCTCCCACCCTACAAACACTAAACACTCTATTCCCTACTCCCAACTCCTCAGTATCCGCCGCCTCTGCAGCTGTAATGCTGACTTTGAGTCCCAGGCCCTTTCCCTGGTCAGCCATTTCATCCGCAGAGGTCACCCCCTCCCTCGTCCACACCACCCTCACTCGCACCCGTGCTGTCCACCGCTCCACCAGCCTCACCCACGCCACCACCAACCACCCACCGTCTCCCCTTCCCCATCACCTACCCCCATCCACCCTACCCCTCCACCGCACCATCCTCCGCCTCGTCCGACGCCTCCAGTCCAACCACTCCACCTCCCACATCTTCCCATCCCCACCACTCCCCTCCTTCAAACGCGTACGCAATCTCCGCACACTCCTCGTCCGCAGCTCCCTACCCCCCAACCAACGCTCCCCCACCCGGTTCCCTTCCCTGTTCCAGGCCTCGTTGCAACACCTGTCCCCACATCACCAACACCACCACCTTCCAGGGTCCCAACGGCCACTCTCTCTCTGTTAGGTACGCCTTCCGCTGCACCTCCTCCAACCTAATCTATGGACTTCGCTACACGGAGTGCAGCGCAACCTACGTCGGACAGACTGGACGTCGCCTGGCGGACCGTTTCACCGAACACTTTCGGGATATTCGTCTCGTTGGGAGTTCCCCCATCGCCCGACACTTTGGCTCCCCTGGACATTCTGCCTACCACCTCACAGTCTGTGGCCTGCTCCAATGCCACGTAACACCCGCCACCCGCCTCAGGGTCGAACAACGCACCATCTTCACCCTCCCCCACACTCCCCCCGGGCTGGACTTCCCACCCCTATTCCTTTATCCTTCGACCGCCCTGTTCCCCACCCCCACCCACCCCCACATACACATATCCTGCACTAACACCACTAACACACACCTCCTTTTCACCGCCCACCCCCTTGGCCTACCCCAGAAAAACAATACTAACAACCCCACCCCACCCCCGACCACCCTCCCCCAACTAACAATACTAACATCCCCACCCCTCCCCTATCACGCACACACCCACCTGTACATATATACACGCACTCACACTATCCACACACCTTACTACCACCACTAACCCTCACCCACACATCCACTCCAACCACCCCACAATTAATACCACTAACATCCCCCCGACCCCACGCATACGAACACACACACACACATCCCACTAATACCTCTACTAATACACACCCAATACCCCCTGCATGACCCCCCTCCCCACTCTACCATTCACACCTACCCATCCTCTCCCCTGTCCACCACACAACCGCACACACTGACACACTGACTTACTCCACCTGCCATCCTCCTCTACTGCTGCTATGCCTTCTCCTGCCTTGACCCTCTGACCACTTCTCCGTACACACAGACACACAGTCCTCTCCACCTGTCATTCTCCTCTACCCACATCCTGCCTTGACCCTCTGACCACTTCCTGTTTCGCGCGCACCCCACATCTCCCCTCTTCCGACTACCACAACCAACGGATTACACACCATCGGCCATCGTTCCCACTATCCACTCCATAACATGAAAAATATCCGGCAACTCTTCACATCCTCTACGGAACTACCTTAGGAACTTACCCACGTACATACACTCACAATTTGTTTTCGAACCACGCCACCTACATCCACAAAACGTATAAACACCAACACACACGTGCGTACCCCCACATATATACACACTCAGCCTCCAGAATCCCCCCTCCCTCACCCCTCTGACCCTTCCCCATCCACACGCGCACACACACCTTTTCCTGAACATGGAACCTCGTTTTCCCCCAACTCTCACATTGACACACACACACACACACACACGTACACCTACACACATACACAAACACCACCTTCAGCCGTCCCCGCTCGGACACCCCACCTCCCTCTCCCCACTACACCCGCCATCACCCCTACACGCCCCACACCCTTCCACCACTTGTTTATCGTCATGTTTATTTTTATCTTTATGTGTACCGCTTCCACCCCCACCCCCTTTTTTCTAAATGTCTCTCCACCACTCCCCCACACACCTTCGGATCTCTCTTTCCACCCACGTTTCTCCTGAAGAAGGGCTTATGCCCGAAACGTCGTCCCCCTCCCCCCACTGTCAAGAGCGTGAAACTAATAAACCTTTGTTTCTACTGCCTCTCTGTTTTGTTCCCGTTCCATTTTTCACTATCTATATATATATATATATATATATATATATATATATATATATATATATATATATATATATATATATATATATATATATATATACGTATATATATATATGTATATATATATAGTATATGTATGTATCCGCGTATATAGGCTTACGCATCTACACATAGATAAATAGATTGAAATATATATATATAGATAGAGAGAGAGAGAGTAAGAGGGAGAGAGGGAGAGAGAGAGAGAGAGAGAGAGAGAGAGAGGGGGGGGGGGAGTGAGAAATAGAGAGAGACGTATATATTATAATTTACTTTTTATGAACGGACGTAACGGTTTATGAATGTTTCAGTTGGCCGTGCAGTTATAATGTTGGATTTATAATCAAAGGTTTAATTGTTCATTTTGTTTCAATTATCATTTACATTTATTCCTTTACTTTTCAAGATTCATGAATTCTAATGACTAGATGTATAATTCCCTGGTACTCTAATATAAAATACAATATCTGTTAGTATTGCTTTTGCAATTCTAATAATACTACAACTTCCTTAAACCGTCAATTCCTGATAAGTTGTAGCCCTTGTGAGATACCGACGTGGAATGAGCTCTTAAACCTGGGAGAACTCCTCCCTTACAACCGATTTCTGCTAGAGGGAAATGAAAATACAGAGAGAAAGAAATTTTAGTTTTACTCGTCCATTTGCCAGCTGAAGGAAGTAAGAAGTAGTTTGAAGAAATATTCGCTCTCGGTCTTCAGTTGCTCGCAATGCATCACTGCATTGGATTCGAGTTTTTGATCTCAAGCTGTTTCTGCTAGTTGAATCCAGCTGCCGATCCAGCGCAATAGGTGCCGACAATTCGTTCTTGGAAATAGATAAGTGTGATCTCTGCGGTTTTCTCCAAAGTCCGTAGCAGAGTATTCAAAGTCTATCTTTCACTAATCACATACTCTACAGGGTATTATTCCACTCTCTTGAAGCCAACGAGAACATCGATGTAGTCGCTTGATATACTGAAGTTAATAGCCAAATCGTTTTTAAACCACACTCTACAGTAAAAAAGAAAGGACTCATTGGTCAATGTATTCTTTGATATACAATTAGGTATGATTGAACAGAAATAACTTTGATCATACGTCTGCCTGATTGAGGACGGGTTGGAGCTAAACAACAACCTCTTCGATGCTTGGCAACAAGTTTGATATCATTGTATCATATGTTATAAGAAGTTGAGAGAAAAAGAGAGACAGAAAGAGTGATATACATACTTATCTTTTAGCTTTTACTACGCAAAGAAAGTAAAATCATTTCCAACGATGATTTGAAACTGATACCTAATTTTAGTTCAGTCTGACCTTGTATCTAACCCTAGAATATTCAGTACTGATAAACAGAACTGGATATTATTATCTGATATACACGCCAACACTCAATACGATAAATGTGTTCTGAAATCATATATATATATATATATATATATATATATATATGAATGTGTGTTTATATGTTTACGTATGCGTGTGTGGGTGGGGTGTGTTGTTTTTATGGTGTAGATACTCATACAGACAATTATGTATATACATATGTTTATACATTTATATATATATATCACAGAAAAAAGAGAATCAGTGTTGCGACGAAAGGAATTTATTGGACATATTACAATTGTTTCTCGGGCGACCAGTACGAAGCAGATTTTCCTACACGAAAATCTGCTTCGTAGAATCGAAACGTATCCGAGGACCGCGCGATTTCAGAGTCAGGTTTGATCACCATATCGATCGTGCCTTGAGCTGGTCGCCCGAGAAAAAATTGTAATATGTCCAATAAATTCCTTTCGTCGTAACACTGATTCTCTTTTTTCTGTGATATCATACTCTGTTCTACGAGGGCTTCGAGTGCTCATACGGCCTATCGCACACGGACGCTTTAAGCATCCAACACCAAATATATATATATATATATGTGTGTGTGTGTGCATCTGTTATATGGATATGTGTGTGTATGTGCTCGTGCGCGTGGGTGGCTGTGCTAGTGTATGTATGTATGCATATATGTATTACACAACTGACATTTATTAAATATATTAATCCACAATAAGTAAAAAAAGAAATAAAAATATAGGTATGCTGCTGAATTATTATAGTTATATTTTGTTGAATTATTAGAGTTATATTTTGATAGCCTTCCATTTTTATTGATACATTCACAGCCGAAGTTGGAGGAGTGGAACAGGAAGAGAATTTGGTGGATGACTTCAAACAATGCGTGCCATTTGACGATAATTCACCTCTTCCGAAAGTGGTTTCCGCTTGCTGCAAATTGTAATAAATCGTAAAATAGAGACGGTAATGAAGCGGAAGAGATTCAAACTTTACTGCTGGTTAAACCTAGCATCAGTTTCTAACATTTAAACACAGTTAGACACGAGCTGATTTACAAAACTGATATCTTCTTCTTCAAAAGACTAAAGTTCAATAGGAGGAGTGGGGAAAGGATGGTGACTATTTTTGTTGTAGTTGTAATTATTATTAGTGTTAGAACTCTAAGAATACTCTTTAAACGTATATATGTATGTGGGTATGCATATATATATATATATATATATATATATATATGTATATTCGTATGTTTATGTACTTCTATATATAGCACAACTATCATATCAAATCAAAATGAATGAAGCATTAGATATTGTAGAATTAGAGATGTATGTCTGGAAAGTAGATACTGGATGGTCAAGAGTGTAATACCTTCTATTATAGGTCTGCTTGATCAAAACAGACCTAGCGCTAAACAACAACTATATATTTTTTATGAAATTGAACTCACTAAATATGAAAATAATTTATTTCAAACATTACCACCAAAGTTTCACATTTTTTTACATTTGTACACGCTCATAATTCTGCAAAACTTTATTGTTATTTAAATAGACATGAGTACATAACCGGTATATATTTAATCGACTAAATAATTGAAATTAAGATCGATTGCTTTTGAATTTCAAACACAGAACATAGAAAATTGTTTTGTATTTGTTCAGTTTCAGCCAGATCATTGTTTTAAGAATGTTCAAAAATATTAATTTCTAGTTTCTGTACAGATCCAACGATTTGGGGGAAGAGGAAAATCAATTATACAGACTCCAGTATTTCACTGGTACTTTATTTTAACGTCTCCGGAAGACATTGAAAGGTAAAGTTGAAGTCGGTGTGATTTGAAACCAGAAGGTTGAAGGCTGTAACGAAATACTGCAATGCATTTTATCCGATGCTCAAACATATCTGCCACTCCACCGCTGCTCTTTAATAATTGTTTCTACTTTTGGCACAAGGCCAGCAATAACCCAGTACATTACTGGTACTTTATTTTATCGACCCCGTAAGGATGAAAGGCAAGTAATCTTAGACAACAATAAAGTCAGTTATATCGACCCCTGTACTTGGATGGTACTTTGTTTTATTAACTTAGATGAATACCAAACATGACCTCGGTGATATTTGAACTTAGAATTCAGAAAGTTGGAAAAAATGCCTCAAGATATTCTATCCAAAGCTCTAACGACTCTGCCAGTTCGAATGTTGAAAGTACAGGTGGAATATATTTGCAGATGATCTGCTCCACAAAAAATGCTATGCTGTTTATTTACCTCCAAGTTATCCTTCATTTAGCAAAAAAAATGATCGAAGAATTTCCAGTCACTGCTCACATATCTAGGTGTTCAAATTCTGTGAGTCTGGGGTGAAATACGCCATGTGCCCGTCTTTCTTTTTCAAAAGATTGTAATATGAAAATGTAGTAGTAGTAGTAATAGTAGTAGTAGTAGTAGTAGTAGTAGTAGTATTAGTAGTTATTGTTGTTGTTGTTGTTCTTATTCTTGTTGACGTGGAGGAGGAGGAGGGTACACATGCATAACCCATATCTGCCTTCCCGGTAATATTCAATCTTCGTCTAGCTAAGGACTATATTACACATTCCAGTCTGCAATGATGATGTATACGGGGTACAACATGATTGTTTGGACACGTTGCATTCTCTACAATACCAGGTCTCTTTCTGTACCCCTATAGATTCTGGTGGTAGCCACAGTGGAGGCGGTCAAAGCGAAATAGGTATATACAAAACATTTGCTGTTCCTCAGCACCTATTGTTCGTAATATACACCCTAATACTATGTTCGGGGTCAGCGAGACTTTTGATGTTGCAGCTATTTCTGTGAGTATACTTGTCAGAGCTGTTTACGGGATGTTATTGTGTTGCAGTATAGGCGGTGAATTGGCTGTCATTAGAATGTCAAAGCTTTCCTGTAATCGTTCCGGCTCACTGCTCTATAAGTTTAAATCCCACCGAGGTCAGCTTTGCCATCCATCCTTTCGAGGTCGATAAAAATACTACCATTCTCTATATCACTTTCTCGGTTGATCTCTCTCATTTTCTAACCTTCTCTGGAAGATATCTGCTCTGTTCAGACCTGGAGAGTGAAGCGCTCCGCTATGCTTTAATGCCCCCAAAACGCCGTATAACACTACGACTCTTACATACATACATACATACATACATACATACATACATACATACATACATACATACATACATACATACATACATACATACATACAGCAATATGGAAGACATCCATGTACATAATATGAAAGAGTACTGGTGGAATTTTCCAGTAAAAACCCCAATAAAATGCAGGCATAACAGACCAGATATTATGATATGGGACAGGGAGAAGAAAGCATGCACAGTAGTGGAAATTAGCTGCCCAGCAGATGCCAATATAATATCAAAGATTAGTGAATAGGAGAACATTTATGCAGAACTGATGAGAAATCTGCAGATACTCCACCCTGATTACACCTTCAGATTTATGCCTGTGATTATTGGGGCACTTGGTATATGTTAGTAACTGCCTCAATACAAATCTTGAGAAGCTAGGCTTCAGAGGAACAGAAAGAACACAACTAGTTAAGAAATTACAAGTACAATCCATTAATGGAACAGTAAAAATATGTAAGACATTCCAAAATGTTGCATCTAATAACTGCATATACACATATACAGATGCAAAGCATATACACATGGACACATACAACTCAAAACACCCACATCCACACATACAATAACATCGATATTTACACATGCATACATACATACATACATGCATACATACCTACCTAGTTGATGTGTAAATTCCAATGAGAGAGT
>OZ024741.1:376030607-376097607 GCA_964016885.1 Eledone cirrhosa | reverse complement strand
GATCTACATTGACTTTCATCCTTCCATGATCGATAAATAAAATACCAGTAGATATTTTCTCTCTCTTTCTCATTCTCTCTCGCACACAATCTTTTTCACACTAATTGCTGGCCTTGTACCAAAAGTAGAAAAAATTATTATGAGTAGGGTGGTGGTTTGGTAGTATCGGTAGAGCGTCAGACAGTTATGGCATCATAGAGTTATGACCCTTTATGTTCTGAGTTCAAACCCGCTAAGGCTAACTTTGCCTTTCATCCTTACCGAATCAATAAAATAAAGCACTGTGGTTGATTTAATCGACCTTCCCCTTCCCCAAAATTGATGACCTTGTGCCTACAGTAGAAAGGGTAGGACGCTATGGTTTGCAGCATAGAGTTACGGCCCTTTATGAACTGAGATCAAATCCCGCCGAGGTGAACTTTGCCTTTCATCCTTACGGGGTCGATAAAATAAAGTACCAGTAATATACTGTGATAATTGCTGGCCTTGTGCCAACATTAGAAACAGTTATTATTATTATTATTATTATCATGGAAGAACAAAAGAAGGAAACGAAGGAGAAGTAAAAATACATAAAGGAAGAAGAGAAGAAGAGAAATGACGAAGTTACAATAATTTACAACGTAAAGAAGTATAACAGCAGAAACAATATAAAAACAAAACTAAGCAAAAGAGAAACTCACCTCCCAAGAAGCAACAAATGGCAAGATAAAGGACATAAGCAAGAATAACATCAATACACAACCAATAATAATGGTTTCTTATATAGGCACAAGGCCAGCAATTTGGGTAAAGGAGAAAGTCAATTAACTTGAACCAGTGCATTACTGGTACTTTATCTTATCGACCTCGTAAGGATGGAAGGCTAAGTTAACATCGGCGGGATTTGAACTCAGAACGTAAAGGACCATAACTCTCTGCTGTAAAGCATGTTGTCTGATGCTCTACTGATAATAATAACACATGATGATAATAATAATTGTTTCTACTTTTGGCACAAGGCCAGCAATAAAGTACCAGTAATGCACTGGGTAATTGCTGGCCTTCTGCCAAAAGTAGAAACAATTATTATTATTATTGGTTGTGTCAGGGCGGTGGATTGGCAGTATCGGTAGAGGGTCGGACGCCATGCTTTGCAGCATAGAGTTACGGCTCTTTATGATCTGAGCTCAAATCCCGCCGAGGTTAACTTTGCCTTTCATCCTTATGGGGTCGATAAAATAAAGTACCAGTCACGCACTGGGGTCGATTTAATCGACTTTCCCCTCCCCCCAAATTACTGGCCTTGTGCCTATATAAGAAACCATTATTATTGGTTGTGTATTGATGTTATTCTTGCTTATGTCCTTTATCTTGCCATTTGTTGCTTCTTGGGAGGTGAGTTTCTGTTTTGCTTAGTTTTGTTTTTATATTGTTTCTGCTGTTATACATCTTTATGTTGTAAATTATTGCAACTTCGTCATTTCTCTTCTTTTCTTCTTCCTTTATATATTTTTACTTCTCCTTCGTTTCCTTCTTTTGTTCTTCCTTTCGTTATCGTAGTTGTTCATCTTGTTCGGTTCTGTTTATTTTTTTTCCTTCTTCCTCCTGTGTTTTAACGTATATATTATTATTTTCATTGTTGTTACTATTGCTGCTTTTATTGTTGCAGTCATCGGTGTTGTTGGTGGAAGTGGGTATTGGTGGTAGTTATTAATTTGTTAGTGTTATTGTTCTGGTTGTTGTTGTTGGTGTTGTTGGTGTTGTTTTTGTTGTTGTTGGTGTTGTTGTTGTTGTATTTGTTGTTGTTGTTGTTTTTGTTGTTGTTGTTGTTCTTCTTCTTCTTCTTCTTCTTCTTCTTCTTCTTCTTCTTCTTCTTCTTCTTCTTCTTCTTCTTCTTCTTCTTCTTCTTTTTGTCCTTCCAGATACGTTTGAAAAATTACAAAAGACCAACCTACGAATTGATTTTTTTCCTCAAGTTAATTTTCATTTTGTTATATATATATACATATTTATATATGTGTCTGTGTGTGTGTGTATGCATGTATATATTACATGTATATATTACATATATATATTACATATATATATATATACATACATACATACATATATATATATATATATATATATATATATATATATATATATATATATATATTTCCTTTTAGAAGAATTAATGTTTCCTATCCAGTTAAGCCTTTTATCTTTGGATTTTTTTTTCTTTCATCATATATTATCTTCGTCATCATCATCATCATAATCATCATCATCATTATAATTCAAGTCCTTAAGGCAGTGGATTGGTAAAATTGTTTGACTGTCAGAAAAATACCTTTTTTCGTCTCTTTGCTTTCTACGTTTATATGTCACCGAAGTCAACGTTGCCTTTCATCCTTTAGAATTCGATAAAATAAAGTACCAGTCGTATACTGGAGTGAAATTAATCGACTAAATTAATGGTTCTGTGTGTACAGGAAAGTCCCCAAAATCGTTCCATTTTCTTTCTCAGTTACTGCCTCAGGAGAGGGGGGGGTGCTTATACCACTTCTCATATCATTATGATTTACTTCTTCGGGTTTCATTTGAAGAGGAAATTGAGGGTGGAGAGGGAAGTGCTGCCTTCCAACCAGTTTGTTGAAAGGTGGGTGAGAGTGGCGAGCATGGTCCGTGTAAATTGGTCTGTCTTGAGCCTGTCGATTGGAGGTGAAAATCTGGGAGAGGGCACTTTGCCGTAGCGGACAGGGTGACCGTGGCTTTTGTGGGATTTCTCCGCGTGTGACCCTTGGAGTCTCCTCACCTTTCAGGAATTTATTGTTTGTTTTTAAATGTTTATTTTGTTAGTCTATGTTATAAATTTTATTGTTATTGTTTTCATATTTTTTACTCGATATTTGTGTAAAAATCCCACTGTCCACGTCTACTGTGTTGTTCCCCACTGTCCACCTCTACTGTGTTGTTCCCCACTGTCCACGTCTACTGTGTTGTTCCCCACTGTCCACCTCTACTGTGTTGTTCCCCACTGTCCACCTCTACTGTGTTGTTCCCCACTGTCCACGTCTACTGTGTTGTTCGCCACTGTCCACGTCTACTGTGTTGTTCCCCAGTGTCCACGTCTACTGTGTTGTTCCCCACTGTCCATGTCTACTGTGTTGTTCCCCACTGTCCACGTCTACTGTGTTGTTCCCCACTGTCCACTTCTACTGTGTTGTTCCAGACTGTGCACGTCTACTGTGTTGTTCCCCACTGTCCACGTCTACTGTGTTGTTCCTCACTGTCCACGTCTACTGTGTTGTTCCCCACTGTCCACCTCTACTGTGTTGTTCCCCACTGTCCACCTCTACTGTGTTGTTCCCCACTGTCCACGTCTACTGTTTTGTTCCTCACTGTCCACGTCTACTGTGTTGTTCCCCACTGTCCACCTCTACTGTGTTGTTCCCCACTGTCCACCTCTACTATGTTGTTCCCCACTGTCCACGTCTACTGTGTTGTTCCCCACTGTCCACGTCTACTGTGTTGTTCCTCACTGTCCACGTCTACTGTGTTGTTCCCCACTGTCCACCTCTACTGTGTTGTTCCCCACTGTCCACCTCTACTGTGTTGTTCCTCACTGTCCACGTCTACTGTGTTGTTCCTCACTGTCTACGTCTACTGTGTTGTTCCTCACTGTCCTACTCTACTGTGTTGATCCTCACTGTCCACCTCTACTGTGTTATTCCTCACTGTCCACGTCTACTGTGTTGTTCCCCACTGTCCACGTCTACTGTGTTGTTCCTCACTGTCCACGTCTACTGTGTTGTTCCCCACTGTCCACGTCTACTGTGTTGTGCCCCACTGTCCACGTCTACTGTGTTGTTCCCCACTGTCCACTTCTATGGTGTTGTTCCCCACTGTCCACGTCTACTGTGTTGTTCCTCACTGTCCTACTCTACTGTGTTGATCCTCACTGTCCACCTCTACTGTGTTGTTCCCCACTGTCCACGTCTACTGTGTTGTTCCTCACTGTCCACGTCTACTGTGTTGTTCCCCACTGTCCACGTCTACTGTGTTGTTCCTCACTGTCCACGTCTACTGTGTTGTTCCCCACTGTCCACGTCTACTGTGTTGTTCCCCACTGTCCACGTCTACTGTGTTGTTCCCCACTGTCCACCTCTACTGTGTTGTTCCTCACTGTCCACCTCTACTGTGTTGTTCCTCACTGTCCACGTCTACTGTGTTGTTCCCCACTGTCCACGTCTACTGTGTTGTTCCCCACTGTCCAAGTCTACTGTGTTGTTCCCCACTGTCCACGTCTACTGTGTTGTTCCCCACTGTCCACGTCTACTGTGTTGTTCCCCACTGTCCACCTCTACTGTGTTGTTCCTCACTGTCCACGTCTACTGTGTTGTTCCTCACTGTCCACGTCTACTGTGTTGTTCCCCACTGTCCACCTCTACTGTGTTGTTCCCCACTGTCCACCTCTACTGTGTTGTTCCTCACTGTCCACGTCTACTGTGTTGTTCCTCACTGTCCACGTCTACTGTGTTGTTCCTCACTGTCCTACTCTACTGTGTTGATCCTCACTGTCCACCTCTACTGTGTTGTTCCTCACTGTCCACGTCTACTGTGTTGTTCCCCACTGTCCAAGTCTACTGTGTTGTTCCCCACTGTCCACGTCTACTGTGTTGTTCCTCACTGTCCACGTCTACTGTGTTGTTCCCCACTGTCCACGTCTACTGTGTTGTTCCCCACTGTCCACGTCTACTGTGTTGTTCCCCACTGTCCACCTCTACTGTGTTGTTCCTCACTGTCCACCTCTACTGTGTTGTTCCTCACTGTCCACGTCTACTGTGTTGTTCCCCACTGTCCACGTCTACTGTGTTGTTCCCCACTGTCCAAGTCTACTGTGTTGTTCCCCACTGTCCACGTCTACTGTGTTGTTCCCCACTGTCCACGTCTACTGTGTTGTTCCCCACTGTCCACCTCTACTGTGTTGTTCCTCACTGTCCACGTCTACTGTTTTGTTCCTCACTGTCCACGTCTACTGTGTTGTTCCCCACTGTCCACCTCTACTGTGTTGTTCCTCACTGTCCACCTCTACTGCGTTGTTCCTCACTGTCCACGTCTACTGTGTTGTTCCCCACTGTCCACGTCTACTGTGTTGTTCCTCACTGTCCACCTCTACTGTGTTGTTCCCCACTGTCCACGTCTACTGTGTTGTTCCCCACTGTCCACGTCTACTGAGTTGTTCCCCACTGTCCACGTCTACTGTGTTGTTCCTCACTGTCCACGTCTACTGTGTTGTTCCCCACTGTCCACGTCTACTGGGTTGTTCCCCACTGTCCCGTCTACTGTGTTGTTCCCCACTGTCCACGTCTACTGTGTTGTTCCCCACTGTCCACGTCTACTGTGTTGTTCCCCACTGTCCACGTCTACTGTGTTGTTCCCCACTGTCCACGTCTACTGTGTTGTTCCCCACTGTCCACCTCTACTGTGTTGTTCCCCACTGTCCACGTCTACTGTGTTGTTCCCCACTGTCCGCGTCTACTGTGTTGTTCCCCACTGTCCACGTCTACTGTGTTGTTCCCCACTGTCCACGTCTACTGTGTTGTTCCTCACTGTCCACGTCTACTGTGTTCTTCCTCACTGTCCTACTCTACTGTGTTGTTCCTCACTGTCCACCTCTACTGTGTTGTTCCACACTGTCCACCTCTACTGTGTTGTTCCTCACTGTCCACCTCTACTGTGTTGTTCCTCACTGTCCACCTCTACTGTGTTGTTCCCCACTGTCCACGTCTACTGTGTTGTTCCCCACTATCCACGTCTACTGTGTTGTTCCTCACTGTCCACGTCTACTGTGTTGTTCCCCACTGTCCACGTCTACTGTGTTGTTCCTCACTGTCCACGTCTACTGTGTTGTTCCCCACTATCCACGTCTACTGTGTTGTTCCTCACTGTCCACGTCTACTGTGTTGTTCCCCACTGTCCACGTCTACTGTGTTGTTCCTCACTGTCCACGTCTACTGTGTTGTTCCCCACTATCCACGTCTACTGTGTTGTTCCTCACTGTCCACGTCTACTGTGTTGTTCCCCACTGTCCACGTCTACTGTGTTGTTCCTCACTGTCCACGTCTACTGTGTTGTTCCCCACTGTCCACGTCTACTGTGTTGTTCCTCACTGTCCACGTCTACTGTGTTGTTCCCCACTATCCACGTCTACTGTGTTGTTCCTCACTGTCCACGTCTACTGTGTTGTTCCCCACTGTCCACGTCTACTGTGTTGTTCCACACTGTCCACGTCTACTGTGTTGTTCCCCACTGTCCACGTCTACTGTGTTGTTCCCCACTGTCCACGTCTACTGTGTTGTTCCTCACTGTCCACGTCTACTGTGTTGTTCCCCACTGTCCACGTCTACTGTGTTGTTCCCCACTGTCCACGTCTACTGTGTTGTTCCTCACTGTCCACGTCTACTGTGTTGTTCCCCACTGTCCACGTCTACTGTGTTGTTCCCCACTGTCCACGTCTACTGTGTTGTTCCCCACTGTCCACGTCTACTGTGTTGTTCCTCACTGTCCACGTCTACTGTGTTGTTCCTCACTGTCCACGTCTACTGTGTTGTTCCCCACTGTCCACGTCTACTGTGTTGTTCCCCACTGTCCACGTCTACTGTGTTGTTCCTCACTGTCCACGTCTACTGTGTTGTTCCTCACTGTCCACGTCTACTGTGTTGTTCCCCACTGTCCACGTCTACTGTGTTGTTCCACACTGTCCACCTCTACTGTGTTGTTCCTCACTGTCCTACTCTACTGTGTTGTTCCTCACTGTCCACCTCTACTGTGTTGTTCCTCACTGTCCACGTCTACTGTGTTGTTCCCCACTGTCCACGTCTACTGTGTTGTTCCCCACTGTCCACGTCTACTGTGTTGTTCCTCACTGTCCACGTCTACTGTGTTGTTCCCCACTGTCCACGTCTACTGTGTTGTTCCCCACTGTCCACGTCTACTGTGTTGTTCCTCACTGTCCACGTCTACTGTGTTTTTCCCCACTGTCCACCTCTACTGTGTTGTTCCTCACTGTCCACCTCTACTGTGTTGTTCCTCACTGTCCATGTCTACTGTGTTGTTCCCCACTGTCCACGTCTACTGTGTTGTTCCCCACTGTCCACGTCTACTGTGTTGTTCCCCACTGTCCACGTCTACTGTGTTGTTCCCCACTGTCCACGTCTACTGTGTTGTTCCCCACTGTCCACGTCTACTGTGTTGTTCCTCACTGTCCACGTCTACTGTGTTGCTCCCCACTGTCCACGTCTACTTTGTTGTTCCCCACTGTCCACGTCTACTGTGTTGTTCCTCACTGTCCAAGTCTACTGTGTTGTTCCCCACTGTCCACGTCTACTGTGTTGTTCCCCACTGTCCACGTCTACTATGTTGTTCCCCACTGTCCACCTCTACTGTGTTGTTCCTCACTGTCCACGTCTACTGTGTTGTTCCTCACTGTCCACGTCTACTGTGTTGTTCCTCACTGTCCTACTCTACTGTGTTGTTCCTCACTGTCCACCTCTACTGTGTTGTTCCTCACTGTCCACGTCTACTGTATTGTTCCCCACTGTCCACGTCTACTGTGTTGTTCCTCACTGTCCTACTCTACTGTGTTGTTCCTCACTGTCCACCTCTACTGTGTTGTTCCTCACTGTCCACCTCTACTGTGTTGTTCCTCACTGTCCACCTCTACTGTGTTGTTCCCCACTGTCCACGTCTACTGTGTTGTTCCCCACTGTCCACGTCTACTGTGTTGTTCCTCACTGTCCACGTCTACTGTGTTGTTCCTCACTGTCCACGTCTACTGGGTTGTTCCCCACTGTCCACGTCTACTGTGTTGTTCCTCACTGTCCACGTCTACTGTGTTGTTCCTCACTGTCCACCTCTACTGTGTTGTTCCTCACTGTCCACGTCTACTGTGTTGTTCCTCACTGTCCACGTCTACTGTGTTGTTCCTCACTGTCCACGTCTACTGTGTTGTTCCTCACTGTCCACCTCTACTGTGTTGTTCCTCACTGTCCACGTCTACTGTGTTGTTCCCCACTGTCCACGCCTACTGTGTTGTTCCCCACTGTCCACGTCTACTGTGTTGTTCCTCACTGTCCACGTCTACTGGGTTGTTCCCCACTGTCCACGTCTACTGTGTTGTTCCTCACTGTCCACCCCTACTGTGTTGTTCCCCACTGTCCACGTCTACTGTGTTGTTCCACACTGTCCACCTCTACTGTGTTGTTCCCCACTGTCCACGTCTACTGGGTTGTTCCCCACTATCCACGTCTACTGTGTTGTTCCCCACTGTCCACGTCTACTGTGTTGTTCCCCACTGTCCACGTCTACTGTGTTGTTCCTCACTGTCCACGTCTACTGTGTTGTTCCTCACTGTCCACGTCTACTGTGTTGTTCCCCACTATCCACGTCTACTGTGTTGTTCCTCACTGTCCACGTCTACTGTGTTGTTCCCCACTGTCCACGTCTACTGTGTTCCTCACTGCCCACCTCTACTGTGTTGTTCCCCACTGTCCACCTCTACTGTGTTGTTCCTCACTGTCCACGTCTACTGGGTTGTTCCCCACTGTCCACCTCTACTGTGTTGTTCCCCACTGTCCACGTCTACTGTGTTGTTCCCCACTGTCCACATCTACTGGGTTGTTCCCCACTATCCACGTCTACTGTGCTGTTCCCCACTGTCCACGTCTACTGTGTTGTTCCTCACTGTCCACGTCTACTGTGTTGTTCCCCACTGTCCACCTCTACTGTGTTGTTCCTCACTGTCCACGTCTGATGTGTTGTCCCCCACTGTCCACGTCTACTGGGTTGTAACCCACTATCCACGTCTACTGTGTTGTTCCCCACTGTCCACGTCTACTGTGTTGTTCCTCACTGTCCACGTCTACTGTGTTGTTCCCCACTGTCCACGTCTACTGTGTTGTTCCCTACTGTCTACGTCTACTGTGTTGTTCCCCACTGTCCACGTCTACTGTGTTGTACCTCACTGTCCACGTCTACTGTGTTGTTCCCCCACTGTCCACGTCTACTGTGTTGTACCTCACTGTCCACGTCTACTGTGTTGTTCCCCCACTGTCCACGTCTACTGTGTTGCTCCCCACTGTCCACGTCTACTGTGTTGTTCCCCACTGTCCACGTCTACTGTGTTGTTCCCCACTGTCCACGTCTACTGTGTTGTTCCCCACTGTCCACGTCTACTGTGTTGTTCCCCACTGTCCACGTCTACTGTGTTGTTCCCCACTGTCCACGTCTACTGTGTTGTTCCCTACTGTCCACCTCTACTGTGTTGATCCTCACTGTCCACGTCTACTGTGTTGATCCTCACTGTCCACGTCTACTGTGTTGTTCCCCACTGTCCACCTCTATTGTGTTGTTCCCCACTGTCCACGTCTACTGTGTTGTTCCCCACTGTCCACGTCTACTGTGTTGTTCCCCACTGTCCACGTCTACTGTGTTGTTCCTCACTGTCCACGTCTACTGTGTTGTTCCTCACAGTCCACGTCTACTGTGTTGTTCCCCACTGTCCACGTCTACTGTGTTGTTCCTCACTGTCAACGTCGACCGTGTTGTTCCTCACTGTCCAGGTCTACTGTGTTGTTCCCCAATGTCCACGTCTACTGTGTTGTTCCTCACTGTCAACGTCTACCGTGTTGTTCCTCACTGTCCACGTCTACTGTGTTGTTCCTCACTGTCCACGTCTACTGTGTTGTTCCCCACTGTCCACGTCTACTGTGTTGTTCCCCACTGTCCACCTCTACTGTGTTGTTCCCCACTGTCCACGTCTACTGTGTTGTTCCCCACTGTCCACGTCTACTGTGTTGGTCCCCACTGTCCACGTCTACTGTGTTGTTCCCCACTGTCCACGTCTACTGTGTTGTTCCCCACTGTCCACGTCTACTGTGTTGTTCCCCACTGTCCACGTCTACTGTGTTGTTCCTCACTGTCCACGTCTACTGTGTTGTTCCTCACTGTCCACGTCTACTGTGTTGTTCCTCACTGTCCACGTCTACTGTGTTGTTCCCCACTGTCCACGTCTACTGTGTTGTTCCTCACTGTCCACGTCTACTGTGTTGTTCCTCACTGTCCACGTCTACTGTGTTGTTCCCCACTGTCCACGTCTACTGTGTTGTTCCCCACTGTCCACGTCTACTGTGTTGTTCCCCACTGTCCACCTCTAATGTGTTGTTCCCCACTGTCCACCTCTACTGTGTTGTTCCTCACTGTCCACGTCTACTGTGTTGTTCCTCACTGTCCACGTCTACTGTGTTGTTCCTCACTGTCCACGTCTACTGTGTTGTTCCTCACTGTCCACGTCTACTGTGTTGTTCCTCACTGTCCACCTCTACTGTGTTGTTCCCCACTGTCCACCTCTACTGTGTTGTTCCTCACTGTCCACGTCTACTGTGTTGTTCCCCACTGTCCACGTCTACTGTGTTGTTCCCCACTGTCCACCTCTACTGTGTTGTTCCTCACTGTCCACGTCTACTGTGTTGTTCCTCACTGTCCACGTCTACTGTGTTGTTCCTCACTGTCCACGTCTACTGTGTTGTTCCTCACTGTCCACGTCTACTGTGTTGTTCCTCACTGTCCACCTCTACTGTGTTGTTCCCCACTGTCCACCTCTACTGTGTTGTTCCTCACTGTCCACGTCTACTGTGTTGTTCCCCACTGTCCACGTCTACTGTGTTGTTCCCCACTGTCCACCTCTACTGTGTTGTTCCCCACTGTTCACGTCTTCTGTGTTGTTCCTCACTGTCCACGTCTTCTGTGTTGTCCCCCACCGTCCACGTCTACTGTGTTGTCCCCCACTGTCAACGTCTACCGTGTTGTTCCTCACTGTCCACGTCTACTGTGTTGTCCCCCACTGTCCACGTCTCCTGTGTTGTTCCCCACTGTCCACGTCTACTGTGTTGTTCCCCATTGTCCACCTCTACTGTGTTGTTCCCCACTGTCCACGTCTACTGTGTTGTTCCCCACTGTCCACGTCTACTGTGTTGTTCCCCACTGTCCACGTCTACTGTGTTGTTCCTCACTGTCCACGTCTACTGTGTTGTTCCCCACTGTCCACGTCTACTGTGTTGTTCCCCACTGTCCACGTCTACTGTGTTGTTCCCCACTGTCCACGTCTACTGTGTTGTTCCTCACTGTCCACGTCTACTGTGTTGTTCCTCACAGTCCACGTCTACTGTGTTGTTCCCCACTGTCCACCTCTACTGTGTTGTTCCCCACTGTCCACCTCTAATGTGTTGTTCCTCACTGTCCACGTCTACTGTGTTGTTCCCCACTGTCCACCTCTACTGTGTTGTTCCCCACTGTCCACCTCTAATGTGTTGTTCCTCACTGTCCACGTCTACTGTGTTGTTCCCCACTGTCCACGTCTACTGTGTTGTTCCCCACTGTCCACCTCTACTGTGTTGTTCCCCACTGTCCACGTCTACTGGGTTGTTCCCCACTATCCACGTCTACTGTGTTGTTCCCCACTGTCCACGTCTACTGGGTTGTTCCCCACTATCCACGTCTACTGTGTTGTTCCCCACTGTCCACGTCTACTGTGTTGTTCCCCACTGTCCACGTCTACTGTGTTGTTCCCCACTGTCCACGTCTACTGGGTTGTTCCCCACTATCCACGTCTACTGTGTTGTTCCCCACTGTCCACGTCTACTGTGTTGTTCCTCACTGTCCACGTCTACTGTGTTGTTCCCCACTGTCCACCTCTACTGTGTTTTTCCTCACTGTCCACGTCTACTGTGTTGTTCCCCCACTGTCCACGTCTACTGTGTTGTTCCCCACTGTCCACGTCTACTGTGTTGTTCCCTACTGTCCACGTCTACTGTGTTGTTCCCCACTGTCCACGTCTACTGTGTTGTACCTCACTGTCCACGTCTACTGTGTTGTTCCCCCACTGTCCACGTCTACTGTGTTGTTCCCCACTGTCCACGTCTACTGTGTTGTTCCCTACTGTCCACGTCTACTGTGTTGTTCCCCACTGTCCACGTCTACTGTGTTGTACCTCACTGTCCACGTCTACTGTGTTGTTCCCCCACTGTCCACGTCTACTGTGTTGTTCCCCACTGTCCACGTCTACTGTGTTGTTCCCCACTGTCCACGTCTACTGTGCTGTTCCCCACTGTCCACGTCTACTGTGTTGTTCCCCACTGTCCACGTCTACTGTGTTGTTCCCCACTGTCCACGTCTACTGTGTTGTTCCCCACTGTCCACGTCTACTGTGTTGTTCCCCACTGTCCATGTCTACTGTGTTGTTCCCCACTGTCCACGTCTACTGTGTTGTTCCCCACTGTCCACGTCTACTGTGTTGATCCTCACTGTCCACGTCTACTGTGTTGTTCCCCACTGTCCACCTCTACTGTGTTGTTCCCCACTGTCCACGTCTACTGTGTTGTTCCCCACTGTCCACGTCTACTGTGTTGTTCCCCACTGTCCACGTCTACTGTGTTGTTCCCCACTGTCCACGTCTACTGTGTTGTTCCTCACTGTCCACGTCTACTGTGTTGTTCCCCACTGTCCACGTCTACTGTGTTGTTCCTCACTGTCCACGTCTACTGTGTTGTTCCCCACTGTCCACGTCTACTGTGTTGTTCCCCACTGTCCACGTCTACTGTGTTGTTCCTCACTGTCCACGTCTACTGTGTTGTTCCTCAAAGTCCACGTCTACTGTGTTGTTCCCCAATGTCCACGTCTACTGTGTTGTCCTCACTGTCAACGTCTACCGTCTTGTTCCTCACTGTCCACGTCTACTGTGTTGTTCCTCACTGTCAACGTCTACCGTGTTGTTCCTCACAGTCCACGTCTACTGTGTTGTTCCTCACTGTCCACGTCTACTGTGTTGTTCCTCACAGTCCACGTCTACTGTGTTGTTCCTCACTGTCCACGTCTACTGTGTTGTTCCCCACTGTCCACGTCTACTGTGTTGTTCCCCACTGTCCACGTCTACTGTGTTGTTCCTCACTGTCCACGTCTACTGTGTTGTTCCCCACTGTCCACGTCTACTGTGTTGTTCCCCACTGTCCACGTCTACTGTGTTGTTCCTCACTGTCCACGTCTACTGTGTTGTTCCCCACTGTCCACCTCTACTGTGTTGTTCCCCACTGTCCACGTCTACTGTGTTGTTCCCCACTGTCCACGTCTACTGTGTTGTTCCCCACTGTCCACGTCTACTGTGTTGTTCCCCACTGTCCACGTCTACTGTGTTGTTCCCCACTGTCCACGTCTACTGTGTTGTTCCCCACTGTCCACGTCTACTGTGTTGTTCCTCACTGTCCACATCTACTGTGTTGTTCCTCACTGTCCACGTCTACTGTGTTGTTCCTCACTGTCCACGTCTACTGTGTTGTTCCCCACTGTCCACGTCTACTGTGTTGTTCCTCACTGTCCACGTCTACTGTGTTGTTCCTCACTGTCCACGTCTACTGTGTTGTTCCCCACTGTCCACGTCTACTGTGTTGTTCCCCACTGTCCACGTCTACTGTGTTGTTCCCCACTGTCCACCTCTAATGTGTTGTTCCCCACTGTCCACGTCTACTGTGTTGTTCCTCACTGTCCACGTCTACTGTGTTGTTCCTCACTGTCCACCTCTACTGTGCTGTTCCCCACTGTCCACCTCTACTGTGTTGTTCCTCACTGTCCACGTCTACTGTGTTGTTCCCCACTGTCCACGTCTACTGTGTTGTTCCCCACTGTCCACCTCTAATGTGTTGTTCCCCACTGTTCACGTCTACTGTGTTGTTCCCCACTGTCCACGTCTACTGTGTTGTTCCCCACTGTCCACCTCTAATGTGTTGTTCCCCACTGTTCACGTCTACTGTGTTGTCCCCCACTGTCCACGTCTTCTGTGTTGTCCCCCACTGTCCACGTCTACTGTGTTGTTCCCCACTGTCCACGTCTACTGTGTTGTTCCTCACTGTCCACGTCTACTGTGTTGTTCCTCACTGTCCACCTCTACTGTGCTGTTCCCCACTGTCCACCTCTACTGTGTTGTTCCTCACTGTCCACGTCTACTGTGTTGTTCCCCACTGTCCACGTCTACTGTGTTGTTCCCCACTGTCCACCTCTAATGTGTTGTTCCCCACTGTTCACGTCTTCTGTGTTGTCCCCCACTGTCCACCTCTAATGTGTTGTTCCCCACTGTCCACGTCTACTGTGTTGTTCCTCACTGTCCACGTCTACTGTGTTGTCCCCCACTGTCCACGTCTCCTGTGTTGTTCCCCACTGTCCACGTCTACTGTGTTGTTCCCCACTGTCCACCTCTACTGTGTTGTTCCCCACTGTCCACCTCTACTGTGTTGTTCCCCACTGTCCACGTCTACTGTGTTGTTCCCCACTGTCCACGTCTACTGTGTTGTTCCCCACTGTCCACGTCTACTGTGTTGTTCCCCACTGTCCACGTCTACTGTGTTGTTCCCCCACTGTCCACGTCTACTGTGTTGTTCCCCACTGTCCACCTCTACTGTGTTGTTCCCCACTGTCCACGTCTACTGTGTTGTTCCCCACTGTCCACGTCTACTGTGTTGTTCCCCACTGTCCACGTCTACTGTGTTGTTCCCCACTGTCCACGTCTACTGTGTTGTTCCCCACTGTGCACGTCTACTGTGTTGTTCCCCACTGTCCACGTCTACTGTGTTGTTCCCCACTGTCCACGTCTACTGTGTTGCTCCCCGCTGTCCACGTCTACTGTGTTGTTCCCCACTGTCCACGTCTACTGTGTTGTTCCCCACTGTCCACGTCTACTGTGTTGTTCCCCACTGTCCACCTCTACTGTGTTGTTCCCCACTGTCCACCTCTAATGTGTTGTTCCTCACTGTCCACGTCTACTGTGTTGTTCCCCACTGTCCACCTCTACTGTGTTGTTCCCCACTGTCCACATCTACTGTGTTGTTCCCCACTGTCCACGTCTACTGTGTTGTTCCCCACTGTCCACGTCTACTGTGTTGTTCCCCGCTGTCCACCTCTACTGTGTTGTTCCCCACTGTCCACCTCTAATGTGTTGTTCCTCACTGTCCACGTCTACTGTGTTGTTCCCCACTGTCCACCTCTACTGTGTTGTTCCCCACTGTCCACCTCTACTGTGTTGTTCCCCACCGTCCACCTCTAATGTGTTGTTCCTCACTGTCCACGTCTACTGTGTTGTTCCCCACTGTCCACCTCTACTGTGTTGTTCCCCACTGTCCACTTCTACTGTGTTGTTCCAGACTGTGCACGTCTACTGTGTTGTTCCCCACTGTCCACGTCTACTGTGTTGTTCCTCACTGTCCACCTCTACTGTGTTGTTCCCCACTGTCCACCTCTACTGTGTTGTTCCCCACTGTCCACGTCTACTGTGTTGCTCCTCACTGTCCACGTCTACTGTGTTGTTCCCCACTGTGCACGTCTACTGTGTTGTTCCCCACTGTCCACGTCTACTGTGTTGTTCCCCACTGTCCACCTCTACTGTGTTGTTCCCCACTGTCCACGTCTACTGTGTTGCTCCTCACTGTCCACGTCTACTGTGTTGTTCCCCACTGTGCACGTCTACTGTGTTGTTCCCCACTGTCCACGTCTACTGTGTTGTTCCCCACTGTCCACGTCTACTGTGTTGTTCCCCACTGTCCACGTCTACTGTGTTGTTCCCAACTGTCCACGTCTACTGTGTTGTTCCCCACTGTCCACGTCTACTGTGTTGTTCCTCACTGTCCACGTCTACTGTGTTGTTCCTCACTGTCCACGTCTACTGTGTTGTTCCTCACTGTCCTACTCTACTGTGTTGTTCCTCACTGTCCACCTCTACTGTGTTGTTCCTCACTGTCCACCTCTACTGTGTTGTTCCTCACTGTCCACCTCTACTGTGTTGTTCCCCACTGTCCACGTCTACTGTGTTGTTCCACACTGTCCACCTCTACTGTGTTGTTCCTCACTGTCCACCTCTACTGTGTTGTTCCCCACTGTCCACGTCTACTGTGTTGTTCCCCACTGTCCACGTCTACTGTGTTGTTCCTCACTGTCCACGTCTACTGGGTTGTTCCCCACTGTCCACGTCTACTGTGTTGTTCCCCACTGTCCACGTCTACTGTGTTGTTCCCCACTGTCCACGTCTACTGTGTTGTTCCTCACTGTCCACGTCTACTGTGTTGTTCCCCACTGTCCACGTCTACTGTGTTGTTCCCCACTGTCCACGTCTACTGTGTTGTTCCCCACTGTCCACGTCTACTGTGTTGTTCCTCACTGTCCACGTCTACTGGGTTGTTCCCCACTGTCCACGTCTACTGTGTTGTTCCTCACTGTCCAAGTCTACTGTGTTGTTCCTCACTGTCCACCTCTACTGTGTTGTTCCTCACTGTCCACGTCTACTGTGTTGTTCCTCACTGTCCACGTCTACTGTGTTGTTCCTCACTGTCCACGTCTACTGTGTTGTTCCTCAGTGTCCACCTCTACTGTGTTGTTCCTCACTGTCCACGTCTACTGTGTTGTTCCCCACTGTCCACGCCTACTGTGTTGTTCCCCACTGTCCACGTCTACTGTGTTGTTCCTCACTGTCCACGTCTACTGTGTTGTTCCTCACTGTCCACCTCTACTGTGTTGTTCCTCACTGTCCACGTCTACTGGGTTGTTCCCCACTGTCCACGTCTACTGTGTTGTTCCTCACTGTCCACCTCTACTGTGTTGTTCCCCACTGTCCACGTCTACTGTGTTGTTCCACACTGTCCACCTCTACTGTGTTGTTCCCCACTGTCCACGTCTACTGGGATGTTCCCCACTGTCCACGTCTACTGTGTTGTTCCCCACTGTCCACGTCTACTGTGTTGTTCCCCACTATCCACGTCTACTGTGTTGTTCCCCACTGTCCACGTCTACTGTGTTGTTCCCCACTGTCCACGTCTACTGTGTTGTTCCTCACTGTCCACGTCTACTGTGTTGTTCCTCACTGTCCACGTCTACTGTGTTGTTCCCCACTATCCACGTCTACTGTGTTGTTCCTCACTGTCCACGTCTACTGTGTTGTTCCCCACTGTCCACGTCTACTGTGTTCCTCACTGTCCACCTCTACTGTGTTGTTCCCCACTGTCCACCTCTACTGTGTTGTTCCTCACTGTCCACGTCTACTGGGTTGTTCCCCACTGTCCACCTCTACTGTGTTGTTCCCCACTGTCCACGTCTACTGTGTTGTTCCCCACTGTCCACATCTACTGGGTTGTTCCCCACTATCCACGTCTACTGTGCTGTTCCCCATTGTCCACGTCTACTGTGTTGTTCCTCACTGTCCACGTCTACTGTGTTGTTCCCCACTGTCCACCTCTACTGTGTTGTTCCTCACTGTCCACGTCTGATGTGTTGTCCCCCACTGTCCACGTCTACTGGGTTGTTCCCCACTATCCACGTCTACTGTGTTGTTCCCCACTGTCCACGTCTACTGTGTTGTTCCTCACTGTCCACGTCTACTGTGTTGTTCCCCACTGTCCACGTCTACTGTGTTGTTCCCTACTGTCCACGTCTACTGTGTTGTTCCCCACTGTCCACGTCCACTGTGTTGTACCTCACTGTCCACGTCTACTGTGTTGTTCCCCACTGTCCACGTCTACTGTGTTGTTCCCCACTGTCCACGTCTACTGTGTTGTTCCTCACTGCCCACGTCTACTGTGTTGTTCCCCACTGTCCACGTCTACTGTGTTGTTCCCCACTGTCCACGTCTACTCTGTTGTTCCTCACTGTCCACGTCTACTGTGTTGTTCCCCACTGTCCACCTCTACTGTGTTGTTCCTCACTGTCCACGTCTACTGTGTTGTTCCCCACTGTCCACGTCTACTGTGTTGTTCCCCACTGTCCACGTCTACTGTGTTGTTCCCCACTGTCCACGTCTACTGTGTTGTTCCCCACTGTCCACCTCTACTGTGTTGTTCCCCACTGTCCACGTCTACTGTGTTGTTCCCCACTGTCCACGTCTACTGTGTTGTTCCCCACTGTCCACGTCTACTGTGTTGTTCCCCACTGTCCACCTCTACTGTGTTGTTCCCCACTGTCCACGTCTACTGTGTTGTTCCCCACTGTCCACGTCTACTGTGTTGTTCCCCCACTGTCCACGTCTACTGTGTTGTTCCCCACTGTCCACGTCTACTGTGTTGTTCCCCACTGTCCACCTCTACTGTGTTGTTCCCCACTGTCCACGTCTACTGTGTTGTTCCCCACTGTCCACGTCTACTGTGTTGTTCCTCACTGTCCACCTCTACTGTGTTGTTCCCCACTGTCCACGTCTACTGTGTTGTTCCCCACTGTCCACGTCTACTGTGTTGTTCCCCACTGTCCACGTCTACTGTGTTGTTCCTCACTGTCCACCTCTACTGTGTTGTTCCCCACTGTCCACCTCTAATGTGTTGTTCCCCACTGTCCACCTCTACTGTGTTGTTCCCCACTGTCCACGTCTACTGTGTTGTTCCCCACTGTCCACGTCTACTGTGTTGTTCCCCACTGTCCACGTCTACTGTGTTGTTCCCCACTGTCCACCTCTACTGTGTTGTTCCCCACTGTCCACGTCTACTGTGTTGTTCCCCACTGTCCACGTCTACTGTGTTGTTCCCCACTGTCCACGTCTACTGTGTTGTTCCCCACTGTCCACGTCTACTGTGTTGTTCCCCACTGTCCACGTCTACTGTGTTGTTCCCCACTGTCCACGTCTACTGTGTTGTTCCTCACTGTCCACGTCTACTGTGTTGTTCCTCACTGTCCACGTCTACTGTGTTGTTCCCCACTGTCCACGTCTACTGTGTTGTTCCCCACTGTCCACGTCTACTGTGTTGTTCCCCACTGTCCACGTCTACTGTGTTGTTCCTCACTGTCCACGTCTACTGTGTTGTTCCCCACTGTCCACGTCTACTGTGTTGTTCCTCACTGTCAACGTCTACTGTGTTGTTCCCCACTGTCCACGTCTACTGTGTTCTTCCTCACTGTCCACGTCTACTGTGTTGTTCCCCACTGTCCACGTCTACTGTGTTGTTCCTCACTGTCAACGTCTACTGTGTTGTTCCCCACTGTCCACGTCTACTGTGTTGTTCCTCACTGTCAACGTCTACTGTGTTGTTCCCCACTGTCCACGTCTACTGTGTTGTTCCGCACTGTCCACGTCTACTGTGTTGTTCCTCACTGTCCACGTCTACTGTGTTGTTCCCCACTGTCCACGTCTACTGTGTTGTTCCTCACTGTCCACGTCTACTGTGTTGTTCCCCACTGTCCACGTCTACTGTGTTGTTCCTCACTGTCCACGTCTACTGTGTTGTTCCTCACTGTCCACGTCTACTGTGTTGTTCCCCACTGTCCACGTCTACTGTGTTGTTCCCCGCTGTCCACGTCTACTGTGTTGTTCCCCACTGTCCACCTCTACTGTGTTGTTCCTCACTGTCCACGTCTACTGTGTTGTTCCCCACTGTGCACGTCTACTGTGTTGTTCCCCACTGTGCACGTCTACTGTGTTGTTCCTCACTGTCCACGTCTACTGTGTTGTTCCCCACTGTCCACGTCTACTGTGTTGCTCCCCGCTGCCCACGTCTACTGTGTTGTTCCCCACTGTCCACGTCTACTGTGTTGTTCCCCACTGTCCACGTCTACTGTGTTGTTCCCCACTGTCCACCTCTACTGTGTTGTTCCCCACTGTCCACCTCTAATGTGTTGTTCCTCACTGTCCACGTCTAATGGGTTGTTCCCCACTGTCCACCTCTACTGTGTTGTTCCCCACTGTCCACGTCTACTGTGTTGCTCCCCACTGTCCACGTCTACTGTGTTGTTCCCAACTGTCCACGTCTACTGTGTTGTTCCCCACTGTCCACGTCTACTGTGTTGTTCCTCACTGTCCACGTCTACTGTGTTGTTCCTCACTGTCCACGTCTACTGTGTTGTTCCTCACTGTCCTACTCTACTGTGTTGTTCCTCACTGTCCACCTCTACTGTGTTGTTCCTCACTGTTCACCTCTACTGTGTTGTTCCTCACTGTCCACCTCTACTGTGTTGTTCCCCACTGTCCACGTCTACTGTGTTGTTCCCCACTGTCCACGTCTACTGTGTTGTTCCTCACTGTCCACGTCTACTGTGTTGTTCCTCACTGTCCACGTCTACTGGGTTGATCCCCACTGTCCACGTCTACTATGTTGTTCCTCACTGTCCACGTCTACTGTGTTGTTCCTCACTGTCCACCTCTACTGTGTTGTTCCTCACTGTCCACGTCTACTGTGTTGTTCCTCACTGTCCACGTCTACTGTGTTGTTCCTCACTGTCCACGTCTACTGTGTTGTTCCTCACTGTCCAGCTCTACTGTGTTGTTCCTCACTGTCCACGTCTACTGTGTAGTTCCCCACTGTCCACGCCTACTGTGTTGTTCCCCACTGTCCACGTCTACTGTGTTGTTCCTCACTGTCCACGTCTACTGTGTTGTTCCTCACTGTCCACCTCTACTGTGTTGTTCCTCACTGTCCACGTCTACTGGGTTGTTCCCCACTGTCCACGTCTACTGTGTTGTTCCTCACTGTCCACCTCTACTGTGTTGTTCCCCACTGTCCACCTCTACTGTGTTGTTCCCCACTGTCCACGTCTACTGGGTTGTTCCCCACTATCCACGTCTACTGTGTTGTTCCCCACTGTCAACGTCTACTGTGTTGTTCCCCACTGTCCACGTCTACTGTGTTGTTGCTCACTGTCCACGTCTACTGTGTTGTTCCTCACTGTCCACGTCTACTGTGTTGTTCCCCACTATCCACGTCTACTGTGTTGTTCCTCACTGTCCACGTCTACTGTGTTGTTCCCCACTGTCCACGTCTACTGTGTTCCTCACTGTCCACCTCTACTGTGTTGTTCCCCACTGTCCACCTCTACTGTGTTGTTCCTCACTGTCCACGTCTACTGGGTTGTTCCCCACTGTCCACCTCTACTGTGTTGTTCCCCACTGTCCACGTCTACTGTCTTGTTCCCCACTGTCCACATCTACTGGGTTGTTCCCCACTATCCACGTCTACTGTGTTGTTCCCCACTGTCCACGTCTACTGTGTTGTTCCTCACTGTCCACGTCTACTGTGTTGTTCCCCACTGTCCACCTCTACTGTGTTGTTCCTCACTGTCCACGTCTGATGTGTTGTCCCCCACTGTCCACGTCTACTGGGTTGTCCCCACTATCCACGTCTACTGTGTTGTTCCCCACTGTCCACGTCTACTGTGTTGTTCCTCACTGTCCACGTCTACTGTGTTGTTCCCCACTGTCCACGTCTACTGTGTTGTTCCCTACTGTCCACGTCTACTGTGTTGTTCCCCACTGTCCACGTCTACTGTGTTGTTCCTCACTGTCCACGTCTACTGTGTTGTTACCCCACTGTCCACGTCTACTGTGTTGTTCCCCACTGTCCACGTCTACTGTGTTGTTCCCCACTGTCCACGTCTACTGTGTTGTTCCCCACTGTCCACGTCTACTGTGTTGTTCCCCACTGTCCACGTCTACTGTGTTGTTCCCCACTGTCCACGTCTACTGTGTTGTTCCCCACTGTCCACGTCTACTGTGTTGTTCCCCACTGTCCACGTCTACTGTGTTGTTCCTCACTGTCCACGTCTACTGTGTTGTTCCTCACAGTCCACGTCTACTGTGTTGTTCCCCACTGTCCACGTCTACTGTGTTGTTCCTCACTGTCAACGTCTACCGTGTTGTTCCTCACTGTCCACGTCTACTGTGTTGTTCCCCACTGTCCACGTCTACTGTGTTGTTCCCCACTGTCCACGTCTACTGTGTTGTTCCTCACTGTCCACGTCTACTGTGTTGTTCCTCACTGTCCACGTCTACTGTGTTGTTCCTCACTGTGCACGTCTACTGTGTTGTTCCCCACTGTCCACGTCTACTGTGTTGTTCCCCACTGTCCACGTCTACTGTTTTGTTCCCCACTGTCCACGTCTACTGTGTTGTTCCTCACTGTCCACGTCTACTGTGTTGTTCCCCACTGTCCACGTCTACTGTGTTGTTCCCCACTGTCCACGTCTACTGTTTTGTTCCCCACTGTCCACGTCTACTGTGTTGTTCCTCACTGTCCACGTCTACTGTGTTGTTCCCCACTGTCCACGTCTACTGTGTTGTTCCTCACTGTCCACCTCTACTGTGTTGTTCCCCACTGTCCACCTCTATTGTGTTGTTCCTCACTGTCCACGTCTACTGTGTTGTTCCCCACTGTCCACGTCTACTGTTTTGTTCCCCACTGTCCACGTCTACTGTGTTGTTCCCCACTGTCCACGTCTACTGTGTTGTTCCTCACTGTCCACGTCTACTGTGTTGTTCCCCACTGTCCACGTCTACTGTGTTGTTCCCCACTGTCCACGTCTACTGTGTTGTTCCCCACTGTCCACGTCTACTGTGTTGTTCCCCACTGTCCACGTCTACTGTGTTGTTCCTCACTGTCCACGTCTACTGTGTTGTTCCCCACTGTCCACCTCTACTGTGTTGTTCCCCACTGTCCACGTCTACTGTGTTGCTCCCCGCTGTCCACGTCTACAGTGTTGTTCCCCACTGTCCACGTCTACTGTGTTGTTCCCCACTGTCCACGTCTACTGTGTTGTTCCCCACTGTCCACCTCTACTGTGTTGTTCCCCACTGTCCACCTCTAATGTGTTGTTCCTCACTGTCCACGTCTACTGTGTTGTTCCCCACTGTCCACCTCTACTGTGTTGTTCCCCACTCTCCACGTCTACTGTGTTGTTCCCCACTGTCCACCTCTACTGTGTTGTTCCCCACTGTCCACCTCTACTGTGTTGTTCCCCACTGTCCACCTCTAATGTGTTGTTCCTCACTGTCCACGTCTACTGTGTTGTCCCCCACTGTCCACGTCTACTGTGTTGCTCCCCACTGTCCACGTCTACTGTGTTGTTCCCAACTGTCCACGTCTACTGTGTTGTTCCCCACTGTCCACGTCTACTGTGTTGTTCCCCACTGTCCACGTCTAATGGGTTGTTCCCCACTGTCCACGTCTATTGTGTTGTTCCCCACTGTCCACGTCTACTGTGTTGTTCCTCACTGTCCACGTCTACTGTGTTGTTCCTCACTGTCCACGTCTACTGTGTTGTTCCTCACTGTCCACGTCTACTGTGTTGCTCCCCACTGTCCACGTCTACTGTGTTGTTCCCAACTGTCCACGTCTACTGTGTTGTTCCCCACTGTCCACGTCTACTGTGTTGTTCCCCACTGTCCACGTCTACTGTGTTGTTCCCCACTGTCCACGTCTACTGTGTTGTTCCCCACTGTCCACGTCTATTGTGTTGTTCCCCACTGTCCACCTCTAATGTGTTGTTCCCCACTGTCCACGTCTACTGTGTTGTTCCCCCACTGTCCACGTCTACTGTGTTGTTCCTCACTGTCCACGTCTACTGTGTTGTTCCCCACTGTCCACGTCTACTGTGTTGTTCCCCACTGTCCACGTCTATTGTGTTGTTCCTCACTGTCCACGTCTAATGGGTTGTTCCCCACTGTCCACGTCTACTGTGTTGTTCCTCACTGTCCACGTCTACTGTGTTGTTCCTCACTGTCCACGTCTACTGTGTTGTTCCCCACTGTCCACGTCTACTGTGTTGTTCCCCACTGTCCACGTCTATTGTGTTGTTCCTCACTGTCCACGTCTACTGTGTTGTTCCTCACTGTCCACGTCTACTGTGTTGTTCCCCACTGTCCACGTCTACTGTGTTGTTCCTCACTGTCCACGTCTACTGTGTTGTTCCTCACTGTCCACGTCTACTGTGTTGTTCCTCGCTGTCCACGTCTACTGTGTTGTTCCTCACTGTCCACGTCTACTGTGTTGTTCCCCACTGTCCACGTCTACTGTGTTGTTCCCCACTGTCCACGTCTACTGTGTTGTTCCCCACTGTCCACGTCTACTGTGTTGTTCCCCACTGTCCACGTCTACTGTGTTGTTCCCCACTGTCCACGTCTACTGTGTTGTTCCCCACTGTCCACGTCTACTGTGTTGTTCCCCACTGTCCACGTCTACTGTGTTGTTCCTCACTGTCCACGTCTACTGTGTTGTTCCCCACTGTCCACGTCTACTGTGTTGTTCCCCACTGTCCACGTCTACTGTGTTGTTCCTCACTGTCCACGTCTACTGTGTTGTTCCTCACTGTCCACGTCTACTGTGTTGTTCCCCACTGTCCACGTCTACTGTGTTGTTCCCCACTGTCCACGTCTACTGTGTTGTTCCTGACTGTCCTACTCTACTGTGTTGTTCCTCACTGTCCACGTCTACTGTGTTGTTCCCCACTGTCCACCTCTACTGTGTTGTTCCCCACTGTCCACGTCTACTGTGTTGTTCCTCACTGTCCACGTCTACTGTGTTGTTCCTCACTGTCCACCTCTACTGTGTTGTTCCTCACTGTCCACCTCTACTGTGTTGTTCCTCACTGTCCACGTCTACTGTGTTGTTCCCCACTGTCCACGTCTACTGTGTTGTTCCCCACTGTCCACGTCTACTGTGTTGTTCCCCACTGTCCACCTCTAATGTGTTGTTCCCCACTGTACACGTCTACTGTGTTGTTCCCCACTGTCCACGTCTACTGTGTTGTTCCCCACTGTCCACGTCTACTGTGTTGTTCCCCACTGTCCACCTCTAATGTGTTGTTCCTCACTGTCCACGTCTACTGTGTTGTTCCCCACTGTCCACCTCTACTGTGTTGTTCCCCACTGTCCACCTCTAATGTGTTGTTCCTCACTGTCCACGTCTACTGTGTTGTTCCTCACTGTCCACCTCTACTGTGTTGTTCCCCACTGTCCACCTCTAATGTGTTGTTCCCCACTGTCCACGTCTACTGTGTTGTTCCCCACTGTCCACGTCTACTGTGTTGTTTTCCACCGTCCACATCTACTCTGTTGTTCCCCACTGTCCACGTCTACTGTGTTGTTCCCCACTGTCCACGTCTACTGTGTTGTTCCTCACTGTCCACGTCTACTGTGTTGTTCCCCACCGTCCACGTCTACTGTGTTGTTCCCCACTGTCCACGTCTACTGTGTTGTTCCTCACTGTCCACGTCTACTGTGTTGTTCCCCACCGTCCACGTCTACTGTGTTGTTCCCCACTGTCCACCTCTAATGTGTTGTTCCTCACTGTCCACGTCTACTGTGTTGTTCCCCACTGTCCACCTCTACTGTGTTGTTCCCCACTGTCCACCTCTAATGTGTTGTTCCTCACTGTCCACGTCTACTGTGTTGTTCCCCACTGTCCACGTCTACTGTGTTGTTCCTCACTGTCCACGTCTACTGTGTTGTTCCTCACTGTCCACGTCTACTGTGTTGTTCCTCACTGTCCACGTCTACTGTGTTGTTCCCCACTGTCCACGTCTACTGTGTTGTTCCTGACTGTCCTACTCTGCTGTGTTGTTCCCCACTGTCCACGTCTACTGTGTTGTTCCCCACTGTCCACGTCTACTGTGTTGTTCCCCACTGTCCACGTCTACTGTGTTGTTCCTCACTGTCCACGTCTACTGTGTTGTTCCCCACTGTCCACGTCTACTGTGTTGTTCCCCACTGTCCACGTCTACTGTGTTGTTCCTCACTGTCCACGTCTACTGTGTTGTTCCTCACTGTCCACGTCTACTGTGTTGTTCCTCACTGTCCACGTCTACTGTGTTGTTCCTCACTGTCCAGCTCTACTGTGTTGTTCCTCACTGTCCACGTCTACTGTGTAGTTCCCCACTGTCCACGCCTACTGTGTTGTTCCCCACTGTCCACGTCTACTGTGTTGTTCCTCACTGTCCACGTCTACTGTGTTGTTCCTCACTGTCCACCTCTACTGTGTTGTTCCTCACTGTCCACGTCTACTGGGTTGTTCCCCACTGTCCACGTCTACTGTGTTGTTCCTCACTGTCCACCTCTACTGTGTTGTTCCCCACTGTCCACCTCTACTGTGTTGTTCCCCACTGTCCACGTCTACTGGGTTGTTCCCCACTATCCACGTCTACTGTGTTGTTCCCCACTGTCAACGTCTACTGTGTTGTTCCCCACTGTCCACGTCTACTGTGTTGTTCCTCACTGTCCACGTCTACTGTGTTGTTCCTCACTGTCCACGTCTACTGTGTTGTTCCCCACTATCCACGTCTACTGTGTTGTTCCTCACTGTCCACGTCTACTGTGTTGTTCCCCACTGTCCACGTCTACTGTGTTCCTCACTGTCCACCTCTACTGTGTTGTTCCCCACTGTCCACCTCTACTGTGTTGTTCCTCACTGTCCACGTCTACTGGGTTGTTCCCCACTGTCCACCTCTACTGTGTTGTTCCCCACTGTCCACGTCTACTGTGTTGTTCCCCACTGTCCACATCTACTGGGTTGTTCCCCACTATCCACGTCTACTGTGTTGTTCCCCACTGTCCACGTCTACTGTGTTGTTCCTCACTGTCCACGTCTACTGTGTTGTTCCCCACTGTCCACCTCTACTGTGTTGTTCCTCACTGTCCACGTCTGATGTGTTGTCCCCCACTGTCCACGTCTACTGGGTTGTTCCCCACTATCCACGTCTACTGTGTTGTTCCCCACTGTCCACGTCTACTGTGTTGTTCCTCACTGTCCACGTCTACTGTGTTGTTCCCCACTGTCCACGTCTACTGTGTTGTTCCCTACTGTCCACGTCTACTGTGTTGTTCCCCACTGTCCACGTCTACTGTGTTGTTCCTCACTGTCCACGTCTACTGTGTTGTTACCCCACTGTCCACGTCTACTGTGTTGTTCCCCACTGTCCACGTCTACTGTGTTGTTCCCCACTGTCCACGTCTACTGTGTTGTTCCCCACTGTCCACGTCTACTGTGTTGTTCCCCACTGTCCACGTCTACTGTGTTGTTCCCCACTGTCCACGTCTACTGTGTTGTTCCCCACTGTCCACGTCTACTGTGTTGTTCCCCACTGTCCACGTCTACTGTGTTGTTCCCCACTGTCCACGTCTACTGTGTTGTTCCTCACTGTCCACGTCTACTGTGTTGTTCCTCACAGTCCACGTCTACTGTGTTGTTCCCCACTGTCCACGTCTACTGTGTTGTTCCTCACTGTCAACGTCTACCGTGTTGTTCCTCACTGTCCACGTCTACTGTGTTGTTCCCCAATGTCCACGTCTACTGTGTTGTTCCTCACTGTCAACGTCTACCGTGTTGTTCCTCACTGTCCACGTCTACTGTGTTGTTCCCCACTGTCCACGTCTACTGTGTTGTTCCCCACTGTCCACGTCTACTGTGTTGTTCCCCACTGTCCACGTCTACTGTGTTGTTCCTCACTGTCCACGTCTACTGTGTTGTTACCCCACTGTCCACGTCTACTGTGTTGTTCCCCACTGTCCACGTCTACTGTGTTGTTCCTCACTGTCCACCTCTACTGTGTTGTTCCTCACTGTCCACGTCTACTGTGTTGTTCCCCACTGTCCACGTCTACTGTGTTGTTCCCCACTGTCCACGTCTACTGTGTTGTTCCCCACTGTCCACCTCTAATGTGTTGTTCCCCACGGTACACGTCTACTGTGTTGTTCCCCACTGTCCACGTCTACTGTGTTGTTCCCCACTGTCCACGTCTACTGTGTTGTTCCCCACTGTCCACCTCTAATGTGTTGTTCCACACTGTCCACGTCTACTGTGTTGTTCCCCACTGTCCACCTCTACTGTGTTGTTCCCCACTGTCCACCTCTAATGTGTTGTTCCTCACTGTCCACGTCTACTGTGTTGTTCCTCACTGTCCACCTCTACTGTGTTGTTCCCCACTGTCCACCTCTAATGTGTTGTTCCCCACTGTCCACGTCTACTGTGTTGTTCCCCACTGTCCACGTCTACTGTGTTGTTTTCCACCGTCCACATCTACTCTGTTGTTCCCCACTGTCCACGTCTACTGTGTTGTTCCCCACTGTCCACGTCTACTGTGTTGTTCCTCACTGTCCATGTCTACTGTGTTGTTCCCCACCGTCCACGTCTACTGTGTTGTTCCCCACTGTCCACGTCTACTGTGTTGTTCCTCACTGTCCACGTCTACTGTGTTGTTCCCCACCGTCCACGTCTACTGTGTTGTTCCCCACTGTCCACCTCTAATGTGTTGTTCCTCACTGTCCACGTCTACTGTGTTGTTCCCCACTGTCCACCTCTACTGTGTTGTTCCCCACTGTCCACCTCTAATGTGTTGTTCCTCACTGTCCACGTCTACTGTGTTGTTCCCCACTGTCCACGTCTACTGTGTTGTTCCTCACTGTCCACGTCTACTGTGTTGTTCCTCACTGTCCACGTCTACTGTGTTGTTCCTCACTGTCCACGTCTACTGTGTTGTTCCCCACTGTCCACGTCTACTGTGTTGTTCCTGACTGTCCTACTCTGCTGTGTTGTTCCCCACTGTCCACGTCTACTGTGTTGTTCCCCACTGTCCACGTCTACTGTGTTGTTCCCCACTGTCCACGTCTACTGTGTTGTTCCTCACTGTCCACGTCTACTGTGTTGTTCCCCACTGTCCACGTCTACTGTGTTGTTCCCCACTGTCCACGTCTACTGTGTTGTTCCTCACTGTCCACGTCTACTGTGTTGTTCCTCACTGTCCACGTCTACTGTGTTGTTCCTCACTGTCCACGTCTACTGTGTTGTTCCTCACTGTCCAGCTCTACTGTGTTGTTCCTCACTGTCCACGTCTACTGTGTAGTTCCCCACTGTCCACGCCTACTGTGTTGTTCCCCACTGTCCACGTCTACTGTGTTGTTCCTCACTGTCCACGTCTACTGTGTTGTTCCTCACTGTCCACCTCTACTGTGTTGTTCCTCACTGTCCACGTCTACTGGGTTGTTCCCCACTGTCCACGTCTACTGTGTTGTTCCTCACTGTCCACCTCTACTGTGTTGTTCCCCACTGTCCACCTCTACTGTGTTGTTCCCCACTGTCCACGTCTACTGGGTTGTTCCCCACTATCCACGTCTACTGTGTTGTTCCCCACTGTCAACGTCTACTGTGTTGTTCCCCACTGTCCACGTCTACTGTGTTGTTCCTCACTGTCCACGTCTACTGTGTTGTTCCTCACTGTCCACGTCTACTGTGTTGTTCCCCACTATCCACGTCTACTGTGTTGTTCCTCACTGTCCACGTCTACTGTGTTGTTCCCCACTGTCCACGTCTACTGTGTTCCTCACTGTCCACCTCTACTGTGTTGTTCCCCACTGTCCACCTCTACTGTGTTGTTCCTCACTGTCCACGTCTACTGGGTTGTTCCCCACTGTCCACCTCTACTGTGTTGTTCCCCACTGTCCACGTCTACTGTGTTGTTCCCCACTGTCCACATCTACTGGGTTGTTCCCCACTATCCACGTCTACTGTGTTGTTCCCCACTGTCCACGTCTACTGTGTTGTTCCTCACTGTCCACGTCTACTGTGTTGTTCCCCACTGTCCACCTCTACTGTGTTGTTCCTCACTGTCCACGTCTGATGTGTTGTCCCCCACTGTCCACGTCTACTGGGTTGTTCCCCACTATCCACGTCTACTGTGTTGTTCCCCACTGTCCACGTCTACTGTGTTGTTCCTCACTGTCCACGTCTACTGTGTTGTTCCCCACTGTCCACGTCTACTGTGTTGTTCCCTACTGTCCACGTCTACTGTGTTGTTCCCCACTGTCCACGTCTACTGTGTTGTTCCTCACTGTCCACGTCTACTGTGTTGTTACCCCACTGTCCACGTCTACTGTGTTGTTCCCCACTGTCCACGTCTACTGTGTTGTTCCCCACTGTCCACGTCTACTGTGTTGTTCCCCACTGTCCACGTCTACTGTGTTGTTCCCCACTGTCCACGTCTACTGTGTTGTTCCCCACTGTCCACGTCTACTGTGTTGTTCCCCACTGTCCACGTCTACTGTGTTGTTCCCCACTGTCCACGTCTACTGTGTTGTTCCCCACTGTCCACGTCTACTGTGTTGTTCCTCACTGTCCACGTCTACTGTGTTGTTCCTCACAGTCCACGTCTACTGTGTTGTTCCCCACTGTCCACGTCTACTGTGTTGTTCCTCACTGTCAACGTCTACCGTGTTGTTCCTCACTGTCCACGTCTACTGTGTTGTTCCCCAATGTCCACGTCTACTGTGTTGTTCCTCACTGTCAACGTCTACCGTGTTGTTCCTCACTGTCCACGTCTACTGTGTTGTTCCCCACTGTCCACGTCTACTGTGTTGTTCCCCACTGTCCACGTCTACTGTGTTGTTCCCCACTGTCCACGTCTACTGTGTTGTTCCTCACTGTCCACGTCTACTGTGTTGTTACCCCACTGTCCACGTCTACTGTGTTGTTCCCCACTGTCCACGTCTACTGTGTTGTTCCTCACTGTCCACCTCTACTGTGTTGTTCCTCACTGTCCACGTCTACTGTGTTGTTCCCCACTGTCCACGTCTACTGTGTTGTTCCCCACTGTCCACGTCTACTGTGTTGTTCCCCACTGTCCACCTCTAATGTGTTGTTCCCCACGGTACACGTCTACTGTGTTGTTCCCCACTGTCCACGTCTACTGTGTTGTTCCCCACTGTCCACGTCTACTGTGTTGTTCCCCACTGTCCACCTCTAATGTGTTGTTCCACACTGTCCACGTCTACTGTGTTGTTCCCCACTGTCCACCTCTACTGTGTTGTTCCCCACTGTCCACCTCTAATGTGTTGTTCCTCACTGTCCACGTCTACTGTGTTGTTCCTCACTGTCCACCTCTACTGTGTTGTTCCCCACTGTCCACCTCTAATGTGTTGTTCCCCACTGTCCACGTCTACTGTGTTGTTCCCCACTGTCCACGTCTACTGTGTTGTTTTCCACCGTCCACATCTACTCTGTTGTTCCCCACTGTCCACGTCTACTGTGTTGTTCCCCACTGTCCACGTCTACTGTGTTGTTCCTCACTGTCCATGTCTACTGTGTTGTTCCCCACCGTCCACGTCTACTGTGTTGTTCCCCACTGTCCACGTCTACTGTGTTGTTCCTCACTGTCCACGTCTACTGTGTTGTTCCCCACCGTCCACGTCTACTGTGTTGTTCCCCACTGTCCACCTCTAATGTGTTGTTCCTCACTGTCCACGTCTACTGTGTTGTTCCCCACTGTCCACCTCTACTGTGTTGTTCCCCACTGTCCACCTCTAATGTGTTGTTCCTCACTGTCCACGTCTACTGTGTTGTTCCCCACTGTCCACGTCTACTGTGTTGTTCCTCACTGTCCACGTCTACTGTGTTGTTCCTCACTGTCCACGTCTACTGTGTTGTTCCTCACTGTCCACGTCTACTGTGTTGTTCCCCACTGTCCACGTCTACTGTGTTGTTCCTGACTGTCCTACTCTGCTGTGTTGTTCCCCACTGTCCACGTCTACTGTGTTGTTCCCCACTGTCCACGTCTACTGTGTTGTTCCCCACTGTCCACGTCTACTGTGTTGTTCCTCACTGTCCACGTCTACTGTGTTGTTCCCCACTGTCCACGTCTACTGTGTTGTTCCCCACTGTCCACGTCTACTGTGTTGTTCCTCACTGTCCACGTCTACTGTGTTGTTCCTCACTGTCCACGTCTACTGTGTTGTTCCTCACTGTCCACGTCTACTGTGTTGTTCCTCACTGTCCAGCTCTACTGTGTTGTTCCTCACTGTCCACGTCTACTGTGTAGTTCCCCACTGTCCACGCCTACTGTGTTGTTCCCCACTGTCCACGTCTACTGTGTTGTTCCTCACTGTCCACGTCTACTGTGTTGTTCCTCACTGTCCACCTCTACTGTGTTGTTCCTCACTGTCCACGTCTACTGGGTTGTTCCCCACTGTCCACGTCTACTGTGTTGTTCCTCACTGTCCACCTCTACTGTGTTGTTCCCCACTGTCCACCTCTACTGTGTTGTTCCCCACTGTCCACGTCTACTGGGTTGTTCCCCACTATCCACGTCTACTGTGTTGTTCCCCACTGTCAACGTCTACTGTGTTGTTCCCCACTGTCCACGTCTACTGTGTTGTTCCTCACTGTCCACGTCTACTGTGTTGTTCCTCACTGTCCACGTCTACTGTGTTGTTCCCCACTATCCACGTCTACTGTGTTGTTCCTCACTGTCCACGTCTACTGTGTTGTTCCCCACTGTCCACGTCTACTGTGTTCCTCACTGTCCACCTCTACTGTGTTGTTCCCCACTGTCCACCTCTACTGTGTTGTTCCTCACTGTCCACGTCTACTGGGTTGTTCCCCACTGTCCACCTCTACTGTGTTGTTCCCCACTGTCCACGTCTACTGTGTTGTTCCCCACTGTCCACATCTACTGGGTTGTTCCCCACTATCCACGTCTACTGTGTTGTTCCCCACTGTCCACGTCTACTGTGTTGTTCCTCACTGTCCACGTCTACTGTGTTGTTCCCCACTGTCCACCTCTACTGTGTTGTTCCTCACTGTCCACGTCTGATGTGTTGTCCCCCACTGTCCACGTCTACTGGGTTGTTCCCCACTATCCACGTCTACTGTGTTGTTCCCCACTGTCCACGTCTACTGTGTTGTTCCTCACTGTCCACGTCTACTGTGTTGTTCCCCACTGTCCACGTCTACTGTGTTGTTCCCTACTGTCCACGTCTACTGTGTTGTTCCCCACTGTCCACGTCTACTGTGTTGTTCCTCACTGTCCACGTCTACTGTGTTGTTACCCCACTGTCCACGTCTACTGTGTTGTTCCCCACTGTCCACGTCTACTGTGTTGTTCCCCACTGTCCACGTCTACTGTGTTGTTCCCCACTGTCCACGTCTACTGTGTTGTTCCCCACTGTCCACGTCTACTGTGTTGTTCCCCACTGTCCACGTCTACTGTGTTGTTCCCCACTGTCCACGTCTACTGTGTTGTTCCCCACTGTCCACGTCTACTGTGTTGTTCCCCACTGTCCACGTCTACTGTGTTGTTCCTCACTGTCCACGTCTACTGTGTTGTTCCTCACAGTCCACGTCTACTGTGTTGTTCCCCACTGTCCACGTCTACTGTGTTGTTCCTCACTGTCAACGTCTACCGTGTTGTTCCTCACTGTCCACGTCTACTGTGTTGTTCCCCAATGTCCACGTCTACTGTGTTGTTCCTCACTGTCAACGTCTACCGTGTTGTTCCTCACTGTCCACGTCTACTGTGTTGTTCCCCACTGTCCACGTCTACTGTGTTGTTCCCCACTGTCCACGTCTACTGTGTTGTTCCCCACTGTCCACGTCTACTGTGTTGTTCCTCACTGTCCACGTCTACTGTGTTGTTCCTCACAGTCCACGTCTACTGTGTTGTTCCCCACTGTCCACGTCTACTGTGTTGTTCCTCACTGTCAACGTCTACCGTGTTGTTCCTCACTGTCCACGTCTACTGTGTTGTTCCCCAATGTCCACGTCTACTGTGTTGTTCCTCACTGTCAACGTCTACCGTGTTGTTCCTCACTGTCCACGTCTACTGTGTTGTTCCCCAATGTCCACGTCTACTGTGTTGTTCCCCACTGTCCACGTCTACTGTGTTGTTCCTCACTGTCAACGTCTACCGTGTTGTTCCTCACTGTCCACGTCTTCTGTGTTGTTCCCCAATGTCCACGTCTACCGTGTTGTTCCTCACTGTCCACGTCTACTGTGTTGTTCCTCACTGTCCACGTCTACTGTGTTGTTCCCCACTGTCCACGTCTACTGTGTTGTTCCGCACTGTCCACCTCTACTGTGTTGTTCCCCACTGTCCACGTCTACTGTGTTGTTCCCCACTGTCCACGTCTACTGTGTTGTTCCCCACTGTCCACGTCTACTGTGTTGTTCCCCACTGTCCACGTCTACTGTGTTGTTCCCCACTGTCCACGTCTACTGTGTTGTTCCCCACTGTCCACGTCTACTGTGTTGTTCCTCACTGTCCACGTCTACTGTGTTGTTCCTCACTGTCCACGTCTACTGTGTTGTTCCTCACTGTCCACGTCTACTGTGTTGTTCCCCACTGTCCACGTCTACTGTGTTGTTCCTCACTGTCCACGTCTACTGTGTTGTTCCTCACTGTCCACGTCTACTGTGTTGTTCCACACTGTCCACGTCTACTGTGTTGTTCCCCACTGTCCACGTCTACTGTGTTGTTCCCCACTGTCCACGTCTACTGTTTTGTTCCCCACTGTCCACGTCTACCGTGTTGTTCCTCACTGTCCACGTCTACTGTGTTGTTCCCCACTGTCCACGTCTACTGTGTTGTTCCCCACTGTCCACGTCTACTGTGTTGTTCCTCACTGTCCACCTCTACTGTGTTGTTCCCCACTGTCCACCTCTACTGTGTTGTTCCTCACTGACCACGTCTACTGTGTTGTTCCCCACTGTCCACGTCTACTGTTTTGTTCCCCACTGTCCACGTCTACTGTGTTGTTCCCCACTGTCCACGTCTACTGTGTTGTTCCTCACTGTCCACGTCTACTGTGTTGTTCCCCACTGTCCACGTCTACTGTGTTGTTCCCCACTGTCCACGTCTACTGTGTTGTTCCCCACTGTCCACGTCTACTGTGTTGTTCCCCACTGTCCACGTCTACTGTGTTGTTCCTCACTGTCCACGTCTACTGTGTTGTTCCCCACTGTCCACCTCTACTGTGTTGTTCCCCACTGTCCACGTCTACTGTGTTGCTCCCCGCTGTCCACGTCTACTGTGTTGTTCCCCACTGTCCACGTCTACTGTGTTGTTCCCCACTGTCCACGTCTACTGTGTTGTTCCCCACTGTCCACCTCTACTGTGTTGTTCCCCACTGTCCACCTCTAATGTGTTGTTCCTCACTGTCCACGTCTACTGTGTTGTTCCCCACTGTCCACCTCTACTGTGTTGTTCCCCACTGTCCACGTCTACTGTGTTGTTCCCCACTGTCCACGTCTACTGTGTTGTTCCCCACTGTCCACGTCTACTGTGTTGTTCCCCACTGTCCACCTCTAATGTGTTGTTCCTCACTGTCCACGTCTACTGTGTTGTTCCCCACTGTCCACCTCTACTGTGTTGTTCCCCACTGTCCACCTCTAATGTGTTGTTCCTCACTGTCCACGTCTACTGTGTTGTTCCTCACTGTCCACCTCTACTGTGTTGTTCCCCACTGTCCACCTCTAATGTGTTGTTCCCCACTGTCCACGTCTACTGTGTTGTTCCCCACTGTCCACGTCTACTGTGTTGTTTTCCACCGTCCACATCTACTCTGTTGTTCCCCACTGTCCACGTCTACTGTGTTGTTCCCCACTGTCCACGTCTACTGTGTTGTTCCTCACTGTCCACGTCTACTGTGTTGTTCCCCACCGTCCACGTCTACTGTGTTGTTCCCCACTGTCCACGTCTACTGTGTTGTTCCTCACTGTCCACGTCTACTGTGTTGTTCCCCACCGTCCACGTCTACTGTGTTGTTCCCCACTGTCCACCTCTAATGTGTTGTTCCTCACTGTCCACGTCTACTGTGTTGTTCCCCACTGTCCACCTCTACTGTGTTGTTCCCCACTGTCCACCTCTAATGTGTTGTTCCTCACTGTCCACGTCTACTGTGTTGTTCCCCACTGTCCACGTCTACTGTGTTGTTCCTCACTGTCCACGTCTACTGTGTTGTTCCTCACTGTCCACGTCTACTGTGTTGTTCCTCACTGTCCACGTCTACTGTGTTGTTCCCCACTGTCCACGTCTACTGTGTTGTTCCTGACTGTCCTACTCTGCTGTGTTGTTCCCCACTGTCCACGTCTACTGTGTTGTTCCCCACTGTCCACGTCTACTGTGTTGTTCCCCACTGTCCACGTCTACTGTGTTGTTCCTCACTGTCCACGTCTACTGTGTTGTTCCCTACTGTCCACGTCTACTGTGTTGTTCCCCACTGTCCACGTCTACTGTGTTGTTCCTCACTGTCCACGTCTACTGTGTTGTTCCTCACTGTCCACGTCTACTGTGTTGTTCCTCACTGTCCACGTCTACTGTGTTGTTCCTCACTGTCCAGCTCTACTGTGTTGTTCCTCACTGTCCACGTCTACTGTGTAGTTCCCCACTGTCCACGCCTACTGTGTTGTTCCCCACTGTCCACGTCTACTGTGTTGTTCCTCACTGTCCACGTCTACTGTGTTGTTCCTCACTGTCCACCTCTACTGTGTTGTTCCTCACTGTCCACGTCTACTGGGTTGTTCCCCACTGTCCACGTCTACTGTGTTGTTCCTCACTGTCCACCTCTACTGTGTTGTTCCCCACTGTCCACCTCTACTGTGTTGTTCCCCACTGTCCACGTCTACTGGGTTGTTCCCCACTATCCACGTGTACTGTGTTGTTCCCCACTGTCAACGTCTACTGTGTTGTTCCCCACTGTCCACGTCTACTGTGTTGTTCCTCACTGTCCACGTCTACTGTGTTGTTCCTCACTGTCCACGTCTACTGTGTTGTTCCCCACTATCCACGTCTACTGTGTTGTTCCTCACTGTCCACGTCTACTGTGTTGTTCCCCACTGTCCACGTCTACTGTGTTCCTCACTGTCCACCTCTACTGTGTTGTTCCCCACTGTCCACCTCTACTGTGTTGTTCCTCACTGTCCACGTCTACTGGGTTGTTCCCCACTGTCCACCTCTACTGTGTTGTTCCCCACTGTCCACGTCTACTGTGTTGTTCCCCACTGTCCACATCTACTGGGTTGTTCCCCACTATCCACGTCTACTGTGTTGTTCCTCACTGTCCACGTCTACTGGGTTGTTCCCCACTGTCCACCTCTACTGTGTTGTTCCCCACTGTCCACGTCTACTGTGTTGTTCCCCACTGTCCACGTCTACTGTGTTGTTCCCCACTGTCCACCTCTACTGTGTTGTTCCTCACTGTCCACGTCTGATGTGTTGTCACCCACTGTCCACGTCTACTGGGTTGTTCCCCACTATCCACGTCTACTGTGTTGTTCCCCACTGTCCACGTCTACTGTGTTGTTCCTCACTGTCCACGTCTACTGTGTTGTTCCCCACTGTCCACGTCTACTGTGTTGTTCCCTACTGTCCACGTCTACTGTGTTGTTCCCCACCGTCCACGTCTACTGTGTTGTTCCTCACTGTCCACGTCTACTGTGTTGTTACCCCACTGTCCACGTCTACTGTGTTGTTCCCCACTGTCCACGTCTACTGTGTTGTTCCCCACTGTCCACGTCTACTGTGTTGTTCCCCACTGTCCACGTCTACTGTGTTGTTCCCCACTGTCCACGTCTACTGTGTTGTTCCCCACTGTCCACGTCTACTGTGTTGTTCCCCACTGTCCACGTCTACTGTGTTGTTCCCCACTGTCCACGTCTACTGTGTTGTTCCTCACTGTCCACGTCTACTGTGTTGTTCCTCACAGTCCACGTCTACTGTGTTGTTCCCCACTGTCCACGTCTACTGTGTTGTTCCTCACTGTCAACGTCTACCGTGTTGTTCCTCACTGTCCACGTCTACTGTGTTGTTCCCCAATGTCCACGTCTACTGTGTTGTTCCTCACTGTCAACGTCTACCGTGTTGTTCCTCACTGTCCACGTCTACTGTGTTGTTCCCCACTGTCCACGTCTACTGTGTTGTTCCCCACTGTCCACGTCTACTGTGTTGTTCCCCACTGTCCACGTCTACTGTGTTGTTCCTCACTGTCCACGTCTACTGTGTTGTTCCTCACAGTCCACGTCTACTGTGTTGTTCCCCACTGTCCACGTCTACTGTGTTGTTCCTCACTGTCAACGTCTACCGTGTTGTTCCTCACTGTCCACGTCTACTGTGTTGTTCCCCAATGTCCACGTCTACTGTGTTGTTCCTCACTGTCAACGTCTACCGTGTTGTTCCTCACTGTCCACGTCTACTGTGTTGTTCCCCAATGTCCACGTCTACTGTGTTGTTCCCCACTGTCCACGTCTACTGTGTTGTTCCTCACTGTCAACGTCTACCGTGTTGTTCCTCACTGTCCACGTCTTCTGTGTTGTTCCCCAATGTCCACGTCTACCGTGTTGTTCCTCACTGTCCACGTCTACTGTGTTGTTCCTCACTGTCCACGTCTACTGTGTTGTTCCCCACTGTCCACGTCTACTGTGTTGTTCCGCACTGTCCACCTCTACTGTGTTGTTCCCCACTGTCCACGTCTACTGTGTTGTTCCCCACTGTCCACGTCTACTGTGTTGTTCCCCACTGTCCACGTCTACTGTGTTGTTCCCCACTGTCCACGTCTACTGTGTTGTTCCCCACTGTCCACGTCTACTGTGTTGTTCCCCACTGTCCACGTCTACTGTGTTGTTCCTCACTGTCCACGTCTACTGTGTTGTTCCTCACTGTCCACGTCTACTGTGTTGTTCCTCACTGTCCACGTCTACTGTGTTGTTCCCCACTGTCCACGTCTACTGTGTTGTTCCTCACTGTCCACGTCTACTGTGTTGTTCCTCACTGTCCACGTCTACTGTGTTGTTCCACACTGTCCACGTCTACTGTGTTGTTCCCCACTGTCCACGTCTACTGTGTTGTTCCCCACTGTCCACGTCTACTGTTTTGTTCCCCACTGTCCACGTCTACTGTGTTGTTCCTCACTGTCCACGTCTACTGTGTTGTTCCCCACTGTCCACGTCTACTGTGTTGTTCCCCACTGTCCACGTCTACTGTGTTGTTCCTCACTGTCCACCTCTACTGTGTTGTTCCCCACTGTCCACCTCTACTGTGTTGTTCCTCACTGTCCACGTCTACTGTGTTGTTCCCCACTGTCCACGTCTACTGTTTTGTTCCCCACTGTCCACGTCTACTGTGTTGTTCCCCACTGTCCACGTCTACTGTGTTGTTCCTCACTGTCCACGTCTACTGTGTTGTTCCCCACTGTCCACGTCTACTGTGTTGTTCCCCACTGTCCACGTCTACTGTGTTGTTCCCCACTGTCCACGTCTACTGTGTTGTTCCCCACTGTCCACGTCTACTGTGTTGTTCCTCACTGTCCACGTCTACTGTGTTGTTCCCCACTGTCCACCTCTACTGTGTTGTTCCCCACTGTCCACGTCTACTGTGTTGCTCCCCGCTGTCCACGTCTACTGTGTTGTTCCCCACTGTCCACGTCTACTGTGTTGTTCCCCACTGTCCACGTCTACTGTGTTGTTCCCCACTGTCCACCTCTACTGTGTTGTTCCCCACTGTCCACCTCTAATGTGTTGTTCCTCACTGTCCACGTCTACTGTGTTGTTCCCCACTGTCCACCTCTACTGTGTTGTTCCCCACTGTCCACGTCTACTGTGTTGTTCCCCACTGTCCACCTCTACTGTGTTGTTCCCCACTGTCCACCTCTACTGTGTTGTTCCCCACTGTCCACCTCTAATGTGTTGTTCCTCACTGTCCACGTCTACTGTGTTGTCCCCCACTGTCCACGTCTACTGTGTTGCTCCCCACTGTCCACGTCTACTGTGTTGTTCCCAACTGTCCACGTCTACTGTGTTGTTCCCCACTGTCCACGTCTACTGTGTTGTTCCCCACTGTCCACGTCTAATGGGTTGTTCCCCACTGTCCACGTCTATTGTGTTGTTCCCCACTGTCCACCTCTAATGTGTTGTTCCCCACTGTCCACGTCTACTGTGTTGTTCCTCACTGTCCACGTCTACTGTGTTGTTCCTCACTGTCCACGTCTACTGTGTTGTTCCTCACTGTCCACGTCTACTGTGTTGCTCCCCACTGTCCACGTCTACTGTGTTATTCCCAACTGTCCACGTCTACTGTGTTGTTCCCCACTGTCCACGTCTACTGTGTTGTTCCCCACTGTCCACGTCTACTGTGTTGTTCCCCACTGTCCACGTCTACTGTGTTGTTCCCCACTGTCCACGTCTATTGTGTTGTTCCCCACTGTCCACCTCTAATGTGTTGTTCCCCACTGTCCACGTCTACTGTGTTGTTCCCCCACTGTCCACGTCTACTGTGTTGTTCCTCACTGTCCACGTCTACTGTGTTGTTCCCCACTGTCCACGTCTACTGTGTTGTTCCCCACTGTCCACGTCTATTGTGTTGTTCCTCACTGTCCACGTCTAATGGGTTGTTCCCCACTGTCCACGTCTACTGTGTTGTTCCTCACTGTCCACGTCTACTGTGTTGTTCCTCACTGTCCACGTCTACTGTGTTGTTCCCCACTGTCCACGTCTACTGTGTTGTTCCCCACTGTCCACGTCTATTGTGTTGTTCCTCACTGTCCACGTCTACTGTGTTGTTCCTCACTGTCCACGTATACTGTGTTGTTCCCCACTGTCCACGTCTACTGTGTTGTTCCTCACTGTCCACGTCTACTGTGTTGTTCCTCACTGTCCACGTCTACTGTGTTGTTCCTCGCTGTCCACGTCTACTGTGTTGTTCCTCGCTGTCCACGTCTACTGTGTTGTTCCTCACTGTCCACGTCTACTGTGTTGTTCCCCACTGTCCACGTCTACTGTGTTGTTCCCCACTGTCCACGTCTACTGTGTTGTTCCCCACTGTCCACGTCTACTGTGTTGTTCCCCACTGTCCACGTCTACTGTGTTGTTCCCCACTGTCCACGTCTACTGTGTTGTTCCCCACTGTCCACGTCTACTGTGTTGTTCCCCACTGTCCACGTCTACTGTGTTGTTCCTCACTGTCCACGTCTACTGTGTTGTTCCCCACTGTCCACGTCTACTGTGTTGTTCCCCACTGTCCACGTCTACTGTGTTGTTCCCCACTGTCCACGTCTACTGTGTTGTTCCTCACTGTCCACGTCTACTGTGTTGTTCCCCACTGTCCACGTCTACTGTGTTGTTCCCCACTGTCCACGTCTACTGTGTTGTTCCTGACTGTCCTACTCTACTGTGTTGTTCCTCACTGTCCACGTCTACTGTGTTGTTCCCCACTGTCCACCTCTACTGTGTTGTTCCCCACTGTCCACGTCTACTGTGTTGTTCCTCACTGTCCACGTCTACTGTGTTGTTCCTCACTGTCCACCTCTACTGTGTTGTTCCTCACTGTCCACCTCTACTGTGTTGTTCCTCACTGTCCACGTCTACTGTGTTGTTCCCCACTGTCCACGTCTACTGTGTTGTTCCCCACTGTCCACGTCTACTGTGTTGTTCCCCACTGTCCACCTCTAATGTGTTGTTCCCCACTGTACACGTCTACTGTGTTGTTCCCCACTGTCCACGTCTACTGTGTTGTTCCCCACTGTCCACGTCTACTGTGTTGTTCCCCACTGTCCACCTCTAATGTGTTGTTCCTCACTGTCCACGTCTACTGTGTTGTTCCCCACTGTCCACCTCTACTGTGTTGTTCCCCACTGTCCACCTCTAATGTGTTGTTCCTCACTGTCCACGTCTACTGTGTTGTTCCTCACTGTCCACCTCTACTGTGTTGTTCCCCACTGTCCACCTCTAATGTGTTGTTCCCCACTGTCCACGTCTACTGTGTTGTTCCCCACTGTCCACGTCTACTGTGTTGTTTTCCACCGTCCACATCTACTCTGTTGTTCCCCACTGTCCACGTCTACTGTGTTGTTCCCCACTGTCCACGTCTACTGTGTTGTTCCTCACTGTCCACGTCTACTGTGTTGTTCCCCACCGTCCACGTCTACTGTGTTGTTCCCCACTGTCCACGTCTACTGTGTTGTTCCTCACTGTCCACGTCTACTGTGTTGTTCCCCACCGTCCACGTCTACTGTGTTGTTCCCCACTGTCCACCTCTAATGTGTTGTTCCTCACTGTCCACGTCTACTGTGTTGTTCCCCACTGTCCACCTCTACTGTGTTGTTCCCCACTGTCCACCTCTAATGTGTTGTTCCTCACTGTCCACGTCTACTGTGTTGTTCCCCACTGTCCACGTCTACTGTGTTGTTCCTCACTGTCCACGTCTACTGTGTTGTTCCTCACTGTCCACGTCTACTGTGTTGTTCCTCACTGTCCACGTCTACTGTGTTGTTCCCCACTGTCCACGTCTACTGTGTTGTTCCTGACTGTCCTACTCTGCTGTGTTGTTCCCCACTGTCCACGTCTACTGTGTTGTTCCCCACTGTCCACGTCTACTGTGTTGTTCCCCACTGTCCACGTCTACTGTGTTGTTCCTCACTGTCCACGTCTACTGTGTTGTTCCCCACTGTCCACGTCTACTGTGTTGTTCCCCACTGTCCACGTCTACTGTGTTGTTCCCCACTGTCCACGTCTACTGTGTTGTTCCTCACTGTCCACGTCTACTGTGTTGTTCCTCACTGTCCACGTCTACTGTGTTGTTCCCCACTGTCCACGTCTACTGTGTTGTTCCTCACTGTCCACGTCTACTGTGTTGTTCCTCACTGTCCACGTCTACTGTGTTGTTCCCCACTGTCCACGTCTACTGTGTTGTTCCTGACTGTCCTACTCTGCTGTGTTGTTCCCCACTGTCCACGTCTACTGTGTTGTTCCCCACTGTCCACGTCTACTGTGTTGTTCCCCACTGTCCACGTCTACTGTGTTGTTTTCCACCGTCCACGTCTACTGTGTTGTTCCTCACTGTCCACCTCTACTGTGTTGTTCCCCACTGTCCACGTCTACTCTGTTGTTCCCCACTGTCCACGTCTACTGTGTTGTTCCTCACTGTCCACGTCTACTGTGTTGTTCCCCACTGTCCACGTCTACTGTGTTGTTCCCCTCTGTCCACGTCTACTGTGTTGTTCCCCACTGTCCACGTCTACTGTGTTGTTCCCCACTGTCCACGTCTACTGTGTTGTTCCCCACCGTCCACGTCTACTGTGTTGTTCCCCACTGTCCACGTCTACTGTGTTGTTCCTCACTGTCCACGTCTACTGTGTTGTTCCTCACTGTCCACCTCTACTGTGTTGTTCCCCACTGTCCACGTCTACTGTGTTGTTCCCCACTGCCCACGCCTACTGTGTTGTTCCCCACTGTCCACCTCTACTGTGTTGTTCCCCACTGTCCACGTCTACTGTGTTGTTCCCCACTGTCCACCTCTACTGTGTTGTTCCCCACTGTCCACGTCTACTGTGTTGTTCCCCACTGTCCACATCTACTGTGTTGTTCCCCACTGTCCACGTCTACTGTGTTGTTCCCCACTGTCCACATCTACTGTGTTGTTCCCCACTGTCCACGTCTACTGTGTTGTTCCCCACTGTCCACCTCTACTGTGTTGTTCCCCACTGTCCACGTCTACTGTGTTGTTCCCCACTGTCCACATCTACTGTGTTGTTCCCCACTGTCCACATCTACTGTGTTGTTCCCCACTGTCCACGTCTACTGTGTTGTTCCCCACTGTCCACCTCTACTGTGTTGTTCCACACTGTCCACGTCTACTGTGTTGTTCCCCACTGTCCACATCTACTGTGTTGTTCCCCACTGTTCACATCTACTGTGTTGTTCCCCACTGTCCACGTCTACTGTGTTGTTCCCCACTGTCCACCTCTACTGTGTTGTTCCCCACTGTCCACGTCTACTGTGTTGTTCCCCACTGTCCACATCTACTGTGTTGTTCCCCACTGTCCACGTCTACTGTGTTGTTCCCCACTGTCCACATCTACTGTGTTGTTCCCCACTGTCCACGTCTACTGTGTTGTTCCCCACTGTCCACCTCTACTGTGTTGTTCCCCACTGTCCACGTCTACTGTGTTGTTCCCCACTGTCCACATCTACTGTGTTGTTCCCCACTGTCCACATCTACTGTGTTGTTCCCCACTGTCCACATCTACTGTGTTGTTCCCCACTGTCCACGTCTACTGTGTTGTTCCCCACTGTCCACCTCTACTGTGTTGTTCCCCACTGTCCACGTCTACTGTGTTGTTCCCCACTGTCCACATCTACTGTGTTGTTCCCCACTGTCCACGTCTACTGTGTTGTTCCCCACTGTCCACCTCTACTGTGTTGTTCCCCACTGTCCACGTCTACTGTGTTGTTCCCCAATGTCCACGTCTACTGTGTTGTTCCCCACTGTCCACATCTACTGTGTTGTTCCCCACTGTCCACGTCTACTGTGTTGTTCCCCACTGTCCACATCTACTGTGTTGTTCCCCACTGTCCACGTCTACTGTGTTCTTCCCCACTGTCCACCTCTACTGTGTTGTTCCCCACTGTCCACGTCTACTGTGTTGTTCCCCACTGTCCACATCTACTGTGTTGTTCCCCACTGTCCACGTCTACTGTGTCGTTCCCCACTGTCCACATCTACTGTGTTGTTCCCCACTGTCCACGTCTACTGTGTTGTTCCCCACTGTCCACCTCTACTGTGTTGTTCCCCACTGTCCACATCTACTGTGTTGTTCCCCACTGTCCACATCTACTGTGTTGTTCCCCACTGTCCACGTCTACTGTGTTGTTCCCCACTGTCCACCTCTACTGTGTTGTTCCCCACTGTCCACGTCTACTGTGTTGTTCCCCACTGTCCACATCTACTGTGTTGTTCCCCACTGTCCACCTCTACTGTGTTGTTCCCCACTGTCCACGTCTACTGTGTTGTTCCCCACTGTCCACATCTACAGTGTTGTTCCCCACTGTCCACATCTACTGTGTTGTTCCCCACTGTCCACGTCTACTGTGTTGTTCCCCACTGTCCACCTCTACTGTGTTGTTCCCCACTGTCCACGTCTACTGTGTTGTTCCCCACTGTCCACATCTACTGTGTTGTTCCCCACTGTCCACCTCTACTGTGTTGTTCCCCACTGTCGACGTCTGATGTGTTGTCCCCCACTGTCCACGTCTACTGGGTTGTTCCCCACTGTCCACCTCTACTGTGTTGTTCCCCACTGTCCACGTCTACTGTGTTGTTCCCCACTGTCCATGTCTACTGTGTTGTTCCCCACTGTCCACCTCTACTGTGTTGTTCCCCACTGTCCACGTCTACTGTGTTGTTCCCCACTGTCCACATCTACTGTGTTGTTCCCCACTGTCCACCTCTACTGTGTTGTTCCCCACTGTCCACGTCTACTGTGTTGTTCCCCACTGTCCACGTCTACTGTGTTGTTCCCCACTGTCCACATCTACTGTGTTGTTCCCCACTGTCCACCTCTACTGTGTTGTTCCCCACTGTCCACGTCTGATGTGTTGTCCCCCACTGTCCACGTCTACTGGGTTGTTCCCCACTGTCCACCTCTACTGTGTTGTTCCCCACTGTCCACGTCTACTGTGTTGTTCCCCACTGTCCACGTCTACTGTGTTGTTCCCCACTGTCCACGTCTACTGTGTTGTTCCCCACTGTCCACGTCTACTGTGTTGTTCCCCACTGTCCACATCTACTGTGTTGTTCCCCACTGTCCACATCTACTGTGTTGTTCCCCACTGTCCACGTCTACTGTGTTGTTCCCCACTGTCCACCTCTACTGTGTTGTTCCCCACTGTCCACGTCTACTGTGTTGTTCCCCACTGTCCACATCTACTGTGTTGTTCCCCACTGTCCACCTCTACTGTGTTGTTCCCCACTGTCCACGTCTGATGTGTTGTCCCCCACTGTCCACGTCTACTGGGTTGTTCCCCACTGTCCACCTCTACTGTGTTGTTCCCCACTGTCCACGTCTACTGTGTTGTTCCCCACTGTCCACGTCTACTGTGTTGTTCCCCACTGTCCACGTCTACTGTGTTGTTCCCTACTGTCCACGTCTACTGTGTTGTTCCCCACTGTCCACGTCTACTGTGTTGTTCCCCACTGTCCACGTCTACTGTGTTGTTCCCCACTGTCCACGTCTACTGTGTTGTTCCCCACTGTCCACGTCTACTGTGTTGTTCCTCACTGTCAACGTCTACCGTGTTGTTCCTCACTGTCCACGTCTACTGTGTTGTTCCCCACTGTCCACGTCTACTGTGTTGTTCCCCACTGTCCACGTCTACTGTGTTGTTCCCCACTGTCCACGTCTACTGTGTTGTTCCTCACTGTCCACGTCTACTGTGTTGTTCCTCACAGTCCACGTCTACTGTGTTGTTCCCCACTGTCCACGTCTACTGTGTTGTTCCTCACTGTCAACGTCTACCGTGTTGTTCCTCACTGTCCACGTCTACTGTGTTGTTCCCCAATGTCCACGTCTACTGTGTTGTTCCTCACTGTCAACGTCTACCGTGTTGTTCCTCACTGTCCACGTCTACTGTGTTGTTCCCCAATGTCCACGTCTACTGTGTTGTTCCCCACTGTCCACGTCTACTGTGTTGTTCCTCACTGTCAACGTCTACCGTGTTGTTCCTCACTGTCCACGTCTTCTGTGTTGTTCCCCAATGTCCACGTCTACCGTGTTGTTCCTCACTGTCCACGTCTACTGTGTTGTTCCTCACTGTCCACGTCTACTGTGTTGTTCCCCACTGTCCACGTCTACTGTGTTGTTCCGCACTGTCCACCTCTACTGTGTTGTTCCCCACTGTCCACGTCTACTGTGTTGTTCCCCACTGTCCACGTCTACTGTGTTGTTCCCCACTGTCCACGTCTACTGTGTTGTTCCCCACTGTCCACGTCTACTGTGTTGTTCCCCACTGTCCACGTCTACTGTGTTGTTCCCCACTGTCCACGTCTACTGTGTTGTTCCTCACTGTCCACGTCTACTGTGTTGTTCCTCACTGTCCACGTCTACTGTGTTGTTCCTCACTGTCCACGTCTACTGTGTTGTTCCCCACTGTCCACGTCTACTGTGTTGTTCCTCACTGTCCACGTCTACTGTGTTGTTCCTCACTGTCCACGTCTACTGTGTTGTTCCACACTGTCCACGTCTACTGTGTTGTTCCCCACTGTCCACGTCTACTGTGTTGTTCCCCACTGTCCACGTCTACTGTTTTGTTCCCCACTGTCCACGTCTACTGTGTTGTTCCTCACTGTCCACGTCTACTGTGTTGTTCCCCACTGTCCACGTCTACTGTGTTGTTCCCCACTGTCCACGTCTACTGTGTTGTTCCTCACTGTCCACCTCTACTGTGTTGTTCCCCACTGTCCACCTCTACTGTGTTGTTCCTCACTGTCCACGTCTACTGTGTTGTTCCCCACTGTCCACGTCTACTGTTTTGTTCCCCACTGTCCACGTCTACTGTGTTGTTCCCCACTGTCCACGTCTACTGTGTTGTTCCTCACTGTCCACGTCTACTGTGTTGTTCCCCACTGTCCACGTCTACTGTGTTGTTCCCCACTGTCCACGTCTACTGTGTTGTTCCCCACTGTCCACGTCTACTGTGTTGTTCCCCACTGTCCACGTCTACTGTGTTGTTCCTCACTGTCCACGTCTACTGTGTTGTTCCCCACTGTCCACCTCTACTGTGTTGTTCCCCACTGTCCACGTCTACTGTGTTGCTCCCCGCTGTCCACGTCTACTGTGTTGTTCCCCACTGTCCACGTCTACTGTGTTGTTCCCCACTGTCCACGTCTACTGTGTTGTTCCCCACTGTCCACCTCTACTGTGTTGTTCCCCACTGTCCACCTCTAATGTGTTGTTCCTCACTGTCCACGTCTACTGTGTTGTTCCCCACTGTCCACCTCTACTGTGTTGTTCCCCACTGTCCACGTCTACTGTGTTGTTCCCCACTGTCCACCTCTACTGTGTTGTTCCCCACTGTCCACCTCTACTGTGTTGTTCCCCACTGTCCACCTCTAATGTGTTGTTCCTCACTGTCCACGTCTACTGTGTTGTCCCCCACTGTCCACGTCTACTGTGTTGCTCCCCACTGTCCACGTCTACTGTGTTGTTCCCAACTGTCCACGTCTACTGTGTTGTTCCCCACTGTCCACGTCTACTGTGTTGTTCCCCACTGTCCACGTCTAATGGGTTGTTCCCCACTGTCCACGTCTATTGTGTTGTTCCCCACTGTCCACCTCTAATGTGTTGTTCCCCACTGTCCACGTCTACTGTGTTGTTCCTCACTGTCCACGTCTACTGTGTTGTTCCTCACTGTCCACGTCTACTGTGTTGTTCCTCACTGTCCACGTCTACTGTGTTGCTCCCCACTGTCCACGTCTACTGTGTTATTCCCAACTGTCCACGTCTACTGTGTTGTTCCCCACTGTCCACGTCTACTGTGTTGTTCCCCACTGTCCACGTCTACTGTGTTGTTCCCCACTGTCCACGTCTACTGTGTTGTTCCCCACTGTCCACGTCTATTGTGTTGTTCCCCACTGTCCACCTCTAATGTGTTGTTCCCCACTGTCCACGTCTACTGTGTTGTTCCCCCACTGTCCACGTCTACTGTGTTGTTCCTCACTGTCCACGTCTACTGTGTTGTTCCCCACTGTCCACGTCTACTGTGTTGTTCCCCACTGTCCACGTCTATTGTGTTGTTCCTCACTGTCCACGTCTAATGGGTTGTTCCCCACTGTCCACGTCTACTGTGTTGTTCCTCACTGTCCACGTCTACTGTGTTGTTCCTCACTGTCCACGTCTACTGTGTTGTTCCCCACTGTCCACGTCTACTGTGTTGTTCCCCACTGTCCACGTCTATTGTGTTGTTCCTCACTGTCCACGTCTACTGTGTTGTTCCTCACTGTCCACGTATACTGTGTTGTTCCCCACTGTCCACGTCTACTGTGTTGTTCCTCACTGTCCACGTCTACTGTGTTGTTCCTCACTGTCCACGTCTACTGTGTTGTTCCTCGCTGTCCACGTCTACTGTGTTGTTCCTCGCTGTCCACGTCTACTGTGTTGTTCCTCACTGTCCACGTCTACTGTGTTGTTCCCCACTGTCCACGTCTACTGTGTTGTTCCCCACTGTCCACGTCTACTGTGTTGTTCCCCACTGTCCACGTCTACTGTGTTGTTCCCCACTGTCCACGTCTACTGTGTTGTTCCCCACTGTCCACGTCTACTGTGTTGTTCCCCACTGTCCACGTCTACTGTGTTGTTCCCCACTGTCCACGTCTACTGTGTTGTTCCTCACTGTCCACGTCTACTGTGTTGTTCCCCACTGTCCACGTCTACTGTGTTGTTCCCCACTGTCCACGTCTACTGTGTTGTTCCTCACTGTCCACGTCTACTGTGTTGTTCCTCACTGTCCACGTCTACTGTGTTGTTCCCCACTGTCCACGTCTACTGTGTTGTTCCCCACTGTCCACGTCTACTGTGTTGTTCCTGACTGTCCTACTCTACTGTGTTGTTCCTCACTGTCCACGTCTACTGTGTTGTTCCCCACTGTCCACCTCTACTGTGTTGTTCCCCACTGTCCACGTCTACTGTGTTGTTCCTCACTGTCCACGTCTACTGTGTTGTTCCTCACTGTCCACCTCTACTGTGTTGTTCCTCACTGTCCACCTCTACTGTGTTGTTCCTCACTGTCCACGTCTACTGTGTTGTTCCCCACTGTCCACGTCTACTGTGTTGTTCCCCACTGTCCACGTCTACTGTGTTGTTCCCCACTGTCCACCTCTAATGTGTTGTTCCCCACTGTACACGTCTACTGTGTTGTTCCCCACTGTCCACGTCTACTGTGTTGTTCCCCACTGTCCACGTCTACTGTGTTGTTCCCCTCTGTCCACCTCTAATGTGTTGTTCCTCACTGTCCACGTCTACTGTGTTGTTCCCCACTGTCCACCTCTACTGTGTTGTTCCCCACTGTCCACCTCTAATGTGTTGTTCCTCACTGTCCACGTCTACTGTGTTGTTCCTCACTGTCCACCTCTACTGTGTTGTTCCCCACTGTCCACCTCTAATGTGTTGTTCCCCACTGTCCACGTCTACTGTGTTGTTCCCCACTGTCCACGTCTACTGTGTTGTTTTCCACCGTCCACATCTACTCTGTTGTTCCCCACTGTCCACGTCTACTGTGTTGTTCCCCACTGTCCACGTCTACTGTGTTGTTCCTCACTGTCCACGTCTACTGTGTTGTTCCCCACCGTCCACGTCTACTGTGTTGTTCCCCACTGTCCACGTCTACTGTGTTGTTCCTCACTGTCCACGTCTACTGTGTTGTTCCCCACCGTCCACGTCTACTGTGTTGTTCCCCACTGTCCACCTCTAATGTGTTGTTCCTCACTGTCCACGTCTACTGTGTTGTTCCCCACTGTCCACCTCTACTGTGTTGTTCCCCACTGTCCACCTCTAATGTGTTGTTCCTCACTGTCCACGTCTACTGTGTTGTTCCCCACTGTCCACGTCTACTGTGTTGTTCCTCACTGTCCACGTCTACTGTGTTGTTCCTCACTGTCCACGTCTACTGTGTTGTTCCTCACTGTCCACGTCTACTGTGTTGTTCCCCACTGTCCACGTCTACTGTGTTGTTCCTGACTGTCCTACTCTGCTGTGTTGTTCCCCACTGTCCACGTCTACTGTGTTGTTCCCCACTGTCCACGTCTACTGTGTTGTTCCCCACTGTCCACGTCTACTGTGTTGTTCCTCACTGTCCACGTCTACTGTGTTGTTCCCCACTGTCCACGTCTACTGTGTTGTTCCCCACTGTCCACGTCTACTGTGTTGTTCCCCACTGTCCACGTCTACTGTGTTGTTCCTCACTGTCCACGTCTACTGTGTTGTTCCTCACTGTCCACGTCTACTGTGTTGTTCCCCACTGTCCACGTCTACTGTGTTGTTCCTCACTGTCCACGTCTACTGTGTTGTTCCTCACTGTCCACGTCTACTGTGTTGTTCCCCACTGTCCACGTCTACTGTGTTGTTCCTGACTGTCCTACTCTGCTGTGTTGTTCCCCACTGTCCACGTCTACTGTGTTGTTCCCCACTGTCCACGTCTACTGTGTTGTTCCCCACTGTCCACGTCTACTGTGTTGTTTTCCACCGTCCACGTCTACTGTGTTGTTCCTCACTGTCCACCTCTACTGTGTTGTTCCCCACTGTCCACGTCTACTCTGTTGTTCCCCACTGTCCACGTCTACTGTGTTGTTCCTCACTGTCCACGTCTACTGTGTTGTTCCCCACTGTCCACGTCTACTGTGTTGTTCCCCTCTGTCCACGTCTACTGTGTTGTTCCCCACTGTCCACGTCTACTGTGTTGTTCCCCACTGTCCACGTCTACTGTGTTGTTCCCCACCGTCCACGTCTACTGTGTTGTTCCCCACTGTCCACGTCTACTGTGTTGTTCCTCACTGTCCACGTCTACTGTGTTGTTCCTCACTGTCCACCTCTACTGTGTTGTTCCCCACTGTCCACGTCTACTGTGTTGTTCCCCACTGCCCACGCCTACTGTGTTGTTCCCCACTGTCCACCTCTACTGTGTTGTTCCCCACTGTCCACGTCTACTGTGTTGTTCCCCACTGTCCACCTCTACTGTGTTGTTCCCCACTGTCCACGTCTACTGTGTTGTTCCCCACTGTCCACATCTACTGTGTTGTTCCCCACTGTCCACGTCTACTGTGTTGTTCCCCACTGTCCACATCTACTGTGTTGTTCCCCACTGTCCACGTCTACTGTGTTGTTCCCCACTGTCCACCTCTACTGTGTTGTTCCCCACTGTCCACGTCTACTGTGTTGTTCCCCACTGTCCACATCTACTGTGTTGTTCCCCACTGTCCACATCTACTGTGTTGTTCCCCACTGTCCACGTCTACTGTGTTGTTCCCCACTGTCCACCTCTACTGTGTTGTTCCCCACTGTCCACGTCTACTGTGTTGTTCCCCACTGTCCACATCTACTGTGTTGTTCCCCACTGTTCACATCTACTGTGTTGTTCCCCACTGTCCACGTCTACTGTGTTGTTCCCCACTGTCCACCTCTACTGTGTTGTTCCCCACTGTCCACGTCTACTGTGTTGTTCCCCACTGTCCACATCTACTGTGTTGTTCCCCACTGTCCACGTCTACTGTGTTGTTCCCCACTGTCCACATCTACTGTGTTGTTCCCCACTGTCCACGTCTACTGTGTTGTTCCCCACTGTCCACCTCTACTGTGTTGTTCCCCACTGTCCACGTCTACTGTGTTGTTCCCCACTGTCCACATCTACTGTGTTGTTCCCCACTGTCCACATCTACTGTGTTGTTCCCCACTGTCCACATCTACTGTGTTGTTCCCCACTGTCCACGTCTACTGTGTTGTTCCCCACTGTCCACCTCTACTGTGTTGTTCCCCACTGTCCACGTCTACTGTGTTGTTCCCCACTGTCCACATCTACTGTGTTGTTCCCCACTGTCCACGTCTACTGTGTTGTTCCCCACTGTCCACCTCTACTGTGTTGTTCCCCACTGTCCACGTCTACTGTGTTGTTCCCCAATGTCCACGTCTACTGTGTTGTTCCCCACTGTCCACATCTACTGTGTTGTTCCCCACTGTCCACGTCTACTGTGTTGTTCCCCACTGTCCACATCTACTGTGTTGTTCCCCACTGTCCACGTCTACTGTGTTCTTCCCCACTGTCCACCTCTACTGTGTTGTTCCCCACTGTCCACGTCTACTGTGTTGTTCCCCACTGTCCACATCTACTGTGTTGTTCCCCACTGTCCACGTCTACTGTGTCGTTCCCCACTGTCCACATCTACTGTGTTGTTCCCCACTGTCCACGTCTACTGTGTTGTTCCCCACTGTCCACCTCTACTGTGTTGTTCCCCACTGTCCACATCTACTGTGTTGTTCCCCACTGTCCACATCTACTGTGTTGTTCCCCACTGTCCACGTCTACTGTGTTGTTCCCCACTGTCCACCTCTACTGTGTTGTTCCCCACTGTCCACGTCTACTGTGTTGTTCCCCACTGTCCACATCTACTGTGTTGTTCCCCACTGTCCACCTCTACTGTGTTGTTCCCCACTGTCCACGTCTACTGTGTTGTTCCCCACTGTCCACATCTACTGTGTTGTTCCCCACTGTCCACATCTACTGTGTTGTTCCCCACTGTCCACGTCTACTGTGTTGTTCCCCACTGTCCACCTCTACTGTGTTGTTCCCCACTGTCCACGTCTACTGTGTTGTTCCCCACTGTCCACATCTACTGTGTTGTTCCCCACTGTCCACCTCTACTGTGTTGTTCCCCACTGTCGACGTCTGATGTGTTGTCCCCCACTGTCCACGTCTACTGGGTTGTTCCCCACTGTCCACCTCTACTGTGTTGTTCCCCACTGTCCACGTCTACTGTGTTGTTCCCCACTGTCCACGTCTACTGTGTTGTTCCCCACTGTCCACCTCTACTGTGTTGTTCCCCACTGTCCACGTCTACTGTGTTGTTCCCCACTGTCCACATCTACTGTGTTGTTCCCCACTGTCCACCTCTACTGTGTTGTTCCCCACTGTCCACGTCTACTGTGTTGTTCCCCACTGTCCACGTCTACTGTGTTGTTCCCCACTGTCCACATCTACTGTGTTGTTCCCCACTGTCCACCTCTACTGTGTTGTTCCCCACTGTCCACGTCTGATGTGTTGTCCCCCACTGTCCACGTCTACTGGGTTGTTCCCCACTGTCCACCTCTACTGTGTTGTTCCCCACTGTCCACGTCTACTGTGTTGTTCCCCACTGTCCACGTCTACTGTGTTGTTCCCCACTGTCCACGTCTACTGTGTTGTTCCCCACTGTCCACGTCTACTGTGTTGTTCCCCACTGTCCACATCTACTGTGTTGTTCCCCACTGTCCACATCTACTGTGTTGTTCCCCACTGTCCACGTCTACTGTGTTGTTCCCCACTGTCCACCTCTACTGTGTTGTTCCCCACTGTCCACGTCTACTGTGTTGTTCCCCACTGTCCACATCTACTGTGTTGTTCCCCACTGTCCACCTCTACTGTGTTGTTCCCCACTGTCCACGTCTGATGTGTTGTCCCCCACTGTCCACGTCTACTGGGTTGTTCCCCACTGTCCACCTCTACTGTGTTGTTCCCCACTGTCCACGTCTACTGTGTTGTTCCCCACTGTCCACGTCTACTGTGTTGTTCCCCACTGTCCACGTCTACTGTGTTGTTCCCTACTGTCCACGTCTACTGTGTTGTTCCCCACTGTCCACGTCTACTGTGTTGTTCCCCACTGTCCACGTCTACTGTGTTGTTCCCCACTGTCCACGTCTACTGTGTTGTTCCCCACTGTCCACGTCTACTGTGTTGTTCCTCACTGTCCACGTCTACTGTGTTGTCCCCCACTGTCCACGTCTACTGTGTTGTTCCCCACTGTCCACGTCTACTGTGTTGTTCCCCACTGTCCACGTCTACTGTGTTGTTCCCCACTGTCCACGTCTACTGTGTTGTTCCCCACTGTCCACGTCTACTGTGTTGTTCCCCACTGTCCACGTCTACTGTGTTGTTCCCCACTGTCCACGTCTACTGTGTTGTTCCCCACTGTCCACGTCTACTGTGTTGTTCCTCACTGTCCACGTCTACTGTGTTGTCCCCCACTGTCCACGTCTACTGTGTTGTTCCCCACTGTCCACCTCTACTGTGTTGTTCCCCACTGTCCACGTCTACTGTGTTGTTCCCCACTGTCCACGTCTACTGTGTTGTTCCCCACTGTCCACGTCTACTGTGTTGTTCCCCACTGTCCACGTCTACTGTGTTGTTCCCCACTGTCCACGTCTACTGTGTTGTTCCCCACTGTCCACCTCTACTGTGTTGTTCCCCACTGTCCACGTCTACTGTGTTGTTCCCCACTGTCCACGTCTACTGTGTTGTTCCCCACTGTCCACGTCTACTGTGTTGTTCCCCACTGTCCACGTCTACTGTGTTGTTCCTCACTGTCCACGTCTACTGTGTTGTTCCCCACTGTCCACGTCTACTGTGTTGTTCCCCACTGTCCACGTCTACTGTGTTGTTCCTCACTGTCCACGTCTACTGTGTTGTTCCCCACTGTCCACGTCTACTGTGTTGTTCCCCACTGTCCACGTCTACTGTGTTGTTCCCCACTGTCCAACTCTACTGTGTTGTTCCCCACTGTCCACCTCTACTGTGTTGTTCCCCACTGTCCACCTCTACTGTGTTGTTCCCCACTGTCCACGTCTACTGTGTTGTTCCCCACTGTCCACGTCTACTGTGTTGTTCCCCACTGTCCACGTCTACTGTGTTGTTCCCCACTGTCCACGTCTACTGTGTTGTTCCCCACTGTCCACGTCTACTGTGTTGTTCCCCACTGTCCACGTCTACTGTGTTGTTCCTCACTGTCCACGTCTACTGTGTTGTCCCCCACTGTCCACGTCTACTGTGTTGTTCCCCACTGTCCACCTCTACTGTGTTGTTCCCCACTGTCCACGTCTACTGTGTTGTTCCCCACTGTCCACGTCTACTGTGTTGTTCCCCACTGTCCACGTCTACTGTGTTGTTCCCCACTGTCCACGTCTACTGTGTTGTTCCCCACTGTCCACGTCTACTGTGTTGTTCCCCACTGTCCACGTCTACTGTGTTGTTCCTCACTGTCCACGTCTACTGTGTTGTTCCCCACTGTCCACCTCTACTGTGTTGTTCCTCACTGTCCACGTCTACTGTGTTGTTCCCCACTGTCCACGTCTACTGTGTTGTTCCTCACTGTCAACGTCTACCGTGTTGTTCCTCACTGTCAACGTCTACTGTGTTGTTCCCCACTGTCCACGTCTACTGTGTTGTTCCTCACTGTCCACCTCTACTGTGTTGTTCCCCACTGTCCACCTCTACTGTGTTGTTCCCCACTGTCCACGTCTACTGTGTTGTTCCCCACTGTCCACGTCTACTGTGTTGTTCCCCACTGTCCACCTCTAATGTGTTGTTCCTCACTGTCCACGTCTACTGTGTTGTTCCCCACTGTCCACGTCTACTGTGTTGTTCCTCACTGTCCACCTCTAATGTGTTGTTCCTCACTGTCCACGTCTACTGTGTTGTTCCCCACTGTCCACGTCTACTGTGTTGTTCCTCACTGTCAACGTCTACCGTGTTGTTCCTCACTGTCCACGTCTACTGTGTTGTTCCCCACTGTCCACGTCTACTGTGTTGTTCCCCACTGTCCACGTCTACTGTGTTGTTCCTCACTGTCCACGTCTACTGTGTTGTTCCTCACTGTCCACCTCTAATGTGTTGTTCCTCACTGTCCACGTCTACTGTGTTGTTCCCCAGTGTCCACGTCTACTGTGTTGTTCCTCACTGTCAACGTCTACCGTGTTGTTCCTCACTGTCCACGTCTACTGTGTTGTTCCTCACTGTCCACGTCTACTGTGTTGTTCCTCACTGTCCACGTCTACTGTGTTGTTCCCGACTGTCCACGTCTACTGTGTTGTTCCCCACTGTCCACGTCTACTGTGTTGTTCCTCACTGTCCACGTCTACTGTGTTGTTCCCCACTGTCCACGTCTACTGTGTTGTTCCCCACTGTCCACGTCTACTGTGTTGTTCCTCACTGTCCACGTCTACTGTGTTGTTCCCCACTGTCCACGTCTACTGTGTTGTTCCCCACTGTCCACGTCTACTGTGTTGTTCCCCACTGTCCACGTCTACTGTGTTGTTCCTCACTGTCCACGTCTACTGTGTTGTTCCCCACTGTCCACGTCTACTGTGTTGTTCCCCACTGTCCACCTCTACTGTGTTGTTCCCCACTGTCCACGTCTACTGTGTTGTTCCCCACTGTCCACCTCTACTGTGTTGTTCCCCACTGTCCACGTCTACTGTCTTGTTCCTCACTGTCCACGTCTACTGTGTTGTTCCCCACTGTCCACGTCTACTGTGTTGTTCCTCACTGTCCACGTCTACTGTGTTGTTCCCCACTGTCCACGTCTACTGTCTTGTTCCTCACTGTCCACGTCTACTGTGTTGTTCCCCACTGTCCACGTCTACTGTGTTGTTCCCCACTGTCCACGTCTACTGTGTTGTTCTTCACTGTCCACGTCTACTGTGTTGTTCCTCACTGTCCACGTCTACTGTGTTGTTCCTCACTGTCCACGTCTACTGTGTTGTTCCTCACTGTCCACGTCTACTGTGTTGTTCCCCACTGTCCACGTCTACTGTGTTGTTCCTCACTGTCCACGTCTACTGTGTTGTTCCCCACTGTCCACGTCTACTGTGTTGTTCCCCACTGTCCACGTCTACTGTGTTGTTCCTCACTGTCCACGTCTACTGTGTTGTTCCTCACTGTCCACGTCTACTGTGTTGTTCCCCACTGTCCACGTCTACTGTGTTGTTCCTCACTGTCCGCGTCTACTGTGTTGTTCCCCACTGTCCACGTCTACTGTGTTGTTCCCCACTGTCCACGTCTACTGTGTTGTTCCCCACTGTCCACGTCTACTGTGTTGTTCCCCACTATCCACGTCTACTGTGTTGTTCCCCACTGTCCACCTCTACTGTGTTGTTCCTCACTGTCCAACTCTACTGTGTTGTTCCCCACTGTCCACGTCTACTGTGTTGTTCCCCACTGTCCACGTCTACTGTGTTGTTCCTCACTGTCCACGTCTACTGTGTTGTTCCTCACTGTCCACGTCTACTGTGTTGTTCCCCACTGTCCACGTCTACTGTGTTGTTCCTCACTGTCCACGTCTACTGTGTTGTTCCCCACTGTCCACGTCTACTGTGTTGTTCCCCACTGTCCACGTCTACTGTGTTGTTCCTCACTGTCCACGTCTACTGTGTTGTTCCTCACTGTCCACGTCTACTGTGTTGTTCCCCACTGTCCACGTCTACTGTGTTGTTCCCCACTGTCCACGTCTACTGTGTTGTTCCCCACTGTCCACGTCTACTGTGTTGTTCCCCACTGTCCACGTCTACTGTGTTGTTCCCCACTGTCCACGTCTACTGTGTTGTTCCCCACTGTCCACATCTACTGTGTTGTTCCCCACTGTCCACGTCTACTGTGTTGTTCCCCACTGTCCACCTCTACTGTGTTGTTCCCCACTGTCCACCTCTACTGTGTTGTTCCTCACTGTCCACCTCTACTGTGTTGTTCCCCACTGTCCACGTCTACTGTGTTGTTCCCCACTGTCCACGTCTACTGTGTTGTTCCCCACTGTCCACGTCTACTGTGTTGTTCCCCACTGTCCACGTCTACTGTGTTGTTCCCCACTGTCCACGTCTACTGTGTTGTTCCCCACTGTCCACGTCTACTGTGTTGTTCCCCACTGTCCACCTCTACTGTGTTGTTCCTCACTGTCCAACTCTACTGTGTTGTTCCCCACTGTCCACGTCTACTGTGTTGTTCCCCACTGTCCACGTCTACTGTGTTGTTCCCCACTGTCCACGTCTACTGTGTTGTTCCCCACTGACCAACTCTACTGTGTTGTTCCCCACTGTCCACGTCTACTGTGTTGTTCCCCACGGTCCACGTCTACTGTGTTGTTCCCCACTGTCCACGTCTACTGTGTTGTTCCCCACTGACCAACTCTGCTGTGTTGTTCCTCACTCTCGACGTCTACTGTGTTGTTCCTCACTGTCCACGTCTACTGTGTTGTTCCCCACTGTCCACCTCTACTGTGTTATTCCCCACTGTCCACGTCTACTGTGTTGTTCCTCACTGTCCACGTCTACTGTGTTGACCCTCACTGTCCACGTCTACTGTGTTGTTCCTCACTGTCCACGTCTACTGTGTTGTTCCTCACTGTCCACGTCTACTGTATATGTCGGGCCTTGTGTGCAATAATTGAAACCATTATCATTATTATTATTAATATTATTGTTGTTGCTGTTGTTGTTTTTGTTGTCTCTACTGCTGTTACATTGGAGAGCTCCTCGGCTTAAAACGATTAGCGTATTTTTTTATCACACTAGAGTTTTCTTGAAAGGCCCCTTGTGGAAGTCCAATCAATGACTTCTTCATGCACCATATTGTTTGGTCACCTACTATCTCAGAATACTTTTCGATCTTGTGGTTTTTCAAGAGACATTTTGAAAGTTCCCTCTGCAGTTGTATCAACAACACTGAAGTTACTATTAACATAAGTATTGCGTTGAGAATCAAAATTATAATTAGAAATGTAATTAAATTATCGAAGCCTTGTGTGTTTGAAATTTGATAATTTGGAAACGTGATAATCTCAAATGCAGAATTATAATAATCCCACATTCCTCTTCGAAATGGGTAAAAGGGGCCAGAAACTCCGCGTATGAGCCTCGAGCCATTTTACGTGAATTTAACTGGTTTTCTCAGCTTTTATCTATAGTGTCCGACTGTTATTGCAGTTATTTTCTGCATTTGGGATTCTCATATTTCCAAATCATAATTAGAAATATTTAGATTTTTTATGCTCACAGCATTTAGTATACTAACACCAACTCAACTATCGTTTATTATGCAGATGGTGTCCATGTGTAGTAAACCACTGTCATTTTCCTTTAATATATGTTACTTTTTCACGCCTAATCGTGTGCATCTATTGTGTGATGTTCTTGCCAGTGCTTTGGCGAGTACAAGGATATTTATGTGTTGCTGACATTGCGTCTCGTTCTTGCCGAAATGATCGAAATTATATTAAACATTAAGCTAATAATATATCTTCCTTTCTGCATAATTATATCTAATTAGATATTTTTATGCACAATATATAGAGTATGATGCACGAGAAAAACTAAAATACGTATCATATCTGCACTTCAAGCATAGTTAATAAATCATGGTTAAGATACCAGATGCATGTTATAAGATACATCTCACTCCAAAATACCAGGAAGCAAGTTCAAAGCACATGTGTAACACTAATATTTTGGAATCCTTGGTACCAGATACTTCCGGATTATCTGGTTTGCCGGCATTGATAACTATTTCTACTTTTGGTATAAGGCCAGCAATTTGAAGGGAATGACGATTAAATTAAGCGTTGTTGGTATTATTTTTATCAACCACGTAATGAACAATGGCAAAGTTAACCTCGGCAGAATTTGAACTCAGAACGTAAAGGGATGTAACTATATGCCACAAAGCATGTTATCCGATGCTCTACCGATTCTGCCAATACACTGTCCTCTTTGTCCGACTAGATAAAGATTCACTAGAAACATATGATGAATTAAGAAACACACTTTCTTCCTCAACTATAATAACGAAGACGAAATGGGTTTTTTTTTAATATGACCTAACCTGACATGTTACAGTCGTAATTATTTCTACTTTTGGCACAAGGCCAGCAATTACCCAGTACATTACTGGTACTTTATTTTATCGACCCCGTAAGGATTAAAGGCAAAGTTAACCTCGACTGAATTTGAACTCAGACCGTAAAGGGACGTAACTATGCTGGAAAGCATGGCGTCCGACCCTCTACTGATACTGCCAATTCACCGCCTTACATGTTACTGTCATAATGTAGATTGGAAGAGCGCTTCACAGAAGATTAAAATGTCCACTCATATCTATGTCCAGATTAAAGGTAGTGTCAGGCCATCGGATTCAGCAAAATAGACGTTCTACATCGGGCTTGGGCAACCTTTTTCGAGAAGCGGGTCGCATGAGATATGGCTGATCATCAGGCGGGTCGCAAGCGCTAAATTACATTCGTGCCCACATAAAAGGGGCGGTAACTCAGGTTGTTTTGATTTGTTTCTTCAGAATTCGTACACGTTGTTTTCCTCGATCGCAAAAATGATAGAAAGATAAATTACGACTGAAAAGTTGGAGTAAAAAAATCAGAACGATTTCACTTAGGTGACTTAGGCGAGCCATTCAGAAAGTTCCGCGGGTCGCAGGTGGCCCATGACTGCTCTACATCATCGGCTGGACATTTAACAAAAGACGTTCCTGCTATGAAATACTCATCATTTATTCAAGCATGGTTTATCCAAAACTACATTGCCCAATGTATCTTATGCTTTGTCAAGATAGTTAGATCTGATTTGAAAAAGATTTTGTTGCTATTTCTAGAAGCTGAAGAAATTTCGTAGAAGTTTACTATAACATACAGAGTGAGTCATTAGTAATGGGGCAACTAATATATTTTTATTGCAAGGTTCAAAGATAACGTTTTGAACATCCGCTTATTTGTGTGTGATCAACTATGGTTATATTTTATTAACTACTTTTCTTTGGTGTATTTATGATTTTGTAATGTCTGATCAGAATTTTAATAGAATATCATCATATGGAATATAAATGTTGGACTTCCCGGTTATTTATGACTCACACTGTGTATATATATATAATATAATTGTTTCTACTTGTGGCACAAGGCCAGCAATTAACCAGTACATTACTGGTACTTTATTTTATTGACCCCGTAAGGATGAAAGGCAAAGTTAACATCGGCGGGATTTGAACTCAGACCATAAAGGGCCGTAACTCTTTGTTGCAAAGAATGGCGTCCGACCCTCTACCGATACTGCCAATCCAATATAATATAATTGTTTCTACTTTTGGCACAAGGCCAGCAATTATCCAGGGCATTACTGGTACTTTATTTTATCGACCCCGTAAGGATGAAAGGCAAAGTTAACCTCGGCGGGATTTGAACTCAGATCATTAAGGGAGGTAACTCTATGCTTCAAAGCATGGCGTCTGACCCTCTACCGATACTGCCAATCCAAGAAATGGCTTCTACAGGACTTGAACTGTTTCATTCGGGAGAAATCATCAGGAAGCCCCCTGATGATTTCTCCCGAATGAAACAGTTCCAGTCCTGTAGAAGCCATTTCTATATTAAATATTTATACTCTGCTATGTATTGAGTACATTACTTACTGTGGTTGCTCCCGATTGAACCCGGGACTCACACACACATACACACACACACACACACACACATACACACCCCCAGACACACACACACACACACACACACATATATATATATATATATATGTATATATATATATCGATAACTACATAATCATAACTCCACCCATAGTTTTTCCTTCTATTAATATATTCTTAGTTGTCTTTACCATTTAGACAATTTCTCCGCCATTAAAATATATATAGTGCTGCGATATTCTTTTAACCTATAAGCAGTTTCCTAACTTTATTTGGTTCCTATGCATTTGATAGTCATGTGTGGCCCTGGTTATTGATTGTAATTTTGTAATAACTCTAGAACATATTTACAATGGGAGTTTTAAAACCATCTGCATTTCTCTAGAAAAATAAACCTTTTGATAGCGAATATATATGTGTATATGTATGTATGTGTGCATATGAGTGTAATAACATACACACACACACACATTTATGTATGTGCACATGTGCGTGAGTCTGTGTTTATGTAAGTTTATGTGTGTATATATATATACATATATATATATATATATATATATATATATATATATATATATATATATATATATATATATATACATATAAATATATGTATATATATACATATAAATATATATATATATATACATATAAATATATGTATGCATATGAATGTTTGTAGATATGTCTGTGTTTATATTTCCTTATGTAAGTATATGCATATAAATATGTGTGCCTGTGTGTATACATATATATATATATATATATATATATATATATATATATATATATATATATATATATATATATATATATATATATATATATATACATATATATATACATATATATATATACATATTTATATATAGATGTATATATATATATATGTGTGTGTGTGTGTATGTATATGTTTGTGTATATATATATATAGGAGAAAAGAAAAAGAAAGGAGAAAAAGGAAAGGAAAAGAAAGGAAAAAAAGCACATTGCGGTCATTGTAGGTTTTCTACTTGAAATAACTGCTGACTGGTCATGTTGTAGCATTTATGAGAGTAAACAGTTGGTTTCTCATTCGTGGCTAATCGATTTACTCTCGAAAACAATAAATCATATTTCCTAGTTTGATGAAATAAAACAATAAGCCTAACCATAAATATACACAAACCCACGTATTGCACACACATAACGATATGACTGTGTATATATATAAATATATATATATATATATATATATATATATATATATATATATATATATATATATATATATATACATACATATATATATATACATACATATATATATATATATACATATATATATATATATATATATATATATATATATATATATATATATATATATATATATATATATTTGTGTGTTTGTAAATATCTACATATATATTTATGTATAAATAGATATGTATATATATATATATATGTATATATATATATATATATATATATATATATATATATATATATATATATATATATATATATATATATATATATATATATATATATATATATGCGTGTTTGTGTGTGTATATGGATAGATATAGATGTAGATATGTATATATATGTGTGTGCGTATGAAGTGTATATGTGGAGTGCGTGTATGTGTGCATTCAATGATATAAGACCACCGGATTCGTACCCGTAAACTAACACAACCAATACGCAAGTATACACACCATGTATAGAATACCAAAGAGTTGTCTATTAAGCAATTGAATTAATGTCCAACAAGCGATAAACAGATGTCGACATTGGATTTACTAAAGTATTTTGTAACGTATATCTATGTGGTACTACAATGTTTGACTAACAGTTTATTCTTGTTAGACATCAGATATTGAATCTGGCATGATAGGTGATGGCTTGGTCGTTAGATTGTAAAGTGAAAGCTTGATGTGCTTTATAGCAAAAACAAGAATTGTGTTGTGTTTCTATGCCGAGAACAATTAACTCTGAAATGATCGCCGACGTATACCACTACGATGTTAATGCAGAACTCAAGTTTATCGATGTATATATGCAAATATCGTATATATATATAAATATCTATGTTTGTATATCTGTATATATATATATATGTGTGTGTGTGTGTGTGTGTGTGTGTGTGTGTGTTCGGGCGCGCGTGTGTGTCCATATATATGTATATATACATATATGTGTGTACACACACACATATATATATGTATATATATATATATGGGGGGGGCATGTGTGTGTGTGTGTGTGTGTATGTATATATATATATATATATATATATATATACGAGGGCAATCCCAAAAATAAAGTCTCCTTCCGATATTGCAACTTCCGATATTGCAACTTTTCCGTTAAAATCCTGTGTATGGTGCTTCGGGAAACCTCAGGAACCAAAATGCAGAGAGCATCCAGAGTGATCCGCCGATCTTTACGCATGTTTTCCTCGGAAGGAGATCTTACTTTTGGGATTGCCCTCTATATAATAACTGCGCGAAATTCGCACTTGGCGGTAGCGTCCAATGGGAGCTCCATTCTCAACGGCTGCCAAGCCAAGATTGAGCATCCCAGCGAAGCGCGCGCATGCTTGTTTGGGAGTGACGGAATCACCAATCACAACAGTGTTGCCAAAGCCCGTACGAACAGTTTCTCTGTGTCCCCATCGATTTGGAGACCTTACTTTTGGGATTACCGTCGTATATATATATATATATATATATATATATATATATATATATATATATGAAAAGATTCAGGACCCCGACGGCTGAGCTTCGGCCGCTTCAACAGTTAGGTCCGAACTAAAGTGTAGTATTCAAATGGTAGGCATCTAGCTGAACTTATCAAGGGGTATAGTCGGTGTCCTAAATCTTTTCATATTAGCCACTCTACTACGCCAAGTATCGAGTACTCTGGTGAGTTATGGTCCATCTGGTATGTTACCCCACCCTCGTATATATATATATATATATATGTACATACATACATATATATACATATGAAAGAACTTTGATATTTATATCTGTATTTTTTAACCGTTGGTCAATCAATGATGAACATTGATTGCTAAATAAATTAATTATGGAGATATAAAAGATACAGAAGCGAAAGCAAACCAAACAGTGTGTTCTGTTATTATTACAACAATATGACGCTCCCTAAGTATAGCAATATATATATATATATAAAGGAGTTGGCACAAACCTCGGGTTTCGCCTGTTTCTGTGCCAGTTCAAAACAGGATTGCTTTAGCATGTTTTAAGGCGAAACTTGAATTCACAGTCAAACCTCTTTTATATAATAATACGTTAAGTAGGAAGATATTTCATCAGTAAACATTTATTGTTATTTCTGTATTAACAACTCTCTCTTCAAGCACCCAATTTCCGTTTTTACTTTTATCAGTTAATTGTTTGTTCCCGTTGGTTCTTTGAAAGATATTGTGTAATTCAAGTTCGTGCAGATTCCTTAACAGCAATAATCTGCAAAACAAGAATGTAATGAACCATCTAAGAATATTCATAATCTGCAATGCAAATGTTATCCCCTCTGACTTCCCTGAATCTGGGTGCTACATTTGAATATCTCGCTCTCTCTCGCTCTTTCTCCCCCTCTCTCTCTCTCTCCCTATCCCTATATATATATGTGTGTGTGTGTGTGCGCGCGTGCGTGTGTGTATGTATATGTATATATATATATATGGTGAATTGTTCAAACCTTCATGAAACGCGGGCTCAAAATTATGCAACACTACCCTTTTGCAGGAAATTCCATTGCCCAGGTGTGATTGAGAATGAAGTGGTCACTTTTGTTAATTTTTCCTACACATGTCACCTTTTTTCATGTGAAACTTTGTTATATATATATATATATATATATATATAGTTTTCCAACAGATGGCAACATGAATGAACCTCTTATTTTTTCTAAAATATTTTTTCCCGCGCTGCTCATCCCTTCAAAAAGGGTGTGGTTGTGGTGTTAATGAATGTTTGTTATGTTTGTGTTGCTGGATGAAACGCTGGGATGTTTATGAAGATCATACTGTTTTTTTTTTTTGTTTTTTTTACGTTGCCTTGTTGATATGAAGGACTGTCTCACACATAACAATCTTACCGTAACACCATATGAGCTTCACACTACTGACAAAGTAAATTTGATTATTCATTACTTGAAAAATACCTCAAACGAACAAACGATCGAAATTCTGTGTTCGCTCGATCTGTAGTACATAACCAAATTCTTACGTTATGAGACCTAACCTTATCAACAAAACTGAAATGATACGTTGGACAATCTAATTCCTTGCTGAAGATATACAAAACGACTACATTACTTGGTCACGGCGGGGTTGTAGTTTTTCTCCATCATGTTTAAATTAAATGTAATAAACTTGAACCAATAAATGACACTTTTAATTCAAGATTTCTAGATAAGATATACCGAGTCATTTATCTACTCAGTTATAACAAGAATATGTCAATGTAGTTATTGAACGAATTTTTATGTAATCGTTAGACATGCTAGAAACAACAGACAAAAATTTCCCTTTAATCACAACCTACCATTTTGAAAGAAATGGCTGATAGAATAATCTAAACCGAAATACATTGTCTGAATTTGAGATATGATGTCTACATCTGCAAATACTTTCATTATATGTCTGTTAAATCAGAGCTGAAGTGGGTTAAAGAAAAATAACTTAAACCCAATTTTGGTAGGGCTGGATTGCCCGTATTTCTTCGATTATTAAAATACAACAATAATGAAACAACATGGGAGTTGCTATGTAATATCTTCATATGCTAAAAATAACCTTCAAATCTCCTTCTATCCACACAGTACCGTCTTAAATAAGGAAAAATATATCAGATCCTGTTGTCACAGACACCCTCAGACGTTTCTACGTGGTCGTTCGACTTGCCAGAAATAGCTACGAAATAATCTTCAAATGACACCATATCAAGTTAAATAAAAGAATTCATTGAATTATGAAGTCCTTAATATACATAACACGCGTCTACGTTGTTGCTGGTCCTGCTAGAAATATCAACGATACCTCCCTCCAATCAAAACCTAAGGAAAAAAATATATTGGATAATTTTGGTGTTGCGGTCATTGATTATATGACTACCCTAGCATAGAGTTACGGCCCTTCAAATCCCGCCGAGGTTAATTTTGCCTTTTATACTTACGGGGTCGATAAAATAAAGCACCAGTAACGTACTGGGGTCGATTTACTCGACTTTCCCCTACCCGCAAATTACTAGCCTTGTGCCTATAGTAGAAATCCTTATATTACTACTCGGCCAGGCTCGACCTAGGGCTAAACAGCAATATTTCCTTCATCTCTATTTTCTCCATACAGCACTGGCAAGGGATTTATGGAAAACTGAACCTACAGTCTAATCGAATCATGAACCTAGCTAACTAAATAGTCAATAAACCAAGTTAGTATTTCAAACATCGTATTCGTTTACGATACTTTATATTGATCTGTTTCGATTAGGAGCAAATAAAGAAAAACACGCAAACAACTGCCTCGCCCCATATCGTCAAAGGCATATCGACGTATGTCTCAATACATATATCTGTATAGTCTTTTATACTCTTTCTACAACTTGTATTTCCCTTGCTTATTATTGTACTGCTATTATTTTACTAATAGTTGTAATATTGTT
>OZ024741.1:375958107-376023107 GCA_964016885.1 Eledone cirrhosa | reverse complement strand
ATATCAGAGCATCTCCTAAAATAATGATCCCATCGTCTTAAGAGACTGGAGTGCCAAAGTAGGCCCAGTTGCATAGGATTAATGGGCTCGGACAGTGGGACAATTTGAGATCGGAGAAACCAACGATCATGGACTCTAACTAATGGAATTTGCTAGCACACACAAGCTGACTCTAGCCTACACACTGTTCCCACACAAGAACTTGTGGAATACAAAATTGCATGACCCTGTGGTAGGACTCAAAACCAAATTGCCTTCATCCTCGCACATTAGAACTTCAAGTCTTGTATCAATAAATCCAGGACTAAGACTTTCCTTAGTCAAAATATCAAGAGTAACCTTGATTTGGTTCTCATGACACTAAAGCTTAAGCTAAAAGAAATCCATAAGAAAGGTGTCATATATATTAGGTTTGATGTGAGCAAACTAAAGGTTCCCAATGTTGCAACAATGTTATAGGTGAACATAGGTGGAAGTTTTGCAGCCTTCAACATTCTAGAAGAAAATGTAAACTGAAGTTAAGGAGGCACTTCATGAGATAGTTCTAGAAGTGCTGGGGAGACGAAGAAGTAAAAAGAAACCAGGGGTGACTGAGGGTATCTTGGACCTTTGTAATTTGAGATGGAACCTGAAGAGAACGAAGCTAGCGGGTCAGGAGACGGCAGCCATATAGCATTGTGAATATGAAGGTTAAGAAGTAAATGAGGAAAGCCAAAGAAAAATGGTGCAAGAACAATGAAGCTGGAATAAAGAAAATAGGCAACAGTAAGGCTTCTTACGAAACCCTGAAATCACCACTGTCAATGAGAACAAAACAGGCTTGCTAGAGACAGACGAGACTGATGTCATCAAAGTTTGGTCTGAATATTGCGAATACCTTTATAACCACACACTCAGACATGCCGTCAACATCCTCGACAATTCCCCCAACAATGATAGAGAACTTGAGATTACACCAATTCTCCAGGAGGAAGTCGAAGAGCTGGTGCATATGGTCAAAGAGGGAAAATCCCCAGTAGGGGATAACATCTCATCAGAGTTCTTAAAACATGGAGAGCCAAAACTTATCAAGGCACTCACAGTTAACTGTCAGAAACTAAAACGTGGCCAAACTAATAGACCCAATCTTGATTTTACTCATTCCTAAGTAAAGCAATTTAATACTCTGCCAGAATTACAGAACAACTAGTATAATTAACCACCTTAGTAAAGTGCTGCGCTGAGTCCTTCTATGAAGACTTCATGAAAAGGGAGAGGAAGACTTTACAAAAGAACATGTAAGGTTCAGGCCCAAAAAGAGTACAGCAGAGCAGATATTTTACATCAGTCTGCTAAAGAGAAACATCCGCAACACTAACCTGACATCTATCATAACTTCATTGTCTTTAAAACCGCCTTTGTCCATGTTTGGCACAAGGGTTTGTGACAAGTGCTGAAGGATTACCACTTCGATTGCGACCCCATCCAAGTAATCCAAGCAATGAATGAAAACTCAAACGGTGTTGTTCTTCTGAATAACATCAGAAAATTCTACAGGACAATAGTGGGTGGATGCTCGACAATGATGTCTTCTCAATCCAGTGCTTTTCAACATCTCCCTGATGAATATCAGACAAGATATACTCTAAAGACATCCACACATCTGTTTCCATTGGAGAACGGCCCATTTCCAACGTGCACTTTGCTGATGATATTGGCATGTTAGCATGCAATGAAGCGGAATTGAAGGAGCTCACCGCCAGTCAGGAAAAAGTATTTGAAGAAAACGGAATGAAGATTAGCTAAAAATAAGGACAAGTGTTGATCAATGCGTACAACTAAGAAACAATAACGGATTGACGAACACAAACGGACTATATCTAGATCTATATATATCTATATACATATATATATATGTAGGAGGTGAGTTGTATTGTAGTACAATAAAGCAATGCAGATATCGGATAAGAAGCACTCTACAGTTTGTAGGACTGGAGTATACATAATATAAGATCAAAAGATGGTTAAAGGAGTTCCATGTATTTTATTATGCGCATTTCAAAAACAAACATCATCATGCAATAATATTTGTGTTTTCATCAGATAAAACAGGAGAACATGATATGAAGGCTAAAAAACACTTGTGGATAGTGTAGTTGATATGTTGATTTAAAGATATGTTGATTTAAAACTGCACTATCCACAAGTGTTTTTTAGCCTTCATATCATGTTCTCCTGTTTTATCTGATGAAAACACAAATATTATTGCATGATGATGTTTGTTTTTGAAATGCGCATAATAAAATACATGGAACTCCTTTAACCATCTTTTGATCTTATATTACATATATATATATATATATATATATATATATAGAGAGAGAGAGAGAGAGAGAGAGAGAGAGAGAGAGAGAGAGAGAGAGAGAGAGAGAGAGAGAGGGAGAGAGAGAGAGAGAGAGTATGGAAATGATAAGAAAAGGCTTGAAAAAATGACATGGCAATTATTAAGTTGATGAGTAAAAAATGTAGAATATATTCATAATAAAAATTAATCTTCCACTGAACAAGGAGGACAGCAGATCTCAAAAGAAGATAATGACAAGACTCGGCATGGCCTCCTCTGCCATGGCGAAGCCAAACATCATATGGAAAAGCAACTCCATCAATTTTTCAGCGAGGCTCAAATTGTATAAATCCCTGGTGACTTCTAACCTTCTCCATATGTGTGAGAGCTGGATTCTTACAGCTGACATGGAACGGTGAATTCAGACATTAGAGCACAAGTGTCACAGAAGGCTGCTACGCACCCTATACACAACACAAAACAACAACAACAAAATCATTGTCAGGCAGCAAGTCAACAAATACACTGGCAGACAGGAAGCCCTCCTTGCGATGGTGAAAAGACAGAAGCTCGCATCCACAACTCCCTGTCAACATTCATCTTTCAGGTCACAGCTGAAGGATACAGGCCTAGAAAATTATGGGCCGACAATGTCAAAACAAAACCGGTAACAACTTGCGATCATTCTACGGCCAGAAGCGACTGTTGGCTGCGAAAGTGTCAAGAGTAACAAACCACTGACTGGCTGCGCCGTTTGCGGGAAGTTGATAATGACAATCTCACACACACACACATATACACATACACATAAATATATATAGTTGTTTCTACTTTTTGGCACAACGCCAGCAATTAACCAGTACATTACTGGTACTTTATTTTATCGACCCCGTAAGGATGAAAGGCAAAGTTAACCTCGGCGGGATTTGAATTCAGAATGGCAAGGGCCGTAACTCTATGCGTCAAAGCATGGCGTCCGACTCTCTACCGATACTGCCAATTCACCGGCCTTGTGCCTAAAGTAGAAACACATTAATATATATAATGAAGAATAAACAGTAAGCTAGAATTTTACATCATTTCATAAATTAGATCATTGCTGTTATACGCATTTCAACGTTATCATTTATGTAGTAGATACGACCTCATCAGATAGCCATTATATTTTTTATAGATTCCAGCATACTACCTTATTCTCCATGATTATACTAAAAGCTTATCATGCATAAACCTGCGGGGTTACATCACAATCTGAAAAGTATCCCACTGCGAGTGCTTAATCCTGCGTTCACAAGTATTAGTTGATTAATACGCACAACTAAGAAACAATAATGGATTGACGAACACGAACGGATTATATATATATATATATATGTGTGTGTGTGTGTGTGTGTGTGTGTGTGTGTGTGTGTGTGTGTGTGTGTGTTTGTGTGTGTGTGTGTGTGTGTGTGTGTGTGTGTGTGTGTGTGTGTGTGTGTGTGTGTGTGTGTGTGTGTGTGCGCGTGTGTGTGTGTTTGATAAAGCTATATGAAAATATTTGAAAAATAACATGGCAATTATTAAGTTGGTGAGTAAAAAATGGAGAATGTATTCATAATAAAAATTAATCTTCCACGCTATATTATTAATACCAATATAATACATATAAATATATATATATATATATATATATATATATATATATATATATATATATATATATATATATAAATATATATATATGTATATAATATATATGTATAATATATATTTTATATATATATAAAATATATATATATATATATATATATATATATATATATATATATATATATGTATATAATATATATATAATATATATATAAAATATATATATATAATATATATATATATAAAATATATATATATAATATATATATATAAAATATATATATATATATAATATATATATATATATAAAATATATAAAATATATATATATATAATATATATATATATACATATACATATATAGACATATATATGTATATATATATATATATATATATATATATATATACATATATATATATATATATATATATATATATATATATATATATATATATATATATATATATATATATATATATATATATATATATATATATATAAAGTCTTTGTTGCTTTATTTTTTAACCGTCTTCGGGACTGAACATTTATCAATATTATAATCGTGGTTGTCGTTATGAGGTTTCTCTTCTGCATTACATCATATACAGATAATTTCATTTTTGGCTACTCGTTTGCTTTTTTATTCTGAAGCCATTAATGAAACAAATACAATAACAACAATAGATATCTGAATTCTTTTTGAAATTGCAGAGTAATAAGAAGTTTTCAGTAAATTATTCAATGATATTTATGCTTTTAGTCGTGTTTTATTGGTAATTAGTTTGGACGGATTTAATGATGCTGAACAATGGCCGATATATCACCGCAAACACATAATATACGTTCCGGCTTCCGGTGAAAATAACAACCACAATAAACTGAATAGCTAGCTGTTTTCCAATAACACAAAGTGGATTTACTGTTATTGTTTCAATTCTCTCACTTTCTATCAGTGGTTTGATTTCGTCTTTCTCTCAATCTCTCTCGTTATGTATGTATATATATATATATATATATATATATATATATGTGTGTGTGTGTGTGTGTGTGTGTGTGTGTGTGTGTGTGTGTGTGAGTGCGTGTGTATGTTTGTGCGCATGTGTGTGCTTGTGTCTCTGTATGTGTGTGCATGCGTGTGCCTGTGTACGTGAGTGATTATCTATCTGTGTATGTAGCGTCTGGATAGGCTGTCTTCTCTCTCTTCTTTTTCTTTCCCCCTCTCCTTCTTTCTCTCTCTCTATCTCATTTTCCATGAACAATGCTTAACCAATATTAGGATATTCTGAATATCTCTTTTTCAATGAATACTCAAGGAAGTAATATACAAGATTATATTCTTATTCCAACTTAGTCGCCTCGGCCAAACACCCCGGCACTGCAGCCCGCCTCACAGAAGAACGTAAAATAAACAAATAGCGGTGTTTGCCTTAGTATCGGTCACCATCGAGAACTCAGGCGTACTTGGACCCCGTACTGCTGATCTCCTCCGCAAGATTGAAGCGTCGGCGGCCCATCTGAGGGTGGAGCCCCGTCAGCTTGGGTGGCTGTTGCAGCGAGTGTCACTGGCCATCGCCTGGGGGGATGCTTTTTGCCGTCTTGTCAGCGGAGCACAGTACTTCTGCCCTCTTGCCCTTGGCCTAAAATCCAATCACCCCATTCACCCCTCCCCTCTCTTCTGCGACACCAAAACTCTTGCCATCCCCTCCCTTTTCCGTTCATTTTCTTCGTTCTTTTTCACTTTTTTTTTCTATATTTCCCTACTCTTTCTTTCCTTTTGTTTCCCCTTTTTTTATTTTGTCTTACTAAATAAGGTTTATATCATTATTATACAGTGATATGTGAACGGTAGATTGGTATAGTCGTTAGAGCACAAAATAACATGCTTTGTGGCTTTTACTTATGTTCTAATTTCAAATCCTATCGAGGTCAACTTTGTCTTTCTTCCTTTTTGGATCGATAAAATAAAAGCACCAGTCACGTACTACGCTCGAAGTAATCGACTTTCGCCTTGTGCTAATGTTAGAAATTATTTTTATATACTGATATATTCTGAGTAGTGTCCACCTCTTAGTTGTTACGGACGTCAATATGTATCTTCTGTTTTATTGTCCTGCGAGGTGTATCACAAATCTGCTGACGTTTTCTCTCAGAATTTCAAAATGAACTGAATGCTTTAGTGCTTAGTCAATTCACGAGCATAGATTACCTCCCATTATCTTGGTGGATTAGCAGTATCGGTAGAGGGTCAGACGCCATGCTTTGACACATAGAGTTACGGTCCTTGCCATTCTGAGTTCAAATCCCGCCGAGGTTAACTTTGCTTTCATCCTTACAGGGTCGATAAAATAAAGCACCAGTAATACACTGGGATAATTGCTGGCCTTGTGCCTAAAGTAGAAACAATTATCTCGTCCGTATCAGTGACATTCTTGGGTTACATATCTCCGAACTTATTATACTGCCTGTTCGTTCCGCTTAAATCGGTGTGTATATATAAAGAATTTCAGCACATATCACGTAATCAATATTCATATTCATCGTCAAAATGTATAATATCGGAGATGACTGCTGACAATATTAACTTCCTATACTTTCGACTCAACCAAAGTAACAATATAAACACTAACTACAATTCTAACAAACTCATTACTGTGAGACAGCATAGGAAGTAATACGAAGTAGATTGATATCCTAGAAGTAGCAGTTAAATATCTATCAAATAACACTCTACTCTATTAAAAGAAAGAGGAGCACATTAATGCATTCATAGACAACATTAAAGAAGGATGGGAATGACAATGTTGAAAAGTCTTTGAATACAAGTGTGCTTGGTCAGAGCTCACCTGGGCTAAGCAACAATATCACTATCTTATCACGTGACATATGCACAATTGTTACAGAGAGAGTAAGTGAGAGGGAGAGAGAGATTGCTGAGCCAGACTATGGCGTCGTTTGGATTGCTTCCAGGCCGCCGGGAAAACGTCTGAAAGGGTAATCCCAAACAACATGCAGCACTGTCTGATCAGGGTCCCCACAGTCACATGCTGGGCTGTCTTTTATTTTTCCATCGATGGAGATAAGCTTTCCTGGCATGTGATGTGCCGATCTGATTAAGGAACATCCATTGCTTTCTAGGAAGGTTGATTTAGATGCGGAGTCCTGATCGAGGCCTTGGTTTGCAAATTTCGACTCATTCCATGATCTTCGCCACTCTTTCTTGGGATGAAACTGCAATGAACCTGGCAACTAATTACGTCTAACACTCAAGTAGACTATGATAACATTTGTACTCAGAATAAATTTCGATTCGCAGCAATATGTTTGCTGATATTGTGCTCGATATATGCACAACAATAACAGTAAACACATTGCTGTGAATCAAAGTTTATTCTGACTATAAATGCCACCGTAGACTTCTTGATTGCTAGACGTAATTAGTTGCCTGGATTATCACCACTACTAGGTCTTTGGTGAAGTGTATTCTGTAGCAAGCATTCTGGACAGGCCTCCGGTTTAAAGATACCTTCTGTCCTCTAGTTTATGGGCCCTTCAAAAAGGTCATAAGGACTGCCCTTCTACCTAACAAAGGGATAAAGATATTCAATGACTTTTCTTTAAGCTGAGTTCTAAAATTTGTGTTTACCTAGCATCCATGTGGGAAAATAATTATTTATGTATTCCATTTGCATTGGCCAGATGTTTGTGATTCATTGTTTGTGTGCAAATCAAACAGAGAGGAAAAGGGGAGAAAGCATGTGATTGTCTCTATGTATATATGTGTGTGCATCTATATGTGTATGAATGTGTATGAATGATAGATAGGAAATGAATAGAGAGAAAAAACAGAATTGTATTAAATCGATTAAGTCGAACCCAGTACTAACGACATTTACTTTTCTATTGTTCTATTTTATAGGTGTCATCATGGTGCCATACCAGAGCATTTCCTTATTGGCCCGAAAGGGAATTAGAAATAGACTTGATAGAGCCTGGAGAGTGCATATTTTGTTGGTGGAACATAATAGGTTGAAATAAATAATTGTTTCTACTTTCGGCACAAGGCCAGCAAATACTCAGTACATTACTGGTACCTTATTTTATCGACCTCGTAAGGATGAAAGGCAAAGTTAACCTTGGCGGGATTTGAACTCAGATTGTAAAGGGACATAACTATGCTGGAAAGCATGTCAAAGCCTCTACCAATTCTGCCAATCCACAATAATGTAAGGCATTTAGGTATTTCTGTCAAAATAAAGAAATGCTTCTAGAAAGTCATTCAAAACCCTAGAAATAAAACACAACTGTCCCTCAAATAACATCCTACTCTTTTAAAAGGTAATGACACATTAATAGTAGTGCAAAATAATCTTAAACAAGATAAATGACCACAGCTTGAATATATTCCCTTAGTTATCTACTTGATCAATTTCGGTCTGCAGTGGCGAAGAAAGAATCGCTAGACAATTTTACGGGCGAAACAAACAGGTAGGAGACCCAGGGGTACAACCCAAGCAAGATGGTTGGATAACATCTATGAGCTTGGCTGGTCACGCTTGGTGATCCAGATGGATCAGTAGGAGAGGGTTGCTTCTGACAGGACTCGCTAGAGGGAGTGTTTGAAGACTCTGACCCATGACCCAGAAATAAGTGAGCGAAGTAAAGAAGAAAAAGAAGGGGTTGAGGTGAAATACTCGACATTTTTTTAGAATTTTATTCTGTCACATTTCTCTTGTTTTTGACAACTACATTTCAATCCGTGTCTTATTCTTTCACCGTTTTTTTTTTACTAAATTCAATACACATATATATATATATTGAATTTAGTAAAAAAAACGTTATCGAATTACAGACACAAATTCTATTCTATGGAATGAAAATAAAAAGAGAGATTAAATTAAATTAATCACCAGCTTAACAGCTATCTCACTGAAAAATTGTAATCCTTTCCAGGATGTTGTTTCGTTAAGTTTGTTAAGCTATGTATCATTGATAATGTGCTTAACTCGGTATTATATATCAGAATCCCTGATTACATATGCTCGATAAAATCTAGACGAATCGCTACCTTTGGTAGTCAGTCAAACTGCTTAATTAAAGCAATTGAAGTTGCAATGCTCTTTGATACAAAATTTGTCATTGGCATTAGCACTCACATATACATACATATACACATATATGTGTGTGTATATATATATATATATATATATATATATATATATGTGTGTGTGTGTGTGTGTGTGTGTGTGTGTGTGTGTGTGTGTGTGTGTGTGTGTGTGTGTGTGTGTGTGTGTGTGTACATATATATATGTCGGGTCACTCTTGAGTGCTACTGGTAACATGTAATCCAGTACAACCTGTCACGGGTCGACGGCGACTAAACCGGCAGCCCCACCAAGTTTACTTGGTGAGGAGGGTGATTTTGGACACTCTACAGGACAAAAAACAAAACCTGACAAAAGGCGGAACAACTCATAAGAGTCAACGGTCATCCGAAAGTGTGTAAATATGTATATACACATGTACCGCGCGGTTAAACCACTGGGAGTGAAGGACCCTAGCCTTTGTCAGGACATTCTTCTAGAAGGCAACTCAGGAAACTGGGATAACTCCGATATAAAACCTGCGGCTCAGTAGTTACCGATGATGTTGATCTTTTCTTCTATTCGGGTTATAGCTACTGTCGCTCAGAGAGTGGGATTGGCTCAGTGCACAGTCTTTCCTCACTTTAAAAAATATCTTCACGCACAGGCATTGCACGATAGAATTAATTAATAATGGTATATCGTGCAATGGCCATACTCGATAACGAGCGCGGCAGCCATCATGTATATATGTATGTTTATATATATATATATATATATATATATATATATATATATGTGTGTGTGTGTGTGTGTGTGTGTGTGTGTGTGTGTGTGTGTGTGTGTGTGTGTGTGTGTGTGTGTGTGTGTGTGTGTGTGTGTATGTGTGTATGTGTGTATGTATGTGTGAGTATGGGTGTAGGTGTAGAGAGAGAGAGAGAGAGTTCATGATTAAACCAGTTTAAACTGTAATACCATTGTTATAGTTCAACAGAGTACCCAATACTTGCGATAGTAGAGTGTAAACAATAAATAGTTAGGGTCCGCCAGCTGAGCTCTTGCCGTTTCGACAGCAAATTCCAGACAATCAGGAATTGGCTGTCCGTACAGCAAGATCTCAACCAACGGGTAATAACTCTCTGCTTTCTATATAATTCTTAATGTTTGAAATATGAACAACTATATCTGAATAAATAAATATCTAGAAAATGTTGACCGGTGGACTGAGTGAGTGAAATATCGATGAACAACATCACTAAGCTGCATAAATGATGCGATTTTAAGTAGTTATTCATTGGTCGGTAACCATACGCGCTATCGATTCAAACGACTTCGACACACCCTCATATTTTCGAAGACTATATGATATTTCATAAAACTTCCTCCTTATACTTGTGTATATGGTCTCAAACCAATACGCAATTTCTTCAAATCACAGATGATAAGTAAATGACGTCATAGTTTAAAGACAGAGAGGGGTAGAGGAAGTGCGAGGGTGTTTTTGTTTGCTTTGATTTCTGAAACATGGATGAATTGATTAAAACTTTATTCTCTCCATTCTTTGATGTTTGTATATTGGTTGCACCAATCCAACCCTTCTTTAATATGCATTCAGGAGAGGAAATCATCTGCGATAAAATAAGGATAACATTAATTTTACGTTGGATTTCTCTTAATGATTTTGCATATTCTTTGGCTTTGATATTCATTCTCTTCCGTCTCTGAGGTTTACCGAATAAACAATCTTTAATGTTATTCTCTTTAAAACTTTCGCTCATTTCAAATTCAACGTTTTGCTGAATAATACATGAAGCTAAAATCAACGCTTTTTATAATATCTGTTATATGTGATTTGTATTGTTCCTGGTGAAAATAGACTGCGTGTCTTGGTCGCTTCAAACGAGAAATCCATGGAAATTTCTTGTAATATTATCCCATGAGATATTCATAACTCATGTTATGGTGTTCTTTGATATTTTATTTAGTTGTATACATTCCTACAACTTCTAATGCGGGAGACACAATTGTTTAATTTTAACCAGTATCGTTTACTATTTCTCTGCAATTAAATTATTCGTGAGAGAATTTAAATATGGAACGAGAGAAATTAAAATCTTGTTGCATCTAATTATACTGATAGGAATTATAGTTATTCTGAACGAATGACTTCAAAATTCCCCCTGGGGACTATTTTAAGTTAGATGAATCAGATTTATGCATGCTGGGAGCCACTGCTTGAAATAAAGCAGATAAATAATAATTTACAAATTGTTGCATAAAACTAAATTTTATACTAAAATGTTTAAGAGAATGATAACAATAAAGCCGATTCAAAATTTCACAACATACAGCATATACCATAATATTTACAGTAAGACTTATTCGAAGATTCAGTCGACAGAACAGAAGGAATGGAAGGAAATGACAGCAAGATAATGTTAGGAAAATAAATACGTTTCTAACAAATAACTTAAAGCTGGTTACTGAAATACTGAAGCTGTTACTTTCTCCCGTCTTCTCACAGTATGCTTTTGTGTTTGTTATAATTCTCCGCATGAATGTTAGTAGATATTTAGAGTTGCTAAAATTCCGTTTTCTTGTGAAACTACAAAAGTTGTATCAGGAAGCATATCCATATGGTTAAGAATTTCGTTCCACAAACGCCGAATTCTGGTTTCAATACCATTGCTCCCCACTGAGACGGCAGTCAATCCATAGCTTTGTGGAAATTGGATAAAAGAAACTGTGTGAAGACTTGTCAGATGGACTGACGGGTTTTGAGGCGAAGAACCTAATTATTTGTCAGGTTTAGCATCACTATCAAAGCCATTCGTATCGTTAAAACTCTTCCAGACTCAAAAGATGTAAAATATATATTAAAAAGACGCTGTTGATTAATCAACAAACCTGTTTGTAGTAAACCCTACAACTTGTAGTAACATTAAAAAATATATATTTCAAAATCTGTAAATAAAATTAAAGTGACTTTATATAAGTGCTCCTTTTACAGGCCTCCATGAAAAGGATGATAATTCTTTTTTACTATAATCCTTCTCGATGGCCTACTAGCCTGGTTTGTGTATTCTCAATAATAAACCACTTCATTCCATTCCTAAGAACTTTTATTCTCTTCTTTGTAAATAGTGTATCATACTTTTTTTCTTTAGGCATCTTTTTTATATTTCAAATTTATACACGACTGGTGAAATAAATTATAAGAAAGAAAAGAAAACAAATCTGTGAATAAGATAGATACATTAATGGCTTTTGCAAGCAAATCGAAAGACTCGGTTTCCTCCTATCTTTCTCCCATACGTCACAGAAGCCCATTGTAGGGTAATATATATTAGCCCATTCTCATCCATTTAAGCCATATAACGACTCTGACAAGGTTGCTTATGCTGATGTCTGGCCAAATAAAGTCATGTTGTTGATATGTTTTTGTTACAATTATTTCTTGGGGAATTCTTCAGTCACATATTTGTGACATCAGAACTAGATGTTTATCAACCATTAATACGTATAGTACTAATCACTGAAATTATTATATGTATATTTTAGAAAATATCAAGTTAAGTACTAACATGAAGACATAAACACCAGCGCAAACTGCAGACGAACGTTTATTGACACATTCGATTTCCTAATGGTTTAATAGCATGTACTACTAATAATTGTTTCTACTTTAGGCACAAGGCCAGCAAATCACCAGTACATTACTGGTACTTTATTTTATCGACCCCGTAAGGATGAAAGGCAAAGTTAACCTCGGCGGGATTTGAACTCAAACCGTAAAGGGACGTAACTATGCTAGAAAGCATACCGATACTACCAATTCACCGCCCTCTAATGTACTACTAATAATAATAGTTGTAAACTAAGACTCAACGAAGCCCACCAATGTTCACTCAATATGGTGACTTAAAAACATAGACTCACCCCATATATATACATATACAGAGAGAGAGAGAGAGAGAGAGAGAGAAGGGGAGAGAGAGAGAGAGAGAGAGAGAGAGGGGGGGGGAGAGAGAGAGAGAGAGAGAAGGTGGAATTGGAAATAGCACGGAGAATATATTCTCCGTGCTATTTCACGGAGAATATATTCTCCGTGCTATTTTCAATTCCACCTTTTCTCTATAACCCCTGTTTTCTATAGAACCTTACTCCCTTTTCAAAGAAATATATATATATATATATATATATATATAATTGAAAAGACGGAGTTAAAGACTCGCGTTAATCCACTGTCATTTTTTATGACCTCAAGGAATAAATTACCAGGCTCTCAATAATACAGTATATAGAGAAGAAAGCACAAAAAGTGGTTATGTTTTCATTTATAAAGCGTAGCGAACCACTATAGTGAAGGATATAAGGTCTACGAAAAGTGGAGAAAATACATAATAATTAAGAGGTAAAATTGAAATGTAAAAAACCACCTTTATACACACCTGTACATTCCCAAGGATGGGAATGTTTCACCAAAGTGCTGGTTCGATACCTTCTCAGGGTTTATATATATATATATATATATATATATATATATATATATACGAGATCCGTTGAAAAAGTATCCAAACTTAGCCTGGGAAAACATTACGTATTTGGCAGGGTTCCTTTGCTAAGCTCCTTCAAAGTAGGCTCCTTGTGTCTCCACCCACTTAGCCTAGTGAGTCTTTCAGTATTCGAAATACGCCAGGAATGCCTCTTCCAGAATTGCTCTCATATCCGCCGTTGTAGTCAACATGATACCCTTTCGGCCATCAAAGATGTCAGAAAGCCATAACTGGAAAGTAGAGAATCTGCTGAATTAATGAAATGCCTTTCGTTTCCACGAAACCGTGGATCAGCTACTATGGATAAGAGTGGGCGTAGTAATGATGCAGCTGCCAGTTTTAGAAAGGCCCACAGCTCTAATTTCTTCCGCCAAATTGCATCACGAAGGTATCAGAGGATTCTTCCTTCCAATATTTTTCTTGGTACATATTCCTTATGCAGAACGGTTCGGTGTTCGCAGAAAGCGGTAAGCATCATATTGATTTTGCTTTGCCCCTGGCGTGTTTATGGAAGCCATGACGATGCTGGATGCTTATACTGTATGGCTGAGCTTTGGGTTCCAGGGCCTATGTGTCCACCAATATCTCATCATAATCAGCAATTCAGGATCTTTATTGGCAACAACCACTAAGTCCTGCGCAACATCAAGATAAGGTTATTGTTCCTAAAAAAGCAGCTTGGGCACGAATTCACTGCCATTATGCACATGCTTAAATCCTCTTTAACATTGCTTCTACAGAATCTTTACTGATCACAAATTTTTCAGCGTTTTCCAGCACAGTCAAATGACAATCTGCAATTGTGATGTTCTGCATTTTCTCAAAACCAACTGTATTGCAGTTTATCGGCGACCTTCCGGAATGCTAGTCATTCTCCACCAATGTGCGACTATTTTTGACTTGATGTAGAGTCTTTTATTTGGGTAACACGCATGCATTTTCATCAAACGGCTGTAGAATATCGTGATTTGTTTTCACTTTGGTTTCTCCAAGCTTTTGGCAAAGCTTAATGCATTGTCGTTATTCCACACGTTCTGTCATCACGGGCGATTTGAAAATGTACAACACCTCATAGGCTGGTTGCCTGGCAGCGACGGAAGCATCCAATGAGCTCGCCATAAACCACGCATGCTGAAGAATGTATGTGACTCCGCACTTGACATTTTGTTTTCCGAACGTCACAATCTCCTACTGAGAAAAACGAAATCGGATATTTTTTCGTCAACTTCGCCTCTCATATATGTATATATATGTATCTAAATCTAAAGTCTGTCTTTAGCCAGAAGGCTCATTTGGTCGGTGATTATTCAGGTTTCATTGCATGAGGCGACTGAGAATACAAGACTCCCTCCTGGACAGGATGCCAGTCCATCGCAGGATTAAAACCTTCAGTTGAGTATACTGGAGCAACGTGAAATGAAGTATTTTTCTCAAGAACACAACACGCAACTCAGGGATCGAACTCACGACATTATGATCGTTAGTCCAACGCCATTACCACTAGGCCACATATACATATGTGTGTATATGTGGTCTATATGTGCGTATATATATATGTGTGTGTGTGTATATATATATATATATATATATATATATATATATATATATAGAGAGAGAGAGAGAGAGAGAGAGAGAGAGAGAGAGAGTGAGTGAGTGAGGGAGAGAGAGAGAGAGAGAGAGAGTGAGTGAGTGAGGGAGAGAGAGAGAGAGAAAGAATGAGAAGAGTAAAATCAGAAAGAAAAGGAAAAACAATTTTTTTAATGAAAAGCAAGTTTTTCTTCTTCAGTCTGCCATTTTGGGTAAATGATATAAATATATATATATATATATATATATATATATATATATATATATATATATATATATATATATATATATCATTTGCCGAAAATGGCTGACTGAAGAAGAAACACTTGCTTTTTATTCAAAAAATTGTTTTTCCTTTCTTTTCTGATTTTACTCTTCTCATTCTATCTCTCCTTTTATTTCTCATTCTATCCTAAGAGAGGATAAGTGTCCTAAACGTTCAGACACTTGTGTTGCTATATAAAGCATTAAACTAATATATATTTACATTGTACAGTACTTGTTTCCATTTTCTTGTCGCACACATATACATATATATGCGCGTGTATATGTGTGTGTAAATGGAAAGGGATGAACACCATCCTGTTTAAAATGTTGAAGATACTCTTGGTATCGCAACAATAAATAGAGAGTTAGGTGGATAGATAGATAGATACAGACAGACAGAAAGAGAGACATACAGACATAGATAAATAGATAGATAGATAGATAGATACATGCATACATACATAAATACATACATACATGCATGCATTCATGCATACATACATGCATGCATACATGCATACATAATGGCTGCCTCCTCGTTATTGTGTATGGCCATTTCACGAAAAAAAAACATAACGACAATAAAAATAATAGCAATAATAATAATAATAATAATGGCCAATAAAAATAATAGGAATAATAATAATAATAATGATTTCATTTATTAGCCACAAGGGCCGACATGTAGGGGACAATACAAAGACAGGGACAGTGGGGGTTTACAATAAAGTCGAGTAAAAGTGCACAATGGCAAGACTAATTTAACAATGAAAATATAAAAATATAAAATAAACTATGCATAAATATAACAAAATAAATTCCCCGATAGGGGGTGGACGACCCTGGGGTGATTCGGGTACCCCACCAATCTTGAACCACCCTGCGCTTCTAGGGCACCCAGGGAGAGCACCCCTCTCCTCAAGTTAGCCAGCCTATAGGCGCATGGTCAGAGTAGGCCCATTCACACGAGCCATTCTCGCCACATTCACCCACCTTTTAGCAAATGTACTGCGGGGGGGCAGCACTTCTCTCTCCACCCTCACCATCCTTTCCAGGTGAAACTTGAAGAAGTTGATGAGGGATTGGCCGAAGAGAAAAGTGTCTGTCTTTAGTCCTTTCAACCTCGTCCACCATACAACCTCTTTCGCAACTGCCACTAGACAGAGGAAAATGTCCTGCTCTTCCTGACCTAAGGAAGGTGGCGGCTCGATCTTCACTATGGACTCGGCCGATAGCCGGATTCGTTCCACACGCGACAGTAGCTGTTCGACATAACTCCACAAGTCAGTAATGCACGGACATTCGACAAGTGCGTGCAGAACGGTTTCGTCGTTCTGTGCGCATCTTGGGCAGGTCCGTCTGACAGCACTTCCGTGCCTGTAGAGTTTATCCCGAACCGGCAGTGCCCCCCGGTAGCACTGCCAAGCGAGGGATTTCTGGAAAGTGTCCATCGTCCCCGGCTCAAAAGTCCTCCGGTACAGACTGGTCAGTTCGACTTCGTCGAGGCCCAAAGCTTCTCCGAGTGTGTCATCGCACTTGCCCACAACTAATCCTCTATAGAACTCGAGAGTGGAAGTTCTACTGATCGCATTGCCCGCTTGGTAGAGGGCAGTGAGTGCCTGGCAGCATTCCAGGTGCCAGTCACCCAGTCTCGGTCTCTTCTTGACTCAGGACTGCAGCTCAGTCAAAGAAATGAGCTGCGGAAAGGCCCGTCTGATAAACGGCGACCACACTTGTTCACCATTGAGGCAGAATATCTGGAGATGTCGCAGCCTCAACGCATGTCTGCGCATCATTAGCCACGGCATGCCCAGCCCTCCGCGTAGAGGGTGCTGGCAGCAGATGGACCGCCTCACCAACGGAACTTGTCCCCTCCACAAGAATTTGAAGAGGAGCCGTTCCAACTTGACGAGGCGCGGACGAGGGCAAGGCACGTCGGTTAGGCGGTAGTAGATTTCGTCCGCATAAGCCGACACCGCCTTTCCACGTCCCGGTTCGAGCGGGATGCCCTGCAACAGCTCCAGCTTCCGCAGTAAAGGCTCGAGAGTCAATACGTACAGAAGGGAAGAGAGAGGGCACCCTTGACGGACCGATCGGGAGAGCCGGAATGGTTCCGAGAGGTGGCCATTAACCTTGACCACCGAGCGTGTGCCGCTGTGCATTGCAACGATCCAGCTTCTAAAGACAGGGCCGAAGCCAGCTGCTTTGAGGACAAACTCCAGATACCGATGGTCGACCCTATCGAATGCTTTCGATTGATCTAAATTGATCAGTGCCCCACCGAAGCCAGGTTTACACCCCACCCTCTCTATGATGTATCGCATGAGGTGGAGATTGTCGTGTATGGACCTGGCTGGGATTGCGCAAGTTTGCGCCTCTCCAACCAAATCCTCGACGACAAGCGCCAATCTCTTTGCTAACACCTTGGCCAAAATCTTAAACTCTGTGTTGAGCAGAGTTATGGGCCTGAAGTTGTCTAATGTATCCCTCTTGTTCTCGTCTTTCCTTATCAGCGTCACCACTCCCTGCTCACAGAACTGGGAATACTCCCATTCTGCTGCCAGTTACAGTAGAGTGCTTCGAGGAGTTCGGAGAACAAGTCTGGCATATTTACGTAAAGCTCGTAGGGCAGGCCATCCAAACCGGGTGACTTACGCCTCATGCAGCCGACAAGGGCGTCCTGAATTTCGGCTGAAGTAATCGGCCTTTCGCAGCGCTCAGCGTCGACCGTCGAGATGCGCGGCAAGCCGTCAAGGTAGGGACTGAAATCCGCTACTCTCTCTGACTCGCCACTCTCCCCGAACAACCGAGCAAAGTGCTGGCGAAAGGCCTCACACATCCGCTTGGAATCGCTCATCTCGTGTCCGTCTCGGTCCGCCAAAGACCGAATTGTGGTTTTATTACCACGCTGCGCCTCCGCCACGCGGGCCCATCGAACAGCTTTAGTTCCCTCGTTTCTCAGCGCACGCGCCTTAGCTCTGACGATACAACCTTGGTGTTTGGCATTGAAGAAATCGTCTAATGCCATTCTCGCCGCTAGCACGTCAGTTGCGATGCCCCTACAAATAGCCTCGTCTAACTTATCTACCAGCTCCCCCTCCTTTCTATTTTTCTCTGACGCTAGTTCTTTGCTGAACTCTATCGAAGTTACTCTAATCTCTCTTTTGAGAGCCCCCCACCATCTGTTGTTGATGATCCCCCCCTGTCAACTTTTGCTTAACTAACTTGTTGACTCGGTCCCTGTAAGCCTTACGTGCCGGAAATGACATGTTCAGCTTCCAGTAACCCAGTCCTAACCTACGCGTTTTATTTAGGTCGACCGTACAGATCACAAATTTGTGATCTGAATAGGCGACCGTTTTAAAAAGTGGACAGCCCACACTATTTCTATCTATTTTCCTAATGAAGATTCTGTCTATATACGATCTAGATGACCCCATTCGGTTGGTCCATGTCCATACTGGCACATTGGGGAAATTTAGTCGATACCTGTCAGACAGTTGGAACTGGCTGAGTAGGTGCTTGAGGCTTTTGCACCCCCCCCCCCGCTCCTATCGGCTACTCCCACACAATCCTAGTGTGCGTCTAAGATGCTAACAGTAAAGAGCGAGACGTACCCAGAAAGGTCTCCAGGCGCCTAAAGAAGTCGGGTCGTCCGGCTCCTGTAGGGGCGTAGACGGCCAGCAGTCTAAAGGCACCACCTTCGCTACTGCTCACATCCAAGACCACCAACTTACCGTCCGGGTCCCGGAAGATCGACCTTACCTCGAGATCCAGTCCTTTCCTAAACAGCACTGCCACCCCACCCCCCATTCCCGGCCTGCTAACAGATGCGAAGATCGGATAGTCGTCGAAAATGGGGGCTAGTGCGCGCGTGTCGGAAATTCTGGTCTCGCTTACGGCAATCACATCCATTTCCAGCGACCGGAGGTCGTTGAGCAGGCGACCCTGCTTCCATGGTGACCCCAGGCCGCGAACATTTAAACTTCCTACTCTTAATATGGCCATATTGGTAAGCTAAGAGAGAGAGAGGGAAGGTTTACTTACCTCCCGGGTCTTGTGAAGATCGGGTGGTTCGACCTCCATGGTTGGTGGGGTTTCTTTTGGGAACCCCTTTAAAAGTCTTGATGTGGGTTTCACATTCGGGTTTCCCACGTCTTGAGGAAAGCTCTCTCGAATTTCTTTGAAGGAATTGAGTGACATTCGGACCAGAAGCAAATCTTCTGGCACGCAAAATGTGCTCATTTCAAAAATCTCCCCCTCTGTTTGAATGTCCTCGCTTCGCGCTAAGAGGGCCATCAGTTTATCGTTGGCCCTTCTGACAAGCACGAAGTTTTTAACATTTTGTTGGTGTGGTTTTATTTGTTTTCGTTTTGGTGAAGGTGGGTGCGATGGTTTTGGTGGTGTTGTTTCGGGTATGTCTATGTTTGTTGTAGGTGTGGTGTCTGCAATTTCAGGTATTTGTGTGTTTATTTGTACTTGTGTTTGTTTAGGTTGTTTGCGTTTCGGGGATTGTGGAGGTGGTGTCGATGTTGCTGATAGTGCTGATGTTATTGGGGAAGTGTTTGCGTTAGTGGTGTCTGTATTTTTTGTTGTGTGTGTTTTTGTGTTTTATTGGGGCTTTTTTGTGAGTTTTCTCTGTTTTTTGGCACTTTTGGGTTTTCCTTCATCTTCGCTGCTGGAAGACAAAGGGTCTGTGTCTGTGAGTGTCTCTGTGTCTGTGTGTGCGTTTATTTTTTTTTTGTCTATGTGTATAATTGGGGGGGGGGTAGGGGGAGTGGGAGAGCTTTCCTCGTTTTATCCTTGGATTGGTTTTGGTGTTGGTGGTGATCCGGCTGCTTTTAATGTTGGTGTCCGTGTTTTTGTTGATGTTGTTTTTGGTGGTGATGGTGGTGCAGCTTTCCGTGCTGACACTGGCGTTGGCAACAAAGGTGGTTTGCGACCCCCTGCATTTTTGCGCTGAGGGCAGAAGGCTTGAAGATGCGTTGCTTCCCCGCAAACGAAGCAGCGTGGCCTTCTTCCGTCAATCATTAGTTGGATTGTTGTCCCGTCCTGCAGGCGGGCAAAATCTGGGATGTTATTCATATCCTCCGGTTTCATTTGGAGAAGAATCTCCAAATCCCTTCCGGACCAGTCCTCTCTCTCTGTCCTTTTGATGTCCAGGAGGGTGGTGTCTGTCACCTCCTCGAGTGCCCATTCGACACGAGAGTGCAAGAGAAGGAGAGGGAGAAAATTAACCGATACCAGGACTTAAAGTGGGAGGTAAAAAGGATTTGGAACTGCCATGAAGTCAAAGTGATCCCGATTGTCATACGCGCACTAGGGACTATCTCAAAAAGTTTCCAGTGATGGTTAAAGAAAATTGGCCCCTTCACGCTTTTTGGAACGCTTCAAAAAGGCATGCTTGCTGGGAACAGCAAGAACCCTCCGATACGTCCTGAATATCTGAGGCTGCAGGTAGTGACTGGATATTCATTTCAACAAACTTTCCAGTTAACTAACATCAATGACTGAGACTCAAAGAGTAATAACAAATATAATAATAATAATAATAATAATAATAATAATAATAATAATAATAATAATAATAATAATAATAATAATAATAATGTTTTCTTTATTAACCACAAGGGTTCACATAAAGTAGACATTAAGGACAGTACAGGACAATACAGGACGGTACAAATGGGCATTTCTGCGTGTAAAAAAACAGAGGTTGAAATAAAATAACAAAGAAAAATTCCCCAATAGGGGGGAGACTTCCAAGGGACATTTGTGGAGAAAGCCCATTAAAAGACCACAGTGGCCCTGACCACCAGGGCAAGTGCCCTCTCCCAGTTTTCCACCTTTAATTTACAGACACATACTCAGAGAAGGCCCATTCATTCGGGCCATACTTGCTTCTCTCACCCATCTTTCAACAAAATGCTGGGAAGAGAGCCCTTCCCTCTCTACCCTGATTTTCCTTTTCAAATGAAATTTGAAAAAGTTAATCAGGGCATCACCGAAGAGGTAAGTGCTCGTCTTCAGCCCTTTCAAACGTGTCCACCATACTATCTCTTTCGCCATGGCCACCAGACAGATAAAAACTGCCTGCCCTTCCAGGCTAAAGGAAGGGGGCGGGGCAATCCTCACGATGGACTCAGCTGATAGCCGGATCCGTCCTACACGTGACAGCAGGTGTTCGACATAAACCCACAAGTCAGCAATGCTCGGACACTGGACGAGTGCGTGCAGGACGGTTTCGTCGCCCTGCGCGCATCTCGGACATGCCCGGCTGACGGCACCTCCATGCCTGTAGAGTTTATCCCGAACTGGCAAAGCTCCTCGGTAGCACTGCCAGGCCAGTGATTTCTGGAAGTTGTCCATAGGCCCCGGCCCGAAAGTCCTTCCGAAGAGATTGGCTAGTTGATTTTCGTCGATGCCTAGAGTTTCTCCAAGTACGTCGTCGCTCTTCCCCTCCACTAATCCCCTATAGAACGCCAAGGTGGAGTTTCCACCGATCACATTGCCCGATTGGTCGAGGGCTGTGAGCGCCTGAAGACATTCCAGTCTCCAAGCGCTCCCTCTCGGTCTTCGCTTGACCCAGGACTGCAGCTCCGTCAAGGAGACGAGCTGGGGAAAAACGTGTCTTGCAAACGGCGACCACACCTGATCACCGTCGAGGAAGAGGTGGAGATGTCGTAGCTTGAGCGCGTGTCTGCGCATCATCAGCCACGGCATGCCCAGCCCTCCACGTAGCGGGTGTTGACAGCAGATGGACCGCCTGACCATCGGAGCGCGTCCCTTCCACAAGAAGCGAAAGAGCAAACGCTCCAGCGCAGTCAGGCGGGGCTTAGGACAAGGTACGACGGTCAGGCGGTAGTAGATGACGGATGCGATGTACGCATTCGCCACCTCCGCTCGACCTTTCAGGGATAGCTTCCTCTCGGCCCATTTCTGGGTGAGAGAAGCCACCCTGCTCGTCACCTCGTCCCAGTTTTTGTCCGTCTGGAGGTCTGGACCGAATCAGACCCCTAGCAATTTAACCGGTCCGTCCGTCCAGCGCCCGACGACGCTGTTGGACGGCATGGACCTGCCTCTCCAGGTGCCGAGCTGCAGGCCCACTGACTTTTCCTGGTTGATCATTGCTCCTGTCACCGCTTCGTATTCTCTTAGTGTAGTGCCGATCGCCTCGATGTGTTTGGCGTTCGACACCACTACGGTGACATCGTCGGCATATGCTGACACGGATCTTCCGCATCCTAGTTCGCGCGGGACCCCCCTCAACGTCTCCAGTTTGTGCAGTAATGGCTCGAGAGTCAATACGTACAATAGGGACGAGAGGGGACATCCTTGGCGGACCGAGCGCATGATCTTGAACGGTTCCGAAAGGTGACCGTTCACTCTCACTACAGAGCAGATGTCGCTGTGCATGGCAGCGATCCAGCCTCTGAAGACGGGCCCAAAGCCAGCCGCCCTCAGGACTGCCGTTAGGTAACGATGGTCGACCCTATCGAAGGCTTTCGACTGATCTAAATTGATCAAAGACCCACCCGTGCCAGGTTCCCTAGCTACCCTCTCTACGATGTATCGCATGAGGTGGAGGTTGTCGTGGAGGGATCTGTCGGGAATGGCGCATGTCTGTGCCTCTCCCACCAGACCACCAACGACAAGCGCCAACCTCTTTGCTAGCACCTTGGCCAAAATCTTGAACTCTGTGTTTAGCAGAGTTATGGGCCTAAAATTATCTATGTTATCCCCCTTGTTCGGATCCTTTCTCAGCAGCGCCACCGCTCCTCGGCTCACAGAGCTGGGAATTCTCCCGTTCTGTTGCCAGTTGCAGTAGACGTCCGCCAAGAGGCCTCCGAACAAGTTTGGCATTTGTACGTAAAGTTCATAGGGCAGACCATCCAAACCAGGCGATTTACCCCTTGTGCAACTAGTCATTGCATCCCGTACTTCAGCGGTTGTTATCGGCTTTTCGCAACACTCCGCCTCAGTGGCCGAAAGCCGCGGCAGTCCGTCGAGGTAGACACTAAAGTCCATCCCTCGATCCGGCCCGCCACTGCCCCCGAACAGTTGAGCGAAGTGTCGCTGAAAAGCTTCACACATTTGCCCGGGATCGAGTAGCATGCGCCCGTCGTGGTCCACCAAAGACCGGATCGTGGCTTTGTTGCCACGACGCGCCTCCGCCACTCCGGCCCATTGAACGGCTTTCGTCCCCTCGTGTCTGAGAGCACGCACCCTAGCTCTGACAACGCAGCCTTCGTGCTTTGCATTGAAGAATTGGTCAAGGGCCAATTTCGCCGCAAGTACGTCGGTCGCGATGCCTTTGCTAAGCGCCTCATCTAATTTTCTAACTAATTCTCCCTCTGCTCTATTTTTCTCTATTGCTAAAGTCTTACTAAACCTAATGGACTCTATTCTAATTGCTCTTTTCAGAGCAAACCACCACTTGTTGTTGACGATGGCCCCCGTCAACGCCCGCTTAACTAGTTCGTTAATCCGGTCTCTGTAGGCCTTGCGCGCTGGTAAGGACGCGTTTAACTTCCAGTAGCCGGGTCCTCGTCTATGAAGCCTATCTAAGTCAAGCACACAGATCACGAATTTGTGGTCCGTGTAGCTGACTATCTTGAATTGTGGACAGCCTATGCTAGACCTATCTATTTCCCTACAAAATACTCTATCTAGATATGATCTGGATGACCCTATGCGATTTGTCCAAGTCCACATTGGTACATTCGGGAAATCCATTCGGTACCTGTCAGACAGTTCAAAACGTCTGAGCAGGTTGGTGAGACTCTTGCTCCCTCCTTCCCTATCTACTAATCCCACACAATCCTAGCGTGCATCTAAGATCCCGTTCCAGTCGCCCACTAACACTAAAGAGCGGGACGTTCCAAGAAAGGTCTCCAGACGCCGGAAGAAATCAGGCCGCCCTGCTCCTGTCGGGGTATAGACGGCCACTAACCTGAAAGCTTGCCCGTCTCCGCTGGTCACGTCCAGCACCACCAACTTACCTTCTGGGTCCAGGAAGATGGCCCGTATGGCAAGATCCAAACCTCTCTGAAAAAGCACAGCAACTCCTCCCCCCGATCCCGGACGGCTGGGAGATGCGTACACATCGTAGCCGCCGAAGATCGGTGCGAAAGCCTGTGCTTCGGAGATTCTGGTCTCGCTGATGGCCACTACATCTATGTTTAGTGACCTGAGGTCGTTGAGCAGGTGGCCCTGCTTCCATGACGACCCCAAGCCACGCGCATTTATGCTGCCTATTCTGAGTGAGGTCATGTTGAAAAGGAGTGGAAAAGATGGGAAAGACCACTTACCTTACTTCTCGTAGGGGAAGGACGGCTTTTCCATCCTTTTCACTGCTTGTGGCCTCCTCAGGAAGGATGTCCTTATAAATCCTCCTGGAGAGTGCTTGTCGGAAGTCTCCGATGTCTTTGGGGAATTTTTGTTTTAGTGTCATGTACGTTTTCTGTGTGATGCGAGTGATTTGTATGTGTGGAGGTGGTGTGAATTTTGGGGTTGTTGTGTAGTCTTTTTCTGTGATGCTGGTGTTGTGTTGGATGTAGTGTAATAATTGCTTGTTGTTCAAATTTAATGCTGTGTAGTGTGTATCGTTTTGGTTGTTTTGTTTTGTTTGCGTTTGTTGTGGGTTTGTTTCTATTTCGCATTTTGGTGACTTTTGTGGTGTAGGTGATGGTGGCGTTGGAGTTAATGATGGTGATGGTGTTGGTGTTTGGGTTGATGGGGTTGGTGATGCTGGTGTGGATGGTGGCATATCTGTCCTAACCTTTTTGTTTCTTAGTTTATTTGTTTCCCTCTGTATTTTGTTTTTGGAGGGGGAAGGAAGAGAATTTTTTCTTTTTTGGTTTCTTTTTTTTTTTCCGGATATCGTTTCCCACTCCTCGTCGTCACAATCTGTCTCCAGTTGTGATAGGCCGGGGAGTGGAAAATCCTCCACAGCCGTTAGTTTTGGTTGTGGTGTGGTGGATGGTGTAGGCGCTGGTGCTAGTTCTGAAGCGTTGGGTGGTGGTGGTGTTGGTTTTACTGGTGGTGGTAGTGGTGTTGGTTTTGCTGCTGTTGCTGGGGTTGTTGCTGTTATAGTTGCTTCTGTTGTTGCTGCTACAGTTGTTGCTGTCATCTCTGCTACTGGTGGTGTTGATGGTTGTGTCACTGGAGTGGGTAGGAGAGGTGGCCTCAACCTTTTAGCCTGAGGGCAGAAAGCCCTTAGGTGGGTTCCTTCACCACAAACGACACACCTAGGTCTTCTGCCCTCGACAATTACCGTGAGGTGGCTGCCGTCGTTGAGGTCTATTACCTCTGGGATCTCCTCAATGCTTTTTTGGTCCGCTTGGATCAGGAGCTCCATCCCAGATCCGGACCAGTTTTCCTGCTTTTCTTTTGCTACTGCTATTATTTTCGTGTTGGCTTCGATGCCGGCGAGGACAGCCGCTATTAGCCAGGGAATTTCGATAGCCGGTGGAACGTCGGTCACCCTGATCTTTACGAGTCTCTGGCCACAATAGCTTGGGACGAGTGTGAGGTCGTCACTTTTTAATGGGGCCATGGAGTGTCCTCTAGCCTCCTCTGGTGTTTCAAAGAAAACATCCACGGTTCCATACTTTTGCCCACGTCTGATGTGGGTTTTTCTTGCCCACACATGTCCCAAAGCTTTTTGGATTTGGGACTCGGATGCCCGTTCCACTCGGCGCGATTTTACATTTATTGTTCTATACGACACGGTGCACAGGCGCCGATGCTCCATTTTATTAGGTGGGGGGGTGAGGCTGACCCTGTACCCATCTTTCTTTACCATTTGTTGGGCATTTTCTAAATCTTCTTCAGTTACCGTGAACGCTTCGAATTGTTTTGCTACTCTGGCGAAACTGAGGGTCGGTTTAATAATGTCATTGTTGTTGTTGTTGCTATCGTTAATATTAATTTTATTTTCAGTTTTGGTGGTGGTGACGTCAGTCGTCTTTGGTGCGGAAGAGTCCATTTTGCTTGATTTCATTTCGACATCACGAGTTAATTTATTTTTTTCTTCTTTTGTTTCTGTTGTCGCGGTGGTGGTGGGGGTGGTGGTTGTCGCGGTGGTGGTGGTGGTGGAGGCTTTAACACCTGCAGTCATTGGTAATGGCGGGAAATGAATGTCTGCCTGAGACAAATTTAAAATATTGCTACTGCTTATATTTTTTTTTGTGTTGGCAAACGTAGTAACATTTACAATGATGGTGTCGGTGTGAGGTGTTATTTTGTGAGGAAGGCTTTCAGCTGCTTCGTGCAGAGGGGAATTAGCCATTTTTTTTCAAAGAAATTTTTGGATAATAATAAAAGTTAAAATTTTGGGCACAAGGCCCCAATCTTTTTGGGTGTCCTTTTCGGAAAACAATGTATGTGTGCTTATAAACAGTTTACAATAAAATGTTCCATAAATGGCAATTTTTAAACAAACGGAAATAACAAACCTTTGCGGAGCTCACGATAATACGATTTCCTACGTAGGTCGCCAATAATAATAATAATAATAATAATAATAATAATAATAATAATAATAATAACGTTCACCAGAGGAAAGCTGCTGAAGAGTTCAGACATTAATCTTGATCGGGGGAACTTGATAAGAGAGCTTGATCAAGAAAAAACTTACAAATATCTAGGTGTTTGTGAAGGAGATGGAATCAAGCACTCGACAATGAGGGAAAGGATAAGGAAGGAATGTTACCGCAGAGTCAGAGCAATCTTAAGAACGGAATTGAATGCAAGGAATAGGATCGATGCCATAAACACGCTTGCCATATCAGTAGTAACCTACAGTTACAATGTCATCAACTGGTCAAACACAGAGATCCGTAGGCTCGATACAAAAATTCGAAAATTCTTAACCATGCACAGAATTTATCACCCTAAGGCAGATATAGATAGAATATATCTCCCTAGGAAAGAAGGAGGACGTGGGTTAATCCAGTTGGACATTGCGTTGAAAACTGCAACAATTGGATTATCCACATATCTAAGGGATTCACATGATTGGATGATCAAACTCGTTTTGAAACACGAAAGCACCAAAAGATCATATTCCATTACAAAAGATGCACAAAGATACAGTAATGGACTACAAATTTCAGAAGTCCCATTTACTGCTGAAATGGAAAACACAGAAAAAGCAAAGCAGGTAAAAGTAACTGCAAAGAAAGAACTGCTACAGAAACTGGCTAAGAAATGGCAAGAAAAGCCTCTGTATGGAAAATACCCAGAGCGAGCTAACAATCCTGATGTTGACAAAACTTTAACCCATCAGTGGTTGGCATCCTCTGGACTGAAATCGGAGACTGAAGGACTGATTATATCGGCACAAGATCAGTGTCTGCCAACAAAAAATTACCAAGCCAACATAATAAAAAATGGGTGCAGCCCATTATGCCGTGTATGCAAAAAACAACCAGAGACCATTGACCATATAATGTCAATGTGCAGTCCTATAGCTCCAACCGAATACCTAAACAGGCATGACAGAGCTGCACAATACATACATTGGATAATGTGTAAGCATTTTGACCTGCCCCATCAAAAGAATTGGTGGGAGCATCAACCACCTCCCATACTTGAAAAAGATCACATCTCAATCTTGTGGAACTTTAGCATCCAAACAGACCGAAAACTAGATGCAAATAGACCTGATATAATATTGAAGGACTTTCAAAGGAGGGTATGCCTGCTAATTGATATGTCTGTTCCAATAGACAAGAATGTATCTATAAAAACATTTGAAAAATTGAGCAAGTATAAGGACCTGGAGATAGAAATTGGAAAAATGTGGAAATTGAGAACTAAAACAATACCAGTGGTTGTAGGCGCTCTGGGAATGATACCTAAGGGGTCTAACGACTACTTATCGCAAATCCCATGAAACCCGCGTATAGGAGAAATACAAAAGATAGTACTAATGGGAACTGCCCATATACTAAGGAAGATCCTGTCAATATAAGTACATCACAAGTCTAAACACTAAGGATGCATGTGTGAATATGTATGTTCTTTCTTGAACATGGCGGACCTTGTTGTCTCTTGAGGTCACTGGTTGTGACTTGGTGATAACTCGTATGAACATAAAGCAAGATAAATGCAAATAATAATAATAATAACAACGCCACCGCCGCCACCACCTCATCCATCATTACTACCACTATCCCATCACCGCCGCCACCACTCCTTCATTGCTACCCCCACTGTTCCCCTGTTAACTTAAGAAAGGGGAAGGTGGCGGTATCACTAGACAAGGGAGAGGCTAGCAAAAGATATAAATAAATTGATTTAGTGACCTGGCCACCGGCATAAGGTCAACAAACTATGGCACTGCTGGCTCCCCCCTTCCTCACCAGCAATATAAAAAGTCCCAGCACCACCACCGACATAGCCAACAACAATAACAGGCAACTTCAGCAAAAAGAATATTATATTATTGTAATGCACTGGGTGATTGCTGGCCTTGTGCCTGGAGTGGAGACGGTTATTAATAATTTCATTCTTAAGCCACGCAATGCTCACATTAAGGAACCACTCATGATAATAACAATTTAAAAAAAAACAACAAAAACAAAACCCCGTGACCAAGAAATACCGGGATGGCGGCCGGCGGGGAATAGCCGTGTCTCTAGGGGAGAACGACCCCTCTAGTCTTGGTTGACACTCGTTCTAGAAGTGGTAACACGAAATGATTACCCCTTGGCGGATAAGGATAAAACGCGACAAAATAAAGTAAATGTCTAATGATAAAATCTCATACCGGATCGGCCGTCACCCGGGGAAAAAAGGACCGCGTCCCTCAGAGAGGAACCAGACTGGGGTCGAAAAATCACCTAATGGTTCAAACCTTCCCATCACTTCGGAGCTGGAGACCTCCCATAACCGGAATACTCCTACTGTTGACCCTCCATGCTCACCACCAAGAAATCCAAAGAAAAAGAGAGAAAAATGGTCAAGGGAAGATAATAAAGAAGTCCTTGAGGCATTCTACACTGCCATGTACTACCTATCAAATACATTGAATACAGAACAGACATATATCAACTGCAAAAAGAAACATCCCGAAAACAGAGAGTATATTGACAGTAACAAACTAGCCAATATACGAAGAAATATTGTAAAAAAAAAGTTACTAACTGATATAGAAATTGATCAGATCAAACTATTAGCACAAAGTCAGCGAAGGGAAAATGAAACATGTGTCAGTGAAAACGAGGTAAATTGTAACACTTCGAATCCCAGGGTTGGTGCGGAATCACTGGCAACAGAACAAATTAAAGAAAAGATCGAAAAAGTGGAGGGAGTGCATGCTCAAGATGAAAATCCAAATGAAAATAATGAAATCGTAAATGATAAAGAAATGAATGAGAATGAACTTGCCAACTTCAAGGATGAAATTATGATCGAATGGATGAAAATGAAAGAATCTGACATGTGGCAACGAGACACCCTCCCTAAGATCCAGAACTCCAAACAGAACCAAAAGATAATACACAAGACTAACATAATTCTGAAAAACATTATCATCACAAACAAACTAAACATTACTGATTTAAATCATCTCTATTATCCATCGCTTAAAGTCACCACTCACTTATGTGGAGTGAAGATGAAAAAACAAAGGAATTCCCACAAGAAATCTACTTGGCAAGAGAACATCAATCGCCAAATAAACCTTCTCCGATCTGACATAGAAATTTTAACAAACTATAAAGTAGGTGAACATGTTAAACAAACTAAACTTAGAAAATTGAAAAAAAAGTACAGTATAAAATCAACATGTGACATAGACATGCTGATAGAAATAATCAAGCAAAAAGTGTCGGCCAAAGCTGCTCGTATAAGGCGCTTTGAAAAACGATCTAGATTCTATAAGGACAATAATATGTTCAAAAACAACCAAAAAAACTTCTACAGAAAAATTGGTAAGTCAACAATAACTGCTAAATCAATACCACCCAAGGAGGAAGTGCAAGAATTCTGGGAAAAGATCTGGGCCGAAGAAAAAGTTCATAACATACATGCCCCATGGATAGATAGACAAATGAAAGATACAGCTCACCTTGAGGAACAAACATGGGAAAATATAACAGTTGAACAGTTGCGCTTGGCTCTAAGAAAAACCAGCAAATGGAAATCCCCAGGAAAAGACAAAATACAAAACTTTTGGATAAATGCCTTCACATAGTCTCATGAGCTGTTAGCCCAACTTTACAATGAATTAGTTAAGGAGCCAGAAAAGATACCTTCCTGGCTAGTTAACGGCATTACATTCCTGCTTCCGAAGAATGATGAGACAAACAATCCCAAAAATTACAGACCGATAACTTGCTTGACCACAATGTACAAAATTTTAACATCAGTCCTAACTGAATACACATATGACCACCTGATAACAAATGACCTATTTCCCATTGAGCAGAAAGGGTGTAAACGAGGCTCATATGGCTGTAAGGATCAGCTTCTGGTTAACAAAATGATACTGGAAGATTGTCATAATAGACACAAAAATCTATCGATTGCTTGGATAGATTATAAAAAAGCATTTGATAGTTTGCCACACAGTTGGATTGAAAAATGTTTAGAGATTTTCAAAGTATCCCCCGTTGTCAGGAGGTTTTTGTCATTCAGTATGAAGACATGGAAAACGACACTCCTTTTGAATAGTGAAACAAAATCACTGGAAGCTGGAGAAGTTAATATTAATTGTGGAATTTTTCAGGGTGACTCTTTATCACCGCTTTTATTCTGCATCGCGCTTATACCATTAAGTAAAATGCTCAATGAGATAAAACATGGATATAGAGTCTATGACAAAACCATTAATCACCTGTTCTACATGGATGACCTGAAACTATTTGCAAAAAATGATGAACAATTGCAAGTGCCATTATCCACTGTGGAGCAGTTCAGTGATGACATTAAAATGGAGTTTGGACTAGATAAATGCGCCAAAGCAATGTTCACCGGAGGAAAGCTGCTGAAGAGTTCAGGCATTAATCTTGATGGGGGAACGTGATAAGAGAACTTGATCAAGAAAAAACTTACAAATATCTAGGTGTTTGTGAAGGAGACGGAATCAAGCACTCGACAATGAGGGAAAGGATAAGGAAGGAAGGTTACCGCAGAGTAAGAGCAATCTTAAGAACAGAATTGAATGCAAGGAATAGGATCGATGCCATAAACACGCTTGCCATATCAGTAGTAACCTACAGTTACAATGTCATCAACTGGTCAAACACAGAGATCCGTAGGCTCGATACAAAAATTCGAAAATTCTTAACCATGCACAGAATTTATCACCCTAAGGCAGATATAGATAGAATATATCTCCCTAGGAAAGAAGGAGGACGTGGGTTAATCCAGTTAGACATTGCGTTGAAAACTGCAACAATTGGATTATCTACATATCTAAGGGAATCACATGATTGGATGATCAAAATCGTTTTGAAACACGAAAGCATCAAAAGATCATATTCCATTACAAAAGATGCACAAAGATACAGTAATGGACTACAAATTTCAGAAGTCCCATTTATGCTGAAATGGAAAACACAGAAAAAGCAAAGCAGGTAAAAGTAACTGCAAAGAAAGAACTGCTACAGAAACTGGCTAAGAAATGGCAACAAAAGCCTCTGTATGGAAAATACCCAGAGCGAGCTAACAATCCTGATGTTGACAAAACTTTAACCCATCAGTGGTTGGCATCCTCTGGACTGAAATCGGAGACTGAAGGACTGATTATATCAGCACAAGCTCAGTGTCTGCCAACAAAAAATTACCAAGCCAACATAATAAAAAATGGATGCAGCCCATTATGCCGTGTATGCAAAAAACAACCAGAGACCATTGACCATATAATTTCAATGTGCAGTCCTATAGCTCCAACCGAATACCTAAATAGGCATGACAGATCTGCACAATACATACATTGGATAATGTGTAAGCATTTTGACCTGCCCCATCAAAAGAATTGGTGGGAGCATCAACCACCTCCCATACATGAAAAAAATCACATCTCAATCTTGTGGAACTTTAGCATCCAAACAGACCGAACAATAGATGCAAATAGACCTGATAAAATATTGAAGGACTTTAAAATGAGGGTATGCCTGTTAATTGATATATCTGTTCCAATAGACAAGAATGTATCTATAAAAACATTTGAAAAATTGAGCAAGTATAAGGACCTGGAGATAGAAATTGGAAAAATGTGGAAATTGAGAACTAAAACAATACCAGTGGTTGTAGGCGCTCTGGGAATGATACCTAAGGGGTCTAATGATTACTTATCGCAAATCCCAGGAAACCCGCGTATAGGAGAAATACAAAAGATAGTACTAATGGGAACTGCCCATATAATAAGGAAGATTCTGTCAATATAAGTACATCACAAGTCTAAACACTAAAGCTGCATGTGTGAATATGTATGTTCTTTCTTGAACATGGCGGACCTTGTTGTCTCTTGAGGTCACTGATTGTGACTTGGTGATAACTCGTATGAACATAAAGCAAGATAAATGCAACTGTAATAATAATAATAATAATAATAATTATTATTATTATTATTATTATTATTACAGTTGCATTTATCTTGCTTTATGTGGCGGTGATGGGATAGTGGTAGTAATGATGGATGAGATGATGGCGGCGGTGGCGTTGTTATTATTATTATTATTTGCATTTATCTTGCTTTATGTTCATACGAGTTATCACCAAGTCACAACCAGTGACCTCAAGAGACAACAAGGTCCGCCATGTTCAAGAAAGAACATACATATTCACACATGCATCCTTAGTGTTTAGACTTGTGATGTACTTATATTGACAGGATCTTCCTTAGTATATGGGCAGTTCCCATTAGTACTATCTTTTGTATTTCTCCTATACGCGGGTTTCATGGGATTTGCGATAAGTAGTCGTTAGACCCCTTAGGTATCATTCCCAGAGCGCCTACAACCACTGGTATTGTTTTAGTTCTCAATTTCCACATTTTTCCAATTTCTATCTCCAGGTCCTTGCTCAATTTTTCAAATGTTTTTATAGATACATTCTTGTCTATTGGAACAGACATATCAATTAGCAGGCATACCCTCCTTTGAAAGTCCTTCAATATTATATCAGGTCTATTTGCATCTAGTTTTCGGTCTGTTTGGATGCTAAAGTTCCACAAGATTGAGATGTGATCTTTTTCAAGTATGGGAGGTGGTTGATGCTCCCACCAATTCTTTTGATGGGGCAGGTCAAAATGCTTACACATTATCCAATGTATGTATTGTGCAGCTCTGTCATGCCTGTTTAGGTATTCGGTTGGAGCTATAGGACTGCACATTGACATTATATGGTCAATGGTCTCTGGTTGTTTTTTGCATACACGGCATAATGGGCTGCACCCATTTTTTATTATGTTGGCTTGGTAATTTTTTATTGGCAGACACTGATCTTGTGCCGATATAATCAGTCCTTCAGTCTCCGATTTCAGTCCAGAGGATGCCAACCACTGATGGGTTAAAGTTTTGTCAACATCAGGATTATTAGCTCGCTCTGTGTATTTTCCATACAGAGGCTTTTGTTGCCATTTCTTAGCCAGTTTCTGTAGCAGTTCTTTCTTTGCAGTTACTTTTACCTGCTTTGCTTTTTCTGTGTTTTCCATTTCAGCAGTAAATGGGACTTCTGAAATTTGTAGTCCATTACTGTATCTTTGTGCATCTTTTGTAATGGAATATGATCTTTTGGTGCTTTCGTGTTTCAAAACGAGTTTAATCATCCAATCATGGGATTCCCTTAGATATGTGGATAATCCAATTGTTGCAGTTTTCAACGCAATGTCTAACTGGATTAATCCACGTCCTTCTTCTTTCCTAGGGAGATATATTCTATCTATGTCTGCCTTAGGGTGATGCATTGGTTAAGAATTTTTGGATTTTTGTATCGAGCCTACGGATCTCTGTGCTTGACCAGTTGATGACATTGTAACTGTAGGTTACTACTGGTATGACAAGCGTGTTTATGGCATCGATCCTATTCCTTGCATTCAATTCCGTTCTTAAGATTGCTCTTACTCTGCGGTAACATTCCTTCCTTATCCTTTCCCTCATTGTCGAGTGCTTGATTCCATCTCCTTCACAAACACCTAGATATTTGTAAGTTTTTTCTTGATCAAGCTCTCTTATCACGTTCCACCGATCAAGATTAATGTCTGAACTCTTCAGCAGCTTTCCTCTGGTGAACGTCGCTTTGGCGCATTTATCTAGTCCAAACCCCATTTTAATGTCATCACTGAACTGCTTCACAGTGGATAATAGCCCTTGCAATTGTTCATCAATTTTTGCAAATAGTTTCAGGTCAAACATGTAGAACAGGTGATTAATGGTTTTGTCATAGACTTTATATCCATGTTTTGTTTCATTGAGCATTTTACTTAATGGTATAAGTGCGATGCAGAATATAAGCGGTGATAAAGAGTCACCCTGAAAAATTCCACAATTAATATTAACTTCTCCAGCTTCCAGTGATTTTGTTTCACTATTCAAAAGGAGTGTCGTTTTCCATGTCTTCATACTGAATGACAAAAACCTCCTGACAACGGGGGATACTTTGAAAATCTCTAAACATTTTTCAATCCAACTGTGTGGCAAACTATCAAATGCTTTTTTATAATCTATCCAAGCAATCGATAGATTTTTGTGTCTATTATGACAATCTTCCAGTATCATTTTGTTAACCAGAAGCTGATCCTTACAGCCATATGAGCCTCGTTTACACCCTTTCTGCTCAATGGGAAATAGGTCATTTGTTATCAGGTGGTCATATGTGTATTCAGTTAGGACTGATGTTAAAATTTTGTACATTGTGGTCAAGCAAGTTATCGGTCTGTAATTTTTGGGATTGTTTGTCTCATCATTCTTCGGAAGCAGGAATGTAATGCCGTTAACTAGCCAGGAAGGTATCTTTTCTGGCTCCTTAACTAATTCATTGTAAAGTTGGGCTAACAGCTCATGAGACTATGTGAAGGCATTTATCCAAAAGTTTTGTATTTTGTCTTTTCCTGGGGATTTCCATTTGCTGGTTTTTCTTAGAGCCAAGCGCAACTGTTCAACTGTTATATTTTCCCATGTTTGTTCCTCAAGGTGAGCTGTATCTTTCATTTGTCTATCTATCCATGGGGCATGTATGTTATGAACTTTTTCTTCGGCCCAGATCTTTTCCCAGAATTCTTGCACTTCCTCCTTGGGTGGTATTGATTTAGCAGTTATTGTTGACTTACCAATTTTTCTGTAGAAGTTTTTTTGGTTGTTTTTGAACATATTATTGTCCTTATAGAATCTAGATCGTTTTTCAAAGCGCCTTATACGAGCAGCTTTGGCCGACACTTTTTGCTTGATTATTTCTATCAGCATGTCTATGTCACATGTTGATTTTATACTGTACTTTTTTTTCAATTTTCTAAGTTTAGTTTGTTTAACATGTTCACCTACTTTATAGTTTGTTAAAATTTCTATGTCAGATCGGAGAAGGTTTATTTGGCGATTGATGTTCTCTTGCCAAGTAGATTTCTTGTGGGAATTCCTTTGTTTTTTCATCTTCACTCCACATAAGTGAGTGGTGACTTTAGCCGATGCATAATAGAGATGATTTAAATCAGTAATGTTTAGTTTGTTTGTGATGATAATGTTTTTCAGAATTATGTTAGTCTTGTGTATTATCTTTTGGTTCTGTTTGGAGTTCTGGATCTTAGGGAGGGTGTCTCGTTGCCCCATGTCAGATTCTTTCATTTTCATCCATTCGATCATAATTTCATCCTTGAAGTTGGCAAGTTCATTCTCATTCATTTCTTTATCATTTACGATTTCATTATTTTCATTTGGAGTTTCATCCTGAGCATGCACTCCCTCCACTTTTTCGATCCTTTCTTTAATTTGTTCTGTTGCCAGTGATTCCGCCCCAACCCTGGGATTCGAAGTGTTACAGTTTACCTCGTTTTCACTGACACATGTTTCATTTTCCCTTCGCTGACTTTGTGCTAATAGCTTGATCTGATCAATTTCTATATCAGTTAGTAACTTTTTTCTTACAATATTTCTTCGTATATTGGCTAGTTTGTTACTGTCAATATAGCCTCTGTTTTCGGGATGTTTCTTTTTCCAGTTGATATATGTCTGTTCTGTATTCGATGTATTTGATGGGTAGTATATGGCAGTGTAGAAAGCCTCAAGGACTTCTTTATTATCTTCCCTTGACCATTTTTCTCTCTTTTTCTTTGGATTTCTTGGTGGTGAGCATGGAGGGCCAACAGTAGTAGTATTCCGGTTATGGGAGGTCTCCAGCTCCGAAGTGATGGAAAGGTTTGAACCATTAGCTGATTTTTTGACCCCAGTCTGGTTCCTCTCCGAGGGACGCGGCCCTTTTTTACCCGGGTGACGGCCGATCCGGTATGAGATTTTATCATTAGACATTTACTTTATTTTGTCGCGTTTTATCCTTATCCGCCAAGGGGTAATCATTTCGTGTTATAATTATTATTATTATTATTGTTGTTATTCCTTGAATCTCAGTCATTGATGTTGGTTAACTGGAAAGTCCGTTGGATTGAATATCAAGCCACTACCTGCAGCCTCAGATATTCAGGACGTATCGGAGGGTTCTCGCTGTTCCAAGCAAGCATGCCTTTTGAAGCGTTCCAAAAAGCGTGAAGGGGCCGATTTTCTTTAACCATCCCTGGAAACTTTTAGAGATAGTCCCCAGTGCGCCTATGACAATCGGGATCACTTTGACTTCATGGCAGTTCCAAATCCTTTTCACCTCCCACTTTAGGTCCTGGTATCGGTTAATTTTCTCCCTCTCCTTCTCTTGCACTCTCGTGTCGAACGGGCAGGCCACATCCACAATCAGACACGATCTTTTTTCTTTGTCCACAACCACCAGGTCAGGTCTATTGTGTTCCAGTTTTTTGTCCGTCTGTATCCTAAAATCCCACAGCACCTTCACCTGATTGTTCTCCATCACCGCCTCTGGCCTATGCTCATACCATTTCTCAGAATGTGGTAAATTGTTTACTTTGCACAGGTGCCAGTGGATCACCCTGCCCATCACATCGTGTCTCCAGCCCTTATAGTGGGTCTGGGCTAGGTGTTTACACTCGGACACAATGTGAGCCACCGTCTCCTCTCTCTCTCTCCACAGATCCTGCACAGTGGGCTAGCCTCCTCCTTGTAAATATGGTGCTTCAACCACTTCGTTTTGAGGGCCTGCTCCTGCGCAGCCATTAGCATTCCTTCTGTAGCCTTTTTGAGGTCTCCTCCTCTCAACCAGTTCCATGTCTGTGGATCTCTAAATTCAGTTTTCTCAAAGAAGGTACTATGAAGGGATTTTCCCTTAAGGCTGCTCTTCCTCCTTGATGTTATTTCCTCCTTGGACATCCCCTGGCCTACTGTCCCCTCCTTCAGTACAGCTCTGAGCATTGGCTCCTTACTATAGGTCACGTATTTGTATAGGTTGTTTTTCTCCATCTGAACACAGTCCTCTATGCTGATAAGACCTCTTCCACCCTCAGATCTCCTTAGGTAGAGTCTATCGACATCACTCCTCTTGTGGAACATGTTGTAGATAGTCAATAGCTTCCTAGTCTTCCTATCCATTTCTTTTTGTTCAGCAACATTCCATCTCAGAATTCCCGCACTGTACCTAATAATAGACACAGCTCGGGAATTTACTGCGCTTATGGCATTTCTGCTGTTCAGATGTGACTTCAATACGCTCCTTACTCTCCGAATGTATTCAGTTCTTAACAATTCCTTCATTTTTTTGTTCTTTATGCCATCAGCCTCCAGAACGCCCAAATACTTGTATCCTTCCTCAGAGTCAATTTCCTTTATCATCTCACCTGTTGGTATCTGGATCCCGTTACTTCTGCTCAACCTACCCCTCTTCATCACAATGACTCCACATTTACCAATACCAAACTGCATACATATATCACTGCTGAAAATACGGAGAGTGTCAACAAGCACATCCAACTCCTTCTCACTTTTCCCGAAGAGCTTAAGATCGTCCATGAAGAGGAGGTGATTGATGGTAAGCTCTCCCCTTCCCAACTTGTATCCTGCTCTCACTTTTCGCAGCATAATGGTCAAGGGCATCAGGGCAAGGACAAACAACAGAGGGGACAGGCTATCTCCCTGGAAGATACCTCTCTTGATCTTCACGCTCTCCAAGGATACTCCAGTTGATGTCAACTCTGTCTCCCAGGACCCCATACTCCTGCCTAGCAACTGTCTGATGTTATCTGCCACCCTGAAGATCTCCAGGCTTTTGGTGATCCAGGAATGAGGCACCATGTCAAATGCCTTTCTGTAGTCTATCCATCCCATGGCAAGATCAGTGTGTCCCCTCCTGCAATTCCCCATTACCATCTTATCAATAAGCAACTGGTCCTTTGTACCACGTGACTTCTTTCGGCATCCTTTCTGTTCGTCCGGTAACAAGTTGTTTGTGTGGAGGTGATGGTAGATTTCCTCAGACACAATGCTCGTCAACAGTTTCCACATTACGGGCAGACATGTGATAGGTCTATAGTTGGTAGCATCATTACCCTTGATTCGGTCTTTCATTATCACAACTGTGGTACCTTTTGTCAACCACTCTGGCACCTCACCCGACACCAAGCAGTCATTGAACATGGCCGTCAGCTTCGGGTGGAGGGATGTTAAATGTTTAATCCAATACCCCTGCACACCATCTGGGCCTGGTGATTTCCAGTTGGTTAGTTTTTTGGCTTGCCCCTTAAGAGTTTCAACTGTGATACTCAAATCAGTCTGTTGCTGTGCCTGCTCACCGGTCTCCCTCTGTACTGTCTCAATCCACCCTGCCTGGGCATTGTGTCTAACATCCTGCTCCCATATTCCTCTCCAGAATGTTTTAGTTTGTTCCGCCCCAGGGATCAAGTCGTTGCCTCTTTCTTTGCCCTCAAGCTGTCCAAACAGCATCTTCTGGTTGTTGTCGAACATGCGGTTCTGTTTATACTGACTGACTCTGTTCTCGTATCGCCTGATTTTTGCACTCTTTGCTACAATGCGTTGCTTCAATTCCTCTATGATAATATTTAGCTTTTTACTCCTAGTTTTGTATTTTATTTCCAGTCTATTTTTAGTGCCTATGTTTTTTAGTGTCCCATTCAGTAGTGACTCAAGCTTTCCTATGTCATTTCTCATTTCCCCGATTTGCCCACTCAGTCGCTTCTTCCACCACGGCTCTGCTCTTTCTTGTCTGTTGTTTCCTCTCGCTTTTATACCAAGTAGTTTCCTCACCGTATTTGCTGTTGCTCTGAGGATATTGTTGCACTGGTGAAGGCTCTTCGCCTCAAGGTATGGGATGACTTTGTTTACCTTAGCTGTTGTTTCTTTTAACTTTTTCCTGTCTACAAATCTTAGGTTCATAGGTCTCCCACTATCATTGTTCAATTCATCTACCACTAAATTTAGGATGTCAACCGAATCTTGTCCTAGCCCGTCAGCATTCATCTCCTCAGTGGCCGTATCTCTGTTCCAGGTATTATTTATCTCAGTATTCAGATCATTATTATTATTATTATTATTATTATTATTATTATTATTATTATTATTATTATTATTATTATTATTCGGATCCATAATATATTGTTATATCGCTCAAATATTCAATTTTGTATTATACATTTTATATTCAAAAAAGAAAATGGTTATAAATGGAAGAAAACCCCTCTGTCTACACTATATAGAACAGCCAAATAACAGCAATTTCACCAACACCAGAAACTAGATACACCACCTACACCATGACCCCTCTGTGTACACTAAACACAACAGCCAGATAACGGCAATTTCACCACCACCACCACCAATCTCAGCATAATAATAATAATTACTATTATTATTGTCTCAAGTTTTAACAAAATGTTTAATTCCAATATTAAGATATGTCAACACATATACGCGACTAACCCCATAGATTCACCGATCAAACAAAATTACAGTCTATTCAACAAAACTCAGTAACGACAACGCCATCACTACAGTTACTGCCGCCGCCGCCCATCCATCATTACTACCACTATCCCATCACCGCCGCCACTACTCCTTCGTTGCTACCACCGCTATCCCCCATTACCTTCTGTTAACTTACGAAAGGGGAAGATGGCGGTACCACTAGACAATATTAATAAACAGGATTAATATTTAACTTTGGATCAGGAATGTTAGAGTCGAAAAGGAGGAAAATGAAAAAATGACTAAATAACTAAAGATAATTTCACCACCAACACCACCACCACTACCACGATGAAAACTCTGGTCAAGTCGACTCAACCGCTATTTCTACTCCAACTTCAACACCATCACTACAGTAATACGATCACATCACCACACCACTGCCTCATTATCGCTACCGCCGCTATTCTCTCCCACTACCTCCTGCTAGTTCCTGCTAGCACAGCACCGCCACCACCACCACCACCACTGCCTCATTATCACTACCGCCGCTATTCTCTCCCGCTACCCCCTGCTACATTGTAGAATCCCCACTAAAAGAGGAAGGCATCATAATATATAAATAGACTGAATTGATGACCCGGTCAAAATAAAAAAAAAAATAAATAAAAATCAAAGCAGCACAGCAACAACGAAAAACGTAAAGAAAATAAAAATGAAGAGAAAAACAAACAGACGGACAGAGAAGGGAAGGGAAAAACTAAGTCAGACATTCAAACACTACATTACAATGAAACTTATGCTTATTCATTTTTGGGGGGTTTTTTGCCTGTTTGTTTGTTTATTTATGTTCGTCGACAGCGTGATAATGCCACACAAAAATCACCTGGAGTAACGAAACCACCTGAGGCGATGAATTCACCGGTGGTTATGTAACCATACATTCCCAATCCTCGATAAGAGTGTTTAAATGTCGAACCTAAACAGTTCGAATAACGGTGAAATGGAGACTAGAATGTCATGTGACATACTCTCACCCAACAGGTGCTCCCTGGCTCAGCAGCAGGGACCTGGCTGTCATCCAGATGCTGCTGGTGTCGGAGGAAGAAGAAGAAGGAAAGGGACCAGAACCAACTGGACGAAAGAATTGAATAGAACTGTTATGCAATGTTACCTGAAGAGTAACCCCAAGGAGAAAGGCTATAGAAAACGGATGCATAACATCTGGAACGAGATTGGTCTATTTAAATTAGATGAACAAAAATTGGCCGGGCAGGCTCTGGTAATAAGAACTAATGGGTGGATAAGTGAGCTGGAACTGGAGGAACTGAGCAGAGAGATTAGCTTGGAGATGGAGGGTGTAGTATGCCAGACAAACGAGCCAGTGGGAAATGAAGGTGAAGAGGTCGAGAGAACGGAGGAACCACCCGAAGCAGACAATGATCTGAATGCTGAGATAAATAATACCTGGAACAGAGATACGGCCACTGAGGAGATGAATGCTGACGGGCTAGGACAAGATTTGGTTGATATCCTAAACTTAGTGGTAGATGAATTGAACAATGATAGTGGGAGACCTATGAACCTAATATTTGTAGACAGGAAAAAGTTAAAAGAAACAACAGCTAAGGTAAACAAAGTCATCCCATACCTTGAGGCGAAGAGCCTTCACCAGTGCAACAATATCCTCAAAGCAACAGCAAATACGGTGAGGAAACTACTTGGTATAAAAGCGAGAGGAAACAACAGACAAGAAAGAGCAGAGCCTTGTGGAAGAAACGACTGAGTGGTCAAATCAGGGAAATGAGAAATGACATTGGAAAGCTTGAGTCCCTACTGAATGGGACACTAAAAAACATAGACACTAAAAATAGACTGGAAATAAAGTACAAAACTAGGTGGAAAAAGCTAAATATTATCATAGAGGAACTGAAGCAACGCATTGTATCAAAGAGTGCAAAAATCAGGCGATACGAGAACAGAGTCAGTCAGTATAGACAGAACCGCATGTTCGACAACAACCAGAAGATGCTGTTTGGACAGCTTGAAGGGAAAGAAAGAGGCAACGATTTGATCCCTGAGGCGGAACAGACTAAGACATTCTGGAGAGGAATATGGGAGCAGGATGTTAAACATAATGACCAGGCAGTGTGGATTGAGACAGTACAGAAGGAGATTAGTGAACAGGCACACCAACAAACTGATTTGAGTATCACAGTTGAAACTCTTAGGGGGCAGGCCAAAAAACTAACCAACTGGAAATCACCAGGCCCAGATGGTGTGCAGGGGTATTGGATTAAAAATATAACATCCCTCCACCCGAAACTGACAACCATGTTCAATGACTGCTTGATGTCAGGTGAGGTACCAGAGTGGTTGACAAAAGGTACCACAGCTCTGATAATGAAAGACCGAATCAAGGGTAATGATGTTACCAACTATAGACCTATCACATGTGTGTCCGTAATGTGGAAACTGTTGACAAGCATTATGTCTGAGGAAATCTACCATCACCTCCACACAAACAACTTGTTACCGGACGAACAGAAAGGATGCCGAAAGAAGTCACGTGGTACAAAGGACCAGTTACTTATTGATAAGATGGTAATGAGGAATTGCAAGAGGAGATACACTGGTCTTGCCATGGGATAGATAGACTACAAAAAGGCATTTGACATGGTCCCTCATTCTTGGATCACCAAAAGCCTGGAGATCTTCAAGGTGGCAGATAACATCAGACAGTTGTTGTGCAAAAGTATGAAGTCCTGGGGAACAGAGTTAACATCAACTGGAGAATCCTTGGGAAGCGTGAAGATCAAGAGAGGTATCTTCCAGGGAGGTAGTCTGTCCCCTCTGTTGTTTGTCCTTGCCCTGATGCCCCTGACCAGTGTACTACGAAAAGTGAGAGCAGGATACAGGTTGGGAAACGGAGGGCTTACCATCAATCACCTCCTCTTCATGGACGATCTTAAGCTCTTCGGGAAGAGTGAGGAGTTGGATGTGCTTGTTGACACTGTCCGTATTTTCAACAATGATATATGTATGCAATTTGGTATTAGTAAGTGTGGAGTCATTGTGATGAAGAGGGGTAAGTTGAGCAGAAGTAACGGAATCCAGGTACCAACAGGTGAGATGATAAAGGAAATTGACTCTGAAGAAGGATACAAGTATTTGGGCATTCTGGAGGCTGATGACATCAAGAACAAAAAGATGAAGGAATTGATAAGAACTGAATACATTCGGAGAGTAAGGAGCGTATTAAAGTCACATCTGAACAGTAGGAATGACATAAGTGCAGTAAATTCCCGAGCTGTGCTTATTATTATGTACAGTGCGGGAATTCTGAGATGGAATGTTGCTGAACAAAAGAAATGGATAGGAAGACTAGGAAGCTATTGACTATCTACAACATGTTCCACAAGAGGAGTGATGTCGATAGACTCTACTTAAGGAGATCTGAAGGTGGAAGAGGTCTTATTAGCATAGAGGACTGTGTTCAGATGGAGAAAAACAACCTACACAAATACGTGACTGATAGTAAGGAGCCAATGCTCAGAACTGTACTGAAGGAGGGGACAATAGACCAGGGGATGTCAAAGGAGGAAATAACATCAAGGAGGAAGAGCAACATTCAGGAAAAATCCCTTCATAGTACCTTCTTTGAGAAAACTGATTTTAGAGATCCACAGACATGGAACTGGTTGAAAAGAGGAGACCTTAAAAAGGCTACAGAAGGAATGTTAATGGCTGCGCAGGAGCAGGCCCTCAAAACGAAGTGGTTGAAACACCATGTTTACAAGGAGGAGGCTAGCCCACTGTGCAGGATCTGTGGAGAGAGAGAGGAGACTGTGGCTCACATTGTATCCGAGTGTAAACACCTAGCCCAGACTCACTATAAGGGCTGGAGACATGATGTGATGGGCAGGGTGATCCACTGGCACCTATGCAAAGTAAACAATTTACCACATTCTGAGAAGTGGTTTGAGCATAAGCCAGAGGCGATGATAGAAAACGATCAGGTGAAGGTGCTGTGGGATTTTATGATACAGACGGACAAAAACTGGAACACAATAGACCTGACCTGGTGGTTGTGGACAAAGAAAAAAGATCGTGCCTGATTGTGGATGTGGCCTGCCCATTCGACACGAGAGTGCAAGAGAAGGAGAGGGAGAAAATTAACCGATACCAGGACTTAAAGTGGGAGGTAAAAAGGATTTGGAACTGCCATGAAGTCAAAGTGATCCCGATTGTCATAGGCGCACTAAGGACTATCTCAAAAGGTTTCCAGCGATGGTTAAAGAAAATTGGCCCCTTCACGCTTTTTGGAACGCTTCAAAAGGCATGCTTGCTGGGAACAGCAAGAACCCTCCAATACGTCCTGAATATCTGAGGCTGCAGGTAGTGGCTTGATATTCATTTCAACAAACTTTCCAGTTAACTAACATCGATGACTGAGACTCAAAGAGTAATAACAACAATAATAATAATAATAATTGTTTCTACTTTAGGCACTAGGCCAGCAATTACCCAGTACTGGTACTTTATTTTATCGACCCCGTAAGGATGAAAGGCAAAGTCAACCTCGGCGGGATTTGAACTCTGATCGTAAAGGGACGTAACTATGCTGGAAAGCATGGCGTCCGACCCTCTACCGATAACGCGCGCGATAACAATTAACAGTGCTGCGATCGAATGTGGCTTTTAAGCCCAGCCAATGATCTAAAATGTCTTGCACAGATTTGGCAACCAAAACATTCACTGGGAATAGCCGGCTGTAGTTGGAGTTCATGTACTTTTGGATGTCGTTTGAGCCCCCCTGCTCATTAACACACTCTACCACATGCTTGGTAGGCATGATGAGTAGTATCTCCAACAGCAGCCTGGTAGTCAACCACTGGTATCACTTTATGACTGCGAAGATGACTTTCGAGTCCAGCTTTTCTGGGGCAGATTCTCGCACAGACGCTGCATGTCAGTGCCATAGGAAGACATTCTCCGTCTGGAAATGCAACAGCAATACCCTTCCTCACATCCCGCTTTACTTTCTCGTATGATGCGATTCGAGATGCCTCAAAAGCAACTTTCCACTCATATACAGTCTTTCTCCATTTATTACGATCAGCAGCAACATTTTCCTATGTATCTGCATAGATATTAGCGTCTTTCAAAGAGGCTTTCAACGAATCCTTATAACTTTTTTTTTTATTTATGTGGGGGTCGTTTTCCTTTAACTAACTCTCCATAAAAGACTTGTTTTTGTATTCTAGAATCCTTTATCCTGGCAAGGTGACCACTCCAACGGACACTTTGCTTAAGCACAAGAGTCTACTATTCTGTCACACAGAGCGCTTTCCAAAACCTCGACAACACTGATGTGGTCCCTCCAGTGAACGCCATGGAACCGTCTGAGACACATCTGATGGAAACGCTCCAATGTTTAAGGTGGTGTCGATATGTGACCCAGGTCTCGCAGGCATAAAGAAGAGAAGAGAGCACACATGCCTTGTACACCTTTACCTTTGTCTTTTTGCATATGTCTCGCCGACTCTAGAGACGCCTTTCTAGCTATACGAAAGCATCACTTGCTTTCCTGAGTGGAATTTCATTATCAAGGTTGCTGTATCGATTGACAGTGCTTCCCAGGTAGACAAACTGATCAACCACTCCAAGTCGTTTACCATACACATAGATATTTGGCTCACTGTACTGCTTACCAGGGGCAGATTGGTACATGAAGACGGTTTTCTTGAGACTGACAGTCAATTCTTGGGCAGTGCAAGCATCAGAAATCCATTCAAAATGTGCTGCATATCACTCTCTGTGTGCGCTACAAGATCGCAATATTCTGCATACAAGAGGTCTCTTATGATTGATGTAAATACTTTTGTTTTTGCAGCAAAGCGCCTGATGTTAAATATGCTGCCTGGGGTTCGATATTGGATGTAAACACCATGCTCTCAATTCCTGAATACAATATAGAAAACCATTGCAAAGTATATGGCAAACAGGGTCGGTGCTGGTATATCCCCTGTTTCACTCCATTTTTTTAACTGAGATAGGCTTCGACATGTTACCTCTGACATTAACACAAGCCTTCATGTCGTCATGGAAAGACGTAACCAAAGCAAGGAACTTATCAGGGCAACCAAATTTTTGGAGAACCTTCCACAATGCATTTCTGTTAACAGTATCGAAAGCTTTTGTCAGATCGACAAAAACTTGATACAGATCCGAATCTTGTTCCATGCACTTCTCCTGGAGCTGTCTTGCTGAGAAGATCATATCAGTACGAAAACCAGATTAACTTTCAGAACACAATCTGCAATGTGTGTCAGCAATGTGAAGCACCCTACATAAAAATTTTCCCACGACAGAAAGCAATGATATACCTCTGTAGTTTCCACAATCATTATTGTTACCCTTCCCTTATACAAGACCACCATTACTGCATCCCTCCAGTCCTCAGGTACGGATTCACTAGCCCATATCCTGCCAAACAAATACTGAAGATGTTGCAGAATTCTCTCACCACCATATTGTAAGAGCTCTGCATGTATGCCATCCATACCTGGAGACCTTCCACTGTTCAGCTTCGAGATAGCTACTGCAACCTCAGAGGAATCCCTGACATACATACATACATACATACATACATACATACATACATACATACATACATACATACATACATACATACATACATACATACATACATATCTATCACCGACAGTAATGCCATATTACTATCTCCGACAGTAATGCCACAACTACAAGTCATGTTGAATAACTGTATATTCTTCTAACTATATCTACTGGAGACACCTTTTATTCGAATTCGTAGAGATATCCGACTAAATACATAATTCATTTTACAAAGATTTGCTACAAACAGCATGGCTGAACACAACAGCAACAACAACAACATTAAAGAAGTACCGAAGAAAAACAACGAGAAAGGTAAACAAAATGTATTCAGTTGTAGCTACAGAAGAAACCGAAATTATAAATCGTATTTTTCTTGGAGTTGCGAACTTAATGATGATTTATTTGTTATAAAATGGCAAAAAACAATCCCTCCATTGGCTATATGAACTGAATGAAGTTACACTTGGACGAAATACACCCAGAGCTAAATCACTTCACAGCGAAACAATTACGACAGCATGCGACATTTGTTGAACGTAAAAATAAGATAAATATTATTAATTGTAAGTCCTCCACAACAAACATGGGATCATCAACACGTGCTACAGATCGCCATGCTACTAGACTTCCTAGCAACCAGGTCGAATAATGCCTTGAAACAACTATGCCTGTAAGAAACTTGACACCACGTGTACCATCTAAGTCTACCTCGAATGCTGGGGAAAACACTATCGATAATGATTATAATCGAAGAAATTTGGCATCACATGTACCATCCGAGTCTACCTCGACTATTGTGGAAAATACTATCGATAATGATAATAATCAAAAGTATAAACAATTGAAAATTTCCCTCAACGAAATCTTCCAGAGAGAAGTTAATTCATGTATAAATATTTCTCTTGCTGAACGTATTAAAACAAAAATATTTAATTTAAAAAAAAATAAAATAAAATAATGAAATATTACGTGTTATTGACGAAATAGGGGATGAATATATACGACGGATAAAAACCCCTACATTTAGGCAAATCAACGCCTGTTTATATGCGTTAGAAACGACAGTGAAGCATTATTTGGTGATAGCAGACATATTAACAAGAATACCACCAAAAATACCATCATTTATAACTAAAATAGAAAAAAAGATTGCTGACCTACGGAAAACCATAGAATATGTGACAATGCTCTTTATATACAAACAAACACAAAAAAATCCCACTCCTCACCAACAAAGAGTGAAAAATAAAATAGAGACGATGTTTGGTAACAGTAGAACCAGAACTCTTCAATATAAGCTGATCACCCTCAAACAAGAATTGAGAGCTGTTAGTGAAAAACGCCGATACCTGAAGAAGGTAGATGAAAGAAAAGTGCTTAATAAAAGATTCAGACGAAAACAAAAATCAGTCTATAGAGATATGAAGGGCAAAATAATAAGTGTCACAGAGGCCCCATCCCAGAAAGACATAGATTCCTTTGGGAGAAAAGAAGAATTTCAACCAAGATGCAGTGTGGCTAAAAGAAATCCGAAAGAACTATTGCTCCTACACTACAACAAAAACATACGAAATAAGTGAGGGTACCCTTGAGACTGTGATAGGAAAACTCCAAGATAAGAAAACACCCGGAAGAGACATGATTGTCGGCTACTGGTACGAAAAACTGATATTCTATCGGAGGTATCTTACTGACCTCTACCAACAAGTTCTTAAGGGAGATACACTTATACCAGAATGGTTGACATTAACACAAACATTACTGGTCCCCAAGAACAAAGACACCCACTTGGAAAAAAACTACCGACCCATTGAATGCCAGAACCTGATGTATAAGATGTATACAGCCTACCTGAACCTATTCCTCCAAGATCACTGTGAAAATAATAACATCATCACAGATGAACAAGCAGCTGGAAAGAAAGGGGTTTGGGATGTGCTGAACAACTCCTAATCAACAAAACTGCGATGTCGGAGGCGCGACAACTTTGGAGGAATATGGCTACAGTCTGGCTGGACTACAGGAAAGCTTTCGATTCTGTTCCCCACTCTTGGATGATAGAGGCCCTCCGACTTGCTAAAGTCCCAGAAATTATTATCAGAACCATAGAGAAGCTGTATTCTTCTTGGGCTACTATCCCAAGGTTAAAGACAGAGAGGGAGGACTCTATTTTCACTAATAAAATAAAATATCGCAGGGGTATATTTCAGGAAGACAGTCTCTCTGTGATAGTATTCATCCTGTCATTAAACCCCTTGTCCTTTCTGCTCAAGAAATGTGAAGGATACATCATTGGCTCACAGGAGGACAGAAATACGAACCTAACCCATAATTTTTTTGTGGATGATATGAAAATCTATGCCAAGAACATGGATGGGATGAAAAAAGATCTTGACCTGGTTACAACGTTCTCAAAGGATATAGGAATGGAGTTTGGCCAAGATAAATGCTCATACATGACTGTAAAGCGGGGAAAAACAACAACCCAATCTAACAACATTGTCATCAATGGTCTAACTGTTTCACCGATATCAGCTGAGGACTTCTACATATACCTGGGGATAGATGAGAACATATCCTATAATGGTATCTGTAAGAAAGAACGCGTAACCAGGGAATACTACACCCGATTAAGAAAGATCTGGTCATCGGAACTCTCTGCGAAAAACAAAACAGTGGCTCACAATGTGTTTGCTGTGCCTGTCCTAACACCAACGTTTGGAATACTCAACTGGACGATAGACGAAATCCGAGCAGTTGATGTTGGAACTCGAAAAATACTAAACAGCACCGGAAACTTCCACATCAACAGTGACATTTACCGCCTTTACTTGAAACATAAGCAGGGAGGCAGAGGCCTAACATCAGTCCAGACAACATTTGAATGTCGCATCATATCTCTCCGACAACATCTACGAACCTCGAAGCATAGGAGCCCGTTTCTCGAGCAAGTCTATCTGCATGAAACAGATAAGATCATGAGAGTTGGGAAACAACTCCTCGAGTGATATTCCCTGTGTGATAATCAAAACCTCACAACCAGGGAAGTCGCTCAGCAGTATCGCAGTGAATCCATGGATGAAAAATTGCATGCTTATCAGCAAAAAATCATGCCTGGATATTTTGCCAGGAAGCTCCAGAGTGAGAGTAATATAGATAAGGAAAGTAGTCTATCTTGGACCAACAACCGCTATATTGGCTCCCACATTGAAGGATATACTTTTGTAATCCACGAACAGGAGATTAACACGAAATACCTGATTCACAAAAGAGATAGGGATGCAGGCAAAACACCTAGATGTGATAACAAGTGCACACTCTGCAGAACTAATATCGAGGATATCACCCATGTCATCAGCAGCTGTCCAAAGATGTCATCGCGGTACTATCTACCTATGAGGCATGATGTAGTGGCCAAAACACTGTACAATGCAGTTCGTAAAAAAGATAGCCCCGATAATAAACACATTAAAAGCTACAGCAATGTGGAAGACATCCATGTACATAATATAAAAGAGTACTGGTGGAATGTTCCAGTAAAAACCCCAATAAAATGCAGGCATAACAGACCAGATATTATGATATGGGACAGGGAGAAGAAAGCATGCACAGTAGTTGATATTAGCTGCCCAGCAGATGCCAATATAATATCAAAGATTAGCGAAAAGGAGAATATTTATGCAGAACTGATGAGAAATCTGCAGATACTCCACCCTGATTACACCTTCAGATTTATGCCTGTGATTATTGGGGCACTGGGATTTGTTAGAAACTGCCTCAATACAAATCTTGAGAAGCTAGGCTTCAAAGGAACAGAAAGAACACAACTAGTTAGGAAATTACAAGTAAAATCCATTAATGGAACAGTAAAAATATGTAAAACATTCCAAAGATTTTGCATCTAATAACTGCATATACACATGTACAGATGCAAAGCATATACACATGCACACATACAACTCAATACATACACATCCACACATACAATAACATCCATATCTACACATGCATGCATACATAATCTACCTAATTGATGTTGTGTAAATTCCAATGAGAGTATTGTGTCTATGTTAGAAACCGACTCTCTCTTTTATTGCGGCAAAAAAAATTTGTGAAATTATAAAACCAGAAGAACATACATACTTACATACATGCATATGCCTGTGATTATTGGAGCACAGGGATATGTTAGTAACTGCCTCGATACAAATCTTGAGAAGCTAGGCTTCACAGAAACAGAAATAACTCAACTAGTTAGGTAATTACAAGTACAATCCATTAATGGAACAGTTAAAATATGTAAACCATTCCAAAAATGCTGCATCTAGTAACTGCATATACACATGTACAGATACAAAGCGTATCACATGCACACATACAACTCAAAACACACACATCCACACATACAATAACATACATACCTGCACACACATACATGCATGCAGACACGCAGACATATCTACCTAGTTGATGTTGTGTAAATTCCAATGAGAGAGTCTTGTATCTTTGTTTGAAACCGACCGTCTCTCTCTCCATATTGGCAAACATTTGTGAAATTATAAATACATGCATATATTGATGTATATAAAAATATATAGAGAGAAAGACACGCTTAGAGGGAGAGAGAGACAGAGAGAGACAGAGAGAGAGAGACATGAAAAGTAGGATGGATGGTCACAAATGGAAACGGTTATTTACTTTTATTCCAGAACTGCAACTACTCTGACAACCTACATGTGCGTTCATATGTATGTCCTTATCTTTCTGTCAATCTACATATATCTATATTATTACCACACAGGTTTCTCTCTGCATCTAAACCTCACAGACTTTTCTCTCTCTCTCTCTCTCTCTCTCTCTCTCTCTCTCTCTCTCTCTCCTCTCTCTCTCTCTCTCTCTCTCTCTCACTCACTCACTCTCCCTCTCTCTCTCTCTCTCTCTCTCTCTCTCTCTCTCTCTCTCTCTCTCTCTCTCTCTCTCTCTCTCTCTCTCTCACTCTGTGTATATTTATATATATATATATATATAAGCATCGGTATACATATCTATCTGTCTATACATATACATATATTCATATAGATATATACATATACATACATATGTGTATATATATATATATGTAAATATGATAATAATGGAGCTGCGGCTCTGCAAATGGGTTATATATGAAAAAGTTTGTCCTCATCAGTGGCCATCCAACCGTCGTAGGCATTTCGTCGCATTAAAGGCCATATACCTCAGGTTGGTGCGAGCAACGGCTAAAAAAAGTCGTTGGGACACGTAAATAAAGGGGACGCTAGGGTAAACAAACAAAATGGTTTAAGCAGCAGAAAGTGAGGAAGAAGGAAACAAGTCCCAGATTTCTATGAATATAAATTCGGTGGAATCGTGAACGAGAGAATAAAGACCATCAAACCTGGTTGAAATGTGAGCAAGGAAGGAATTTCGTACAGGTCTAACGGGAGGAAGAAGGGTCTGTGAATTCGGTAAACATAAGTTCTGTGAATTCGCAGACGAGAGAGAGAAAAAAAATTCATACCGGCTTGGCCAAGTGCCCGCGAGAAAAGGATTATGGACAGGTCAAACGGGAAGAAAGGGGAGGAGGAGAGGTAGTGCCAGAGAGTGAGTGAGTGAAAGGTGAGGAAGAGGCTAACAGAGAGAGAGACTGCTAGAAAGGGTAAAGACACAAAGAACGAAACAGAGTGGTGGCAGCGGAGGAAAAAATATGTGTAGATATGATAATAATGGAGCTGCGGCGCTGCAAATGGGTTACATATGAAAAAGTTTGTCCTCATCAGTGGCCATCCAACCGTCGTAGGCATTTCGTCACATTAAAGGCCATATACCTCAAGTTGGTGAGAGCAACGGCTAAAAAAAAGTCGTTGGGACACGTAAATAAAGGGGACGCTAGGGTAAACAAACAAAATGGTTTAGGCAGCAGAAAGTGATGAAGAAGGAAACAAGTCCCAGATTTCTATGAATATAAATTCGGTGAGGACAAACTTTTTCATATGTAACCCATTTGCAGCGCCGCAGCTCCATTATTATCATATTTACACATATATTTTTTCCTCCGCTGCCACCAGTCTGTTTCGTTCTTTGTGTCTTTACCCTTTCTAGCAGTCTTTCTCTCTCTGGTAGCCTCTTCCTCCCCTTTCACTCACTCACTCTCTGTCACTACCTCTCCTCCTCCCCTTTCTTCCCGTTTGACCTGTCCGTAATCCTTTTCTCGCGGGCACTTGACCAAGCCGGTATGAAAATTTTTTCTCTCTCTCGTCTGCGACTTCACAGAACTTATGTTTACCGAATTCACAGACCAGACCCCTTCTTCCTCCCGTTAGACCTGTGCGAAATTCCTTCCTTGCTCACATTTCAACCAGGATTGATGATCTTTATTCTCTCGTTCACGATTCCACCGAATTTATATTCATAGAAATCTGGGACTTGTTTCCTTCTTCATCACTTTCTGCTGCTTAAACCATTTTGTTTGTTTACCCTAGCGTCCCCTTTATTTACGTGTCCCAACGACTTTTTTTAGCCGTTGCTCGCACCAACCTGAGGTAAATGGCGATTAATGCGACGAAATGCCTACGACGGTTGGATGGCCACTGATGAGGACAAACTTTTTCATATATATATATATAGTAATAATAATAAATTTGAAGACTAAAATCCAAAGAGGGCTCGATAAGGATAAATATATATCAAATATATAAGAACCGTAGAGCAAAAGTTTCAGAAGATCCCGTTAAGGGTAAAAGCAGCGATTCTTTGCTTAAACTTTAATCTGTTATTTTAATAAATATATATATATATCGTTTATCGTTTACGGTGCGCCCGGCCGATTAACTCACTCGATATACAAATTAGGCTGCTCAGCCGTTAATATGCATAAGGAAAGTATATACTTTCAGACGTTCAATCATCTGGCAGGAAGGTATATGTTGCTGACGATAGCTAATAAGCTTGAAACTAGTACAGCGTTCCTTTGTCAGTGTTGAACAAATGAGCAACGATGGTTGCGAGACACTGTACGGCTTAATTTGGGATGTTTGTTTACAAACACACCGAGCATTATAATAAATGTTCGGTGAATCCATATGTACATATATATATGTGTGCATGTATGTATATATATATACATACTACTGTACGTCTGTATACATATATGTATGTACGTATACATACTTATATATATATATATATAATAAACGTAATCTGAGTTTTTCGAATAGTAATAACAATCGATTCGTTTGCAATTATACAAACAAGCCTCAATTTTATAGCCATGTCAGTAGAATGAACACTTCATTCTTGCTCTTATGTTGGCATGCGAATAGAACTGCAGATACTAATGTTTCTGGGTATCACCCTTCATCAGTACAGCTCACTGTTTACCTGCCAAACTGTCAGAGCTAGTGAAAATATACGCAATTTTCAAAAATACACAGTGACTGATCGACCTGATTTGCATATTAGCAGACTGGCTAATCAGTCAGATCTGCATATTAGGAGATCCCCTGATCAGCCAGATTTGCATATCAGCAGACTGCCCAGTCAGTTTCCTGTATACGAGTGATAAATGGCAGGCTTTGCCAAATCCAAATAAAAAGTTTGGCTGGTGACCAGTGATCTGTACTGATGAAGGGTGATACCCAGAAACATTGGTGTCTGCAGTTCTGTTCGCATACCAACACAAGGGCAAGAATGAAGTGTTCATTCTACTGACATGGCTATAAAATTGAGGCTTGTTTGCATAATTGCAAACGAATCGAATGTTATTATTAATATTCGAAAAACTCAGATTACGTTTATTGTATTCAGCCATGTAGAGCGAAATTTTCTTTTATATGTATATATATATATATATATATATATATATACATTTATATATACATACATACATATATATATATATATATATATATATATATATATATATATATATATATATATATATACACACATTTATATATACATACATACATATATATATATATATATATATATATATATACATTTATATATACATACATGTATATATATATATATATATATATATATATATATATATATATATATATATATATATATATATATATATTTCTAGTAAGGTTGCTTGGATGCGTCGATAGGCGGTATGCCGGTTATTATTATTATTATGTATGTATATATATATATATAACGAAGGAAATGTGGTAAGGAACCAGGTGGACCATAACGCACCAAAGTACTCAATACTTAGGGTAGTAGAGTGGGTAATAGGAACGAGTAGGACCCCGACGGCTGAGCTCAAGCCGTTTCGACGGCTAATTCTGGACTAAAAAAAAAAAATTTTTTTTTTAGTCCAGAATTAGCCGTCGAAACGGCTTGAGCTCAGCCGTCGGGGTCCTACTCGTTCCTATATATATATATATATATATATATATTCATGGTATGGTGGGACAGTAGACTTAAACAAAAACTTAAAGAACAATTAGAAGACAGCTTAACCCTGATAATGTACTCCCGCTACGTAGATGATATAAACATCGTAGTTAAGACACCCCCACTAAAGAACAGTCAGGAACTAGAGAAAAACACAATGGAAAGCATCCAGCAAATAGCAAACTCCATCCACCAGAGCATTAGAGTTACTATAGACTACCCAAGTAGACACCCCAACCATCGATTACCTGTACTAGACACAGAGCTCTGGTTAGATACCATTAACAACCAAAAACAAATCCTCCATTCCCATTATGCCAAACCCATGACTTCCAAACATCTGATCCACCGAAACTCGGCCATTTCGGACCATACCAAAATCAACATACTGATTGCGGATTTGGTACGGGTGATGAGAAATGTGTCCCGCATGTGCAACCCCGAAGAACTAGAGAGACACATACAACACTTCATCCACCGTATGCAGTTCTCTGGCTACAATCAGAGAGATAGAATCAGAGTGTATAGAGGAGCCAGAACCAAATGGGAAAAAATGGTAAATAATGACATAAATGGGACCTGCCCCTTGTATAGGAGCAAATTTTGGAATAGAATAGAAAGAACTAGGAACAAGGCCAATAGAATAAACTCATGGTATGATAGCAATAAATACCAGAGTGTAATGTTCATCAATACAACCCCTAGAGGCGAACTAGCCTACAAATTTAGAAGGGCCCTAAATAAACATAAACTCAATATTAAGATAGTAGAAAGACCAGGTACCTCCGTAAAAACACTTATTAGCAAGACATACCCGTTCCAAAGACCCTCATGTATAGATAAGAAATGTATAACCTGTAAAATAAGCCCCCATATTAACTGTAAAACTAGAAATGTAGTGTATAGCATAAGATGTACTGAAGGACAATGTAGAAACAAAAATATAGTGTACATAGGTGAGACAGCTCGTAGTATAGGGGAACGAATAAATGAACACTGGCGAGACCTTCAAGATAATAAAGAATCATCTGTGCTCTACCAACATGCTAAGATAGAGCACAGGGGTAAATTAGAGAACATAGAAATAAAAATAGAATCCACACACAGAAAAGATGCAATGTTTAGGCAAATTACAGAGGCAGTAAGCATAAAAGAATTACAACCAAAATTAAATAGAAAATATGAGTGGAACAGCAACATCACAACTTACAAGTAAGGACAAAATGAAAACACACACACACATAGAACAAACAACCAACCAACAATAAATAAATAAATAAATAAACAAATAGATAAATGAACACAAACACACACAGACACCCGGATGTGGCGCATGCGCAAACTGAGCACACAACACACACACAGAAACAAAATGGCGTAGGACAGAAGAAAGGAAAGGCACAGAAACAAAGAAAAGAATCCCCAGTCACTGAAGAGGTCACAGAGTGTGTGACGAAAGGACTATGACTATATATAAACAACTATCTGGTTGTGGAACCAACCAACCAACCAGAAATTTATAAGTTTGTAGATTTGTAAATTTATAAATTTATAAATATATAATAAATTGAAGTGAAAGCAACTGGTGCGTGTGTTTCTTATTGGCAACATGACCCTCCCAAAGTATAACAATATCGGTTTCAACACACGATTTCAGATAAAGAATCTTGCTAAACAAATTCAGAAACGAAATATATATATATATATATATATATATATATATATATATATGTGTGTGTGTGTGTGTGTGTGTGTGTGTGTGTGTGTGTGTGTGTGTGTGTGTGTGCTCTGTGTAGGTTACAACCACTGGTAAATGAAATAATTGCCTTATGTTGTTTATTACATAAATATATATATATATCTATATATTTATGTGTGTATGCATATATATATGTGTGTGTGTGTAGGCGTGTTTGTGTATGTATCAATATGTGTCTGGGTGCGTGTGTATGGCAGAAGGTGTTTGTCTTCTTGAAAACTTATGTTATTTCTCACAAGATTTCTACTTACTAGAAAAATACTTTTTGACATTTATTCCTGAGTTTTTATCCCACGGCAAAATTGTTTTCTATTTTTTTTTTTTCGTTTATTTTTATTTTTTCTTGTTAGTTTTGGCTTTTTTTTTTAGGGGGGGGGGGGTTTACTCGTTGCTGTTTTTAACATTATTATTATTAACGTTTTGTGATGTCATTATTGTTAAATTTATTATTTTTCCTGCATTTTGTTTCTTATTATCGTTACTATTGCAGCTGGTGTTATTGTTGCCAGTGATGTTGTTCGTATTAATCTGTGGCTGTTCGTCTCATTTCTATGTTGTGGAAGCATGTTGCATTTAGTTCTATCTCGTCTTGTTTTTGTTTTTGTTTTTGTTTCGTTTTTTTTTTTTTTTCATGATTTTGGTTTTTCTTTTGTTTTTTTTTCCAAACACTGCAATTTCGCATAAATGTTCAGTAGTGAATATAAAAATGTGTATCATGTGAGAATCTCCGAGCAAACAGTGGGGAAAACTCCTTCTAGGTTGTGGTTAAATTCTATAAAAAGAAAATACTAGCAAATAAGATAATACCAGTGATATGAGTTATTCAAAATATTGGATAATACAGACATTGCTATTAATATAGACAATAAGATAGACAAAGAAGCAGGTCATTCCTCCTCTTTCGCTCTCTTTCTCCCCCCCCCCCCTTGTCTCTCCCTTTCTCTCTCTCGCTTTCCCATGTTCTCTTTTCCTTTCTCCCACTTTTGTTCTTTCTCTCTCTCTCTCTCTCTCTCTCTCTCTCTCTCTCTCTCTCTCTCTCTCTCTCTTTCTCTTTCTCTCTCTCTCCTCTCTCTCTCTCTCTATATATATATATATATATATATATATATATATCCATTGTGATCCTGTCTCTATTTTGTACTCCTCAAAAAGGGCTTAAGCCAGACATGTTGAATTTTTTCCTCTTTATTAAAGCGTGAAACTAAGAAGAATTTGTGTACCTCTTTTTGTTGTCTTCTTGAACTACATATATACTTATGTGTGTAGGTGTGTGGGTGTGTGAGTGTGGGCGGCTGTGTGTGTGTGTGTGTATGTGTGTATGTGTGTGTGTGTGTGTGTGTGTGTGTGTGTGTGTGTGTGTGTGTGTGTGTGTGTGTGTGTGTGTGTGTGTGTGTGTGTGTGAGTGTGTGTGCGAGTGTGTGAGAAATAAGTACTCTTACTAGAAACCAGCGGTGTTTTTAATCTTTTGCCATCTTTGATTTTGTTTGTTGGTAGTTTATCGACTGCAGACAATTAAGTATGGACGCTCGAGTTACAACCCCATCTGTCCCTATAGAATTTGTTGTATATTTTGCGTTTAATTTTGCATGTTTTGACCCCATGTATGCCAGAACTCGGATTTCCTACCAACATATACAGACAGTGAAAATTTCGCTGCAGCGAACGAAGACTCGCATACGCCTGCAGCAAAGAAATACCATCATCTCTGTAGAATACTTACTCCTGGATTCCTTATACATGGAAGGTGTAGTGTTGGCCAAAGCTGTTGTAATTATTTGTTCATCAGTGACACTTAGTTCATCGTTGAAGTTGCGAAGCTCTTGGTCTTGCCATACTGATGCATATCGTTTGTCATGTTTGGGAGACCATTATAGAAAAGCGTTACAAATTTGAAGAAAAAGAGGAAGGAATGTGAAAGAAGGAAACTGTGAGATTGTCTGCTATTTGGTTGGATAATTTCAGTTGAACGAAGGTTTTCAACTCGTGGTGTGAGTAGGTTATGCCGACAACCAAAACGATGGTTTGATAATGTCAACTTATGGACTGGGCTTGATATTTTCTCTTTAAACTCTGCTGCTGGTGATCGAATTTTGTGGAGAAAAATATCTCATGTCTATGCGCAGTCTACAACTGGCGGAGTTTAGAGTCAAAGTAGTTAGTAGTAGTATTACATATAGGATATCAACAACATTTATTTTTAGTATGCCAGAGTAATTACTATCAACCTTTTGGTTTTTCGTTTGATTGTAATTTTATTAAATAGACAGCGAATTGACAGCGCCTTTAAAACATTGAATAGAATGCATTGCGATGTCTGTTCTGACTCTCTGTGCTGTGAATTCCAATCCAGCCGAGGTTACCATTGCCTTTCATATTTTCAGGGTAAATAAATAAAGTGTTTGTTAATAGGGTCGATTATTCCCCTATCTATATTTCGCTTTCTCATCTTCTCTTACTCGCGCTCTCTCACCCTGGCTTTTCTCTTCTTCTTCTTCTTCTTCTTCTTCTTCTTCTTCTTCTTCTTCTTCTTCTTCTTCTTCTTCTTCTTCTTCTTCTCTCTCTCTCTCTTCCTCTCTCTCTCTCTTTATATATATATATATATATATATCTTACATGCGCACATACACACACACATACAATAACACACATACACACACACACACATAATAACACACATACACACACAGACAATAACACACATACACACACACACGCATACACTTTCGCTCTGGAAGAAATCACTTGTGTTTAGAGTTGCAAGACATACCGTATGTAGGTGTCCATACAAGTTTATCAACAGTTCAGGACTCGTTGATGATTAGATTGTTGCTAATAGTACTATTGTTGTAGCTACTGCTGTTGCTATTTTGGTAAGGTTAAACTTTGCCTTTCATCCTTACGGGGTCGATAAAATAAAGTACCAGTAATACACTTGGATAATTGCTGGCCTTGTGCCAAAAGTAGAAACAATTCTTTTTGCAGCAATGGCTTTATTATCATTATATAAAAATAAAAGTAAAAAACAAAAATAAATAAACAATGGTTTCTTATATAGGGACAAGGCCAGCAATTTTGAGGGATGGGAAAGTCGATTAAAATCTACCCTAGTGTGTGACTGGTACTTTATTTTATCGACCTCGTAAGGATGAAAGGCAAAGTTAACATCAGCGGGATTTGAACTCAGATCATAAAGGGCTGTAACTCTATTCTGCAAAGCATGGCGTCCGAACCTCTACCGATACTGCCAATCCACCGCCCTGAAATAAATAATTAATAATTGTTATTATAAATATTTCTAGAGCTGTTGATGATGTTGATCCCCTTGTTACTTTGACTGAATTCAACGGTCTAATCAGATACAACTGATAGTGCATTGGCAGAGTCGTTAGAACGTCGTATAGAATGCTCTGTGGTATTAGTTTCAACTCTCTGCTCAAACCCCACCGAAGTCAACTTTTCCTTTCATCCATTGAAGGTCGATAAAAAAAAGTACCAGTCTAGTACTGGGGTTGATTCTTCCTCTATATCTCTTTCTCACTTCCATTCTTTCACTCTCTCTAACGTTCTCTGGAAGATATCTGCTGCATTCAGACCTGGAGAGGCGCCGGCAGGCATAAAATGCCCTAGAAATGCTGTATGTCACAACGGTGCCGCTACGACTCTCTGTGGAGTTACGGGACCATGCATAATACACAGAATCAGATACAACCACCAAATTTTAAAGTTAAATACTCTATTTTAAATGTCTTATTTATAAGTTCAATGCTCAAATACTTGGTAAACACAGTTCTACGTCTCTGAATGCATGAGCGGATGTCTCATCAGACGGTGAAGTAGCTTTGTAGGTGTTTTGGTCCCTTCTACCGCGACACCAGAGCTACTCGGGACTACCCATCGATTATGTAGGTGATAAAACACCTGCACAACAGAACAATCTTTGGTGATTCTGATGTGACTTTGTCCATTTCAACTTATCAGAACATCATGAAATTTTATGAGCCTGATGATATGACTCTGAGCGAGACGTCTCCATCCACCTCAATGTATCAAGCGCATCATTTATCTTCTCTTTTGAGCCAGATGTAGTAACTCGCTTTCTCAGCTGCCTTGGATAATACCCTAGAAAGGTATTTCCTTTCCTTTATCGCCAGTCCAAGGCGCCTGATGACCGAATCAACCCAGATAATATAATCATCGGTGATTTGGAAAAATACATATTTTGCACAAAGATTCTTACCATCCATAAAGATTTGTTAGTCTTGGATTACTTAAAACGTCACCATAACACTTTCTCTTTCTCTCGCTTTCTCTCTCTCGCACTCATTATCTTCCTTTATCTCTTTATCTCTTTCCCTTTCTCTCTCTCTTTCTCTCTTTCTCTTTCTCTCTCCTTTCTCTCCTCTCTCTTTCTCTCTTTCTCTTTCACTCTCTCTCTTTGTCTCTTTCTCTTTCTCTCTCCTCTCTCTTTCTCTCTTTCTCTTTCACTCTCTCTCTTTCTCTCTTTGTCTCTTTCTCTTTCTCTCTCCTCTCTCTTTATCTGTCTCTTTCTCTCTCTCTCGTTTTCTCTCTTCTTCTCTCTTCCTCCCCCCTTCTCTCTCTCTCTCGTTTTCTCTCTTGTTCTCTCTTCTTCCCTCTCTCTCTCTTTCTCTCCTCCTCCCCCTCTCTTTCTCTCTCTCTTTCTTTCTCTCTGTCTCTCTTCCTCTCCCCTAACACACTGTTACCAACTACTCTCCAACGTGACAGTCTTTTCTACACGTCTACAATAGCTTTGGTATAACATTGCTTGCAATTCGTGTTCATGTAACTATTACAGATTTCTCTTTTTTTATCCATTGAATCATTGCTCTGGCTATTGTTATTGTTGTTGCTGTTGTTGTTATTGTTTTTGTTGTTATTGTTGTTGCTGTTTTTGTTGTTGTTGTGGTTTGACTTGTTGTTGTTTGATATGTTTGACTTGTTGCTGTTGTTATTGTTGTTGTTATTATTTGGCTTGTTGTTTGACTTGTTGTTATTGCTGTTGCTGTTGTTATTGTTGTTGATGTTGTTGTTGTTGTTTGACTTGTTTGACTTGTTCTTGTTGTTGTTTGACTTGTTTGACTTGTTGCTGTTGCTGTTGTTATTGTTGTCGTTGTTGTTGTTGTTACTATTGCTGTTATTACTAATATTTGCTGGTGAAGCTGTGTCCATGTTGCTATACAACTTTTCTTGTGGATGTTTAGGTATTTTTTTATTAGATTTTTTGTTACATTTGCTTTATCGTTTTACTTCGTTTTGTTTTTGTTGAGGATCTTTTTTGGGGGAGGGGTGGGGTATTTTTTTTTTGGGGGGGGGGGCATTGTCATCGTCGCTATTGATGTTGTTGCTGTTACTATTGAAGTAGTAACTTTAAATTGTTATGCTTTCTCTTATTTTCTCATCATCTTTTTCTGTTTTTTTTTTTATTATTTTTGTTGTTAGTTTTTGTTTCGTCTGGTTTTGTTTTTCTTGTTGATTTTATGTTTTGTTTTGTGTTTCTTTTTTGTTTTTGTTATTTTTTGGCAATAGCTGTTGTTGTTACTATTGATGTTGCTGTTGTTTTTGTTGATGTTGCTGTTATTGATGTTGCTGTTGTTGTGGTTGTTGTTGTTGATGTTGTTGATGTTGTTGATGTTGTTGTTGTTGGTGTTATTGATGTTGTTGACGTTGTCGATGTTATTGTTATTGTAGATGTTATTTCTGCTATTGGAGTAATAATTTTGTACTTGTCCGTTATGCGTTCTTTCATATCTCTCTCTCTCTCTCTCTCTTACTTTACTGTTTTATTTTACATCATTTTCTTTTTCTTGAATATTTTTAACACTTTTGCTGACATTATATTTCCTTGCCTCATATCTTCATAGATTGTACAACGTTGTCACATAAAAAAACACCACTCAAAAATCTAATAAACAACGGTACTACTGTACTTATAGAAAACAGTTTCTTGTTTGGTTTACTTTTTAGTGGTTTGTTTTGTTTTGTGTTGCTTTTTCTAATGACAGCTTCTGTGTGAGACATCTAAAATTATAGATTCAACATTATATATGTATATATATATATATTTATGTATGTATACGTACATACATATATGTATACAGACGTACAGTAGTATGTATATATATACATACATGCACATATATATATATATGCACGTATCCGTTTACGGAACATTTATTATAATGCTCGGTTTGTTTGTAAACAAACAAACAGCCCGAATTACGCCGTACAGTGTTTAGGCAACCACGTCACCTTTTTGTTCAACACTGACACAGGAACAATGTACTTGTTTCAAGCTTATTAGCTATCGTCAGCATCGTATACCTTCCTGCCAGATGGTTGAACGTCTGAAAGTATATACTTTCCTTATGCATATTAACGGCTAAGCAGCCTAATTTGCATATCGAGTGAGTTTAGTCGGCCGGGCACACCGAAAACGATAAATGGAATAGAATGAAACGAAATTTCATTTCTCACTCTTAGTACGGCACTTACTTAAATGTAAGTATGTATGTATGTATACGTACATACATATATGTATACAGACGTACAGTAGTATGTATATATATATGCACACATGCACACATATATATATGCAGGTATCGATTTACCGAACATTTATTATAATGCTCAGTTTGTTTGATTGTAAACATACTACTGTACGTCTGTATACACTACTGCCCGACCTACTGAACTCACTCGATATGCAAATTAGGCTGCTCAGCCGTTAATATGCATAAGGAAAGTATATACTTTCAGACGTTCAACCATCTGGCAGGACGGTATACGATGCTGACGATAGCTAATAAGCTTGAAACTAGTACATCGTTCCTGTGTCAGTGTTGAACAAAAAGGTGACGTGGTTGCCTAAACACTGTATGGCGTAATTCGGGCTGCTTGTTTGTTTATAAACAAACAAACCGAGCATTATAATAAATGTTCGGTAAACCGATACCTGCATATATATATGTGTGCATGTGTGTATATATATACATACTACTGTACGTCTGTATACATATATGTATGTACGTATACATACATACATACTTACATTTAAGTAAGTGCCGTACTAAGAGTGAGAAATGAAATTTCGCTTCATTCTATTCCATTTATCGTTTTCGGTGTGCCCGGCCTACTGAACTCACTCGATATGCAAATTAGGCTGCTCAGCCGTTAATATGCATAAGGAAAGTATATACTTCCAGGCGTTCAACCATCTGGCAGGAAGGTATACGATGCTGACGATAGCTAATAAGCTTGAAACAAGTACATTGTTCCTGTGTCAGTGTTGAACAAAAAGATGACGTGGTTGCCTAAACACTGTACAGCGTAATTCGGGCTGTTTGTTTGTTTACAAACAAACCGAGCATTATAATAAATGTTCGGTAAACCGATACCTGCATATATATATGTGTGCATGTGTGTATATATATACATACTACTGTACGTCTGTATACATATATGTATGTACGTATACATACATACATACATACATACATACATACATACATACATACATACATACATACATACATACATACATACATACATACATACATACATACATACTTGCATTTAAGTAAGTGCCGTCCTAAGAGTGAGAAATGAAATTTCGTTTCATTCTATTCTATATATATATAAATATATATATATATAGGTACTATGACATAACCTGTGTATTTGCTGGCATTAGCGTACATCTGTACGCTTATGTTAGTAGATATACTA
>OZ024741.1:375890607-375953107 GCA_964016885.1 Eledone cirrhosa | reverse complement strand
CTACAATTCTTAAGTATATTTTTATATATGTATGTAGTTATGGTGTGTCCTTATCTTCCCTCTTTCTATATGTTTGTATGTATGTGCATGTGTATGTGCGTATATGTATGTGTATATGTATATACCATCTACCTCCTTTCCAAAATACACAAACAAAATAATCCCCGCCGTCCTATCGTTTCTGTGTGCAACTTCCCCACCGAGATAATTTCTGAATATTTAGACACTATCCTCGCCCTGTTGGTCCTCAATCTCCCCTCCCACATCCATGATACCAATCATGCCCTTAGATTCTTCAACTCCTTCTTCTTCCCTCCCGGTCCCTCTCGCCTTCTCTTTATCCTGGACATCACCTCTCTCTATACCATCATCCCTCACGATGACGGCCTCCGCGCTCTCCAGCATTTTTTAGATTTACGCCCTACCCCTTACTCCAGCACTATCACTCTTCTCCGTCTGGCTGAACTTGTTCTCACGCTCAATGGCTTTTCCTTTTCCGGCGAATTCTATCACCAGGTCTCTGGGGTAACGATGGGAACCAGAATGGATCCAAACTATGCCAACTTGTTTGTTGGCTACGTCGAAGCCTAGATCTTCTCCCAGTACGCTGGACTGACTCCTGAGCTATACGGTCGTTATATCGACGACTGTATCGGCGCCACCTCTCTATCACGAGAACAGCTCGACTGCTTTCTTTTGTCCAATCTTTCCATCCTGCTCTCACTTTCACCGCCTCCGTCTCCGATTCTTCTGCCGCTTTTCTAGATATCTCTCTATCTATTAATCACTCTCATCACATCCTCTCTACTTCCATCTTCATTAAACCAACAGACTCCCAATCTTACCTCGACTTCACCTCCTCCCACCCAACCCACACCAAACACTCAATACCCTATTCCCACTTCCTCCGTCTTCGTCGGCTCTGTAGCTAGGACGACGATTTCGAAACCCATTCGCTTCACATGGCTTGCTGCTTCATCCAGCTTGGATATCCCCCACCCTGATCCAAGTAGCTCTCACCCGCGCCCGTAAAACAGACCGCACCACAGCCATTCCACGTCACCAATGCCCTCCCAACACCCACCTTCCTTTCCCTCTCACCTACCACCCCATCACCGTACCACTCCGGCGACATATTCTCCGTTCCTTCCGCATCCTCTCTTCTGACCCCGTCACTTCTCGCTTTTTTCCATACCCACCCATTACTGCTTTTAAGCGCGCACGCAACCTCCGCGACCTCCTGGTTCGCAGTTCCTTCTCGTCCTCTCCCAAGACTCCACCCGGCTCTCATCCTTGTTCTCGTTCCCGCTGCAACACTTGTCCCTTCATTTCCACCCTCACCATTCTTACATACCCTAACGGGTGTTTCCGTATCCACCACTCTTTCACCTGCACATCCATCCACGTTCTTTATGCCCTCCGGTGTTCCCTTTGCGGGTCTTTATACATCGGACAAACGGGACGCCGGTTGGCAGACCGTTTAGCTGAGCATTTGAGGGACATACGATTCGGTTTGGATACTCCTGTCGCCCGTCATTTCTGTTCTCCTGGTGACTCTTCCCTACATGTTTCAGTCCTGGTGTTCTTTTACATCATGGATCACAGGCCTCGTGCACCAGGACTGAACAAAGTCTGATTCACCGCCTTAGGTCCTATTCGCCTCTTGGACTCAACTCACTTCCCCAATTTCTTTAATACCCCGTCCATTATCACATACGCTTGTACATTCACCCCTAGATTCCTATCGCTCTCTCTTGATCATTAACATTTTCTCTTACAACTAATACAGACCGACTAAATATGCTCACTCCACTTTTCCCTTCACTGCTCTGTATACACACATACACACCCTTATATTAACATACTTTTGCTCATAGCTTCGTACTTATATGCACACACACTCTTTTACTTACATATACACACACATTTCCTCTTAGTTTCGTATGGACGTATAATAACACACACACATACACACACATATATGCTTTCGCACGTGCACAAGTATAGCTCTTTTTATAAAACGATTTTTTTTTCTCCATTTCAGATAGACGCGCTCCATCATTCACTGTTCTAAAAAATAAATCATACACAAAACGCCAGCACCAACAGTTTTGCAAGAGATGTCAACATGAATGGACCTGTTATTTTTAGCTAAAGACATTTTTTCCAATTCTAACCCGCCCGTCTCCTCAATCTATCTTATTTCTCATTCTTTCTTCTGATGAACGACTAGCGTCCGAAACGTTAATCCGCTCTTCCTGCTATATCAAGCGTTAACCTAATATATCCCTTCCATATACTGTACCGATTGTGTTGTTATTTCTATTTACCTTTTACATACATATATATATATAACCTGATTAGTTTTTTCGTTGGTTTGGTATTATGTTATTACTCTAAGGCCTACAACATTATCGAGTACTTTGCTGCACATTCCTAATTGTATATCGTTAGCTTGGCCACAGCCAAAACTTCGATTTTACTAAGCTTCCACTTGTATATATATATATATATATATATATATATATATATATATATATATATATATATATATATTATATTATAAAGCTGACGGCCGTATGTATGTAACAAACTTTTTGCCAAACGGCTGGACCAAACAGCACCAAATTTGCACCATAGATGTAAATTTTTACAAGTAAGAAAAGAACGTGAGGGTATTTTTGTCTACTAAATTTAGTTGAAAGATTAAAGATATTTTATTGTTTATTTAAATGTTCACTTCTTTAAAATTTTCAGATGTCAACTCTTCCGGTTAGCGATCTCTCTCTTTCTTAGTCTGTCTTTTTAGATAGATACATAGCTATAAGGTCGCGCTCTTATAATATCTGTCTGTATGTCTGGCTGTCTGCATTACGAAAACCATTCTGTACATTGGCTTCGCTATCTGTGTGTGTATATATAGTGTGTGTATATATAGTGTGTGTATATATATATAGTGTATATATATATATATATATATATATATATATATATATATATATATATATATAGTGTTGGTATCATAAATAAGAGACACTTTAATTTGTACATTTAATTACACCATTCCTATATACGTATATAAACGTATATATACATACATAAACATGTTATTTACAGTTGTATAAAAAGAAGTATAATTGTTTCTACTTATGGCACAAGGCTAGCAATTATCCCAGTACATTGCTGGCACTTTATTATATATAATATATATAATACGACATTCCTCTCTCTTACTCTGTCTTTTTACATAGATACATAGTTATAACGTCGCGCCCTTAAAATATCTCTGTCTGGCTGCCTGTCTGCATTGACTTCGCTTCTAACCAACTTTTAATTAATTATATATATAATTATATATTCGTGTACATATTTTCAAAAGTAATACTGTACTATATATTTTCAACAGTAATACTATACTATATATTTTCAACAGTAATGCTATACTATACTATATATTTTCAACAGTAATACTGTGCTATATATTTTCAACAGTAATACTATACTATATATGTTCAGCAGTAATACTATACTATATATTTTCAACAGTAATACTATACTATATATTTTCAACGGTAATACTATACTATACTATATATTTTCAATAGTAATACTGTACTATACTACATATTTTCAACAGTAATACTGTACTATATATTTTCAACAGTCATACTATACTACACTATATATTTTCAACAGTAATAATGTACTGTACTATATATTTTCAGCATTAATACTATACTATATATTTTCAACAGTGATACTATACTACACTATATGTTTTCAACAGTAATACTATACTATTTTCAACAGTATTACTGTACTGTACTATATATTTTCAACAATACTACTGTACGATATATTTTCAGCAGTAATACTATACTACATATTTTCAACAGTAATACTACACCATATATTTTCAACAGTAATACTATACTATATGTTTTCAACAGTAATACTATACTATATATTTTCAACAGTAATACTGTACTATATATTTTCAACACTAATACTATACTATATATTTTCAACAGTAATACAATACTATATATGTTCAACAGTAACGGCTTATCGTCTGTTTATCCAAGCGAAGTTAGAGGTACGTCAACTATATATATATATATATATATATATATGGATAAATATGATAATAATGGAGCTGCGGCGCTGCAAATTGGTTACATATGAAAAAGTTTGTCCTCATCAGTGGCCATCCAACCGTCGTAGGCATTTCGTCGCATTAAAGGCCATATACCTCAGGTTGGTGCGAGCAACGACTAAAAAAAAAGTCGTTGGGACACGTAAATAAAGGGGACGCTAGGGTAAACAAACAAAATGGTTTAAGCAGCAGAACACGTCAATGGTAGCCGGGCGCTAGCCGGACGGGCCAGCTAGTATATATATATATATATATATATTTTCATGGATATTTGTGAGTAATAGCATGTATGTGTATATATGCGTGCATCCGTATGTTTATATTTTCACTGGAAGCACACGCGTATGTATCTGTATTTAGGTTTGCGTATGTGATTGTATTTATGTATAAGTTTATCTTTATGTGTGTGACTTCTCTTGTATCGTTTTGTCTGACCGCTTATTTATATTTTTATTTTTATTTTTCCCTATGTATTTGCGTATGTATATGTTTGCAGATTAGTGTGTTTATACGCTTGTGTCTATGCCATGTATATATATATATATATATATATATATATATAAAGATATATATATATATATATATATATATATATATATATATATATATATATATATATATGTACGTGCACGCGTATTTGTTATATCTATATATGTATTTTTATATACGTTTTTACTTATGAGTTCGCAGTCCTACTGTATATATACATGTATCTATATATATATATATATATGTGTGTGTGTGTGTGTGTGTGTGTGTGATTATTTCACTTATATCTGAATGTACGTGTGCGCATATGCTTTTATAATTTTCTATATATCTTTTATATATTATTTTCTTACATATTAATTTTTATATAATCTTTTATATATATTTTCTTATGTATATTTTCCGTTATTTTTCCAGCCTCAGTTCCAATTTTTAACAGATTTTAAATCTCATTTCATATTTTCTATTCATAACAACTCTGCCTGATGAACGACCTAGACGTATATTAAACCTTTGGTAATGGAGTAGTTATATATTGTGTTGTTCACTTTCTAATTATATATATATATATATATATATATATATATATATATATATATATATATATATATATATATATATACTGTATATATATATATATATATATATATATATATATATATATATATATATATATATATATATATATATATATATATATATATATATATGTATATATCAGTCTAAAATCTTTTCCTGAGTCCAACCATTTTCGTTGCTATGGCATTGCGGCTGGACTGCCGATCGCCATATTTGATTTGCAAAGCTGTCTAAACGTATTGTCATTACTCTGGGGTAATATTCCCTATCGAGTGCTAAAGCTACATACCGAATTTGCATTCGTTAGCTTGGCCGCAACCTAAAGCCTCGTTAATGCTGTACTAAAATTTATATATATATATAAATATATATATATATATATATATATATATATATATATATATATATATATATATATATATATATATATATATATATATATATATATATATATATATATATTCGTTTTATTTAGGCTAAATTCATAGGCTGACCAAGTTACTCTCATGGAGTGTAACCAAGTGTCGTTTATTTTTCATCATAGTCCCCCTTGCGGTCCACACACACTTCTATCATCGGTGCTGCAGTGCTTCGATCCCATTGGTGGAGAAGCTTTTATCATGTTAGTCAAAATGTCATCAACAGCAGATATAACGTTATCATCTCTGCGATACTGGTTCACAGCCAAGTGTTTTTCATGTTGGAGAACAGACCATAGTCAAATGAGGCAAAATCAGGAGAATAGGTAGGGGGAACAATGAGTTCAATGTCATAGTCACATACAGCAACCATTGAAAGCAAGGCCTTGTGCGCTGGAACATTGTTCCGATGAAACAAAACCCCTTTTGTCAGTTTTCTTGGGTGTTTGGTCTTGATAGCCTTTCGTGACTGCCTCAGAAAGTTGACATTGTACTCTACATTTATGGTAGGGCCTTTTTGAAGATAAACACAATACCTTTTTCATCCCCAAAACTGAGGCCATCACCTTATTCGCAAATGAAATGACCTTGATCATTTTCTAGATCTGTGAGGAGGGTGTTTTTCTCTGCGTGAAATAGCCTGATTACGTAAATATCTGCTTATATTGAGTGATTTTCCGAACATTGCGTATGTAATATCTGCATTTGTGAAGTTATATTACACAAAAAAGATATCGTCCAGGAGTGGAGATATTTACTTGTATTTCCACCAAAACACAGCCACCGTATCTGCTATTAACTAATTGTGTGTGCTCTGAACAGTTGATTGCAACTGCATTACTACGATTCGGTAGATTCATTGAGTGAGTTAGCCGCTGTCCGGAGTACGTTGAATTAATACTAGCGATCTTCATTACTTTTATTATATGTATATATATATATATATATATATATATATATATATATATATATATATATAATATCGTTTTATATTCGTTATTTCAACATCTATGTCCAATCTTACTGTACAGTATTTCAAACAACTTGTCAGCCATTAAATATATATGTATTCATAAATATTTATTCTCTCCACCATTTTAAATATATATATATATATATATATATATATATATATATATATATATACTGTATATATATATATATGCGACTTACAAGTCGGCATAGCAACACATTTCTCCATCTCTCTTAACCTTTGACAATCATAAAACATGTGAAACCAATAAAGTTATGAATAACTGTAATTAAACCTTCTTAAAGACTCCAATTGCATTTTCAACTTAATTTCCCTATATTTTTACCAGTGTTGGATATATTAAAATACCTTACTTTCGAATATATATATATATATATATATATATATATACATGTAAAGTTATATTTAAAATTGTTGGGTTACAACTAGTAAATATTTATAACTGATATAAAAGCACTCGACAAATATTTGGAGTATATTTACAATATTAAATAAATGGAAAACTATATTTATAAAACCATATTTATTTCATTATATATATTTCGGGGATATCATATTAACAATATGCTATGCCTTCATCAGACAAAATACAATATAAACAGTTTTATAGATAAATAGATTCGACATACCGTAATAACACCGACTTCATTTGAAGAGGTTTACGCTGGCAGAGTAAACCTCTTCAAATGAAGTAGGTGTTATTACGGTATGTCGAATCTATTTATCTATAAAACTGTTTATATTGTATTTTGTCTGATGAAGGCATAGCATATTGTTAATATGATATCCCCGAAATATATATAATGAAATAAATATGGTTTTATAAATATAGTTTTCCATTTATTTAATATTGTATATATATATATATATATATATATATATAAATATATATATATATATATATATATATATATATATATATATATATATATATATATATATATATATATATATACATTGTTATACTTTGGGAGGGTCATGTTGCCAATAAGAAACACGCGCACCAATTGCTTTCACTTCTATTTATTATAATAAATTTATAAATTTAGGAATTTATAAATTTCCGGTTCGTTGGTTGGTTCCACAACCAGATGTTTGTTTATATATTTGTCAAAGTTCTTTCGTCACACATTCTGTGACCTCTTCAGTGACTGGAGATTCTTTTCTTTGTTTTTGTGCTTCGCCTTTGTTCTGCCCTACGCCATCTTGTTTTTGTGTGTGTGTTGTGTGCTTAGTTTGCGCATGTATTACATCCGGGTGTCTGTGTGAGTTTATATTCGTTTATTTATTTGTTTATTTACATGTTACTGATTGGTTGTTTGTTCTATGTGCATGTGTGTTTTCATTTTGTCCTTAATTGTAAGTTGTGATGTTGCTGTTCCATTCATGTTTTCTATTTAATTTTGGTTGGAATTGATTTATGTTTATTGCCTCTGTGATTTGTCTAAACATTGCGTCTTTTCTGTGTGTAGATTCTATTTTTATTTCTATGTTCTCTAATTTACCCTTATGTTCTATTTTAGCATGTTGGTAGAGTACAGATGATTCTTTACTATCTTGAAGGTCTCGCCAGTGTTCATTTATTCGTTCCCCTATACTACGAGCTGTCTCACCTATGTACACTATATTTTTATCTCTACATTGTCCTTCCGTACAACTTATGCTATATACTACATTTCTAGATTTACAGTTTATATGGGGGCTTAATTTACAGATTATACATTTCTTATCTATACAGGGAGGTCTTTGAAAAGAGTATGTATTGCTAATATGTGTTTTTATGGAGGTACCTGGTCTTTCTACTATCTTAATATTGACTTTATCTTTATCTAGGGCCCTTCTAAATTTGTAAGCTAATTTACCTCTAGGGGTTGTATCGATGAACATTACACTCTGGTATTTATTGCTATCATACCATGAGTTTATTCTATTAGCCTTATTCCTAGTTCTTTCTATTCTATTCCACAATTTGCTCCTATACAAGGAGCAGGTCCCATTTGTGTTATTATTTACCATTTTTTCCCATTTGGTTCTGGCTCCTCTATATACTCTGATTTTATCTCTCTGATTATAACCAGAGAACTGCATATGGTGGATGAACTGTTGTATGTGTCTCTCTAGTTCTTCGGGGTTGCACATGCGCGACACGTTTCTCATCACCCGTACCAAATCCGCAATCAGTATGTTGATTTTGGTATGGTCCGAAACAGCTGAGTTTCGGTGGATCAGATATTTGGAAGTCATGGGTTTGGCATAATGGGAATGGAGGATTTGTTTTTTTGTTATTAATGGTATCTAACCAGAGCTCTGTGTCTAGTACAGGTAATCGATGGTTGGGGTGTTTGCTTGGGTAGTCTATAGTAACTCTAATACTCTGATGGATGGAGTTAGCTATTTGCTGGATGCTTTCCATTGTTTTTCTCTAATTCCTGACTGTTCTCTAGTAGGGGTGTTTTAACTACGATGTTTATATCATCACCGTAGCGGGAGTACATTATCAGGGTTAAGGGGTCTTCTAATTTATTCTTTAAGTTTCAGTTTAAGTCTACTGTCCCACCATACCATGAATAGGTTAGCTATGTCGCCTGCAATGCTAACACCAATGGCTGCTCCCTCCTTTTGGGCATATGTTTTTCCATTAAATTTGAACATATGTTCCTTAAGGGTTAATTTTGTGCTGGCCCCACCGCATGTGCAATCATTTTCTTTAGTTCATCGTGGTTTTCGGGGGTCCGTATGGCTCTGGTCCACCCGTTCCATCTATCTGTGTGGGTTTTCTTGGCCATTGAGGTAATGGTAGGTGGTCTGCCTCTTGCTGGTCTTGCAGGGCACAGGTTGCTAAGGCCATATGTATCTAGATAATTATTACTATAGGTAAGTTTAAGTATGAGTCCCAGCTCACTGGTATCAATCCCACGGAATTCAACATTGCTCTCACTGATCATTTCGTGGGATTGATACCAGTGAGCTGGGACTCCTACTTAAACTTACCTATAGTAATAATTATCTAGATACATATGGCCTTAGCAACCTGTGCCCTGCAAGACCAGCAAGAGGCAGACCACCTACCATTACCTCAATGGCCAAGAAAACCCACACAGATAGATGGAACGGGTGGACCAGAGCCATACGGACCCCCGAAAACCACGATGAACTAAAGAAAATGATTGCACATGCGGTGGGGGCCAGCACAAAATTAACCCTTAAAGAACATATGTTCAAATGTAATGGAAAAACATATGCCCAAGAGGAGGGAGCAGCCATTGGTGTTAGCATTGCAGGCGACATAGCTAACCTATTCATGGTATGGTGGGACAGTAGACTTAAACTGAAACTTAAAGAATAAATTAGAAGACCCCTTAACCCTGATAATGTACTCCCGCTACGGTGATGATATAAACATCGTAGTTAAAACACCCCTACTAGAGAACAGTCAGGAATTAGAGAAAAACAATGGAAAGCATCCAGCAAATAGCTAACTCCATCCATCAGAGTATTAGAGTTACTATAGACTACCCAAGCAAACACCCCAACCATCGATTACCTGTACTAGACACAGAGCTCTGGTTAGATACCATTAATAACAAAAAAACAAATCTTCCATTCCCATTATGCCAAACCCATGACTTCCAAATATCTGATCCACCGAAACTCAGCTGTTTCGGACCATACCAAAATCAACCTACTGATTGCGGATTTGGTACGGGTGATGAGAAACGTGTCCCGCATGTGCAACCCCGAAGAACTAGAGAGACACATACAACACTTCATCCACCGTATGCAGTTCTCTGGTTACAATCAGAGAGATAAAATCAGAGTATATAGAGGAGCCAAAACCAAATGGGAAAAAATGGTAAATAATAACACATATCGGACCTGCCCCTTGTATAGGAGCAAATTTTGGAATAGAATAGAAAGAACTAGGAATAAGGCTAATAGAATAAACTCATGGTATGATAGCAATAAATACCAGAGTGTAATGTTCATCGATACAACCCCTAGAGGTGAATTAGCTTACAAATTTAGAAGGGCCCTAGATAAAGATAAAGTCAATATTAAGATAGTAGAAAGACCAGGTACCTCTATAAAAACACTTATTAGCAATACATACCCTTTTCAAAGACCTCCCTGTATAGATAAGAAATGTATAATCTGTAAATTAAGCCCCCATATTAACTGTAAAACTAGAAATGTAGTATATAGCATAAGATGTACGGAAGGACAATGTAGAGATAAAAATATAGTGTACATAGGTGAGACAGCTCGTAGTATAGGAGAACGGATAAATGAACACTGGCGAGACCTTCAAGATAGGAAAGAATCATGTGTACTCTACCAACATGCTAAAATAGAACATAAGGGTAAATTAGAGAACATAGAAATAAAAATAGAATCTACACACAGAAAAGACGCAATGTTTAGACAAATCACAGAGGCAATAAACATAAATCAACTCCAACCAAAATTAAATAGAAAACATGAGTGGAACAGCAACATCACAACTTACAATTAAGGACAAAATGAAAACACACACGCACATAGAACAAACAACCAATCAGTAACATGTAAATAAACAAATAAATAAATGAATATAAACACACACAGACACCCGGATGTAACACATGCGCAAACTAAGCACACAACACACACACAAAAACAAGATGGCGTACGACAGAACAAAGGAGAGGCACAAAAGCAAAGAAAAGAATCCCCAGTCACTGAAGAGGTCACAGAATGTTTGACGAAAGAACTTTGACAATATATAAACAAACATCTGGTTGTGGAACCAACCAACCAACCGGAAATTTATAAATTCCTAAATTTATAAATTTATTATAATAAATTGAAGTGAAAGCAACTGATGCGGGTGTTTCTTATTGGCAACATGACCCTCCCAAAGTATAACAATATCGGTGTCAACACACGTATTCAGATAAAGAATCTTACTAAACAAATTCAGAAACGTTATATATATACAGATAAATCTAACAATCAATGGTAGGATCTAAACCGTATGAAGAACTCAATGTAATCCGTATGTAGAAGATGTAGTGAAGCAAAGTTTAAAATACAAAATTTTCAACGCTATAATTCAATTGGATACAGAGTCAGAAACGATCGTAAAATAATGAGTTTTACTATGAATTAACAGCTTTGTGTTTAATTTCATTGTTTTAATATTTCTATTTTTAATATTTACATATATATATATATATATATATATATATATATATATATATATATATATATATATATATATATATATAAACAAATAACGAAACGAAATTAAATTTCGTTTCGTTTGTAACTCACTTTTGTATGACTGACGCTTTGTTTAAATATATATATATATATATATATATATATATATATATATATATATATATATATATATATATATATGTATATATATATATATATGTATATATATTTATTTATTTATATATATATATATATATATATATATATATATATATATATATATATATATATATATATATATATGTATATATATATGTATATATATATGTATATATATATATATATTCAAACGTAAGGTTTTTTTATATTTATATTATATATATATATATATATATATATATATATAGTGTGTGTGTGTGTATGTGTATAAATACGTGTGTTTTCGTGTGTGAGGGTGTGTGTTCTCGTAGTGGTGTTTGAAATGTTTTTAAAGTAGTTTGTGGTTGTGGTTGGGGTAGCGGTGAGGTGAGGGCGAATGGCAGGCGAAAAGAAAAAAATATAGAAAGAAGAGGTAAGGAAAAAATAAGAAGTGTTAGTATGTTAGATAATAGTGAAAGATAGCAGAGAAATGGAACGCTCACAGTAGCGTCTCATAATCGCATACGCGTGCGTTTCACGTGAAGATAAATGTAACAAGTTTAAGAAAACAATATCTTTTGTATTGTCATAATCATTATTGGTTTCAGTAAGGTTATAAGGTTATAAGATTGAAACAGATAATTTTACATAAACTGATTTGATCAGTAAAATATAAGTTTGAAGTCTGCAATTTTCTAAATAATTTTAGTAAAATGTAACCATGTGAAGAAGTAGTGACAAATGAGTAAATATAAATAGGTTAATCGTTGGAGAAAATATGTTATTTTCTGAACCTATATAGAAATTGAACATTTCGTGTCATTTAAATGTTTCAATTATTTTACTTATATAAGGAATATATAGCTCACGTGAAAATGTTGTTAACTCTCACATTACCACTCACTTGGTTATTAGAGTAATGTTACAGTTTATTGTTGAACAGTGATATTGTAGATATAAGTATATATATTGCAGATAAACAAACGAGAAATTTATTCTGTTTTTAAGTTGGTATTTTTTCCTTTCGAAGTTAGAATGCATTTAATTATTAGAGAAAATTTCACTTCAACATTTTGTTGAACCATAATCAGCACATAATTTCTTTTCCTTTTTCTATATGTACAAGCACTAGATATTGAACAAAGCATTACTATGTCGGTGTATCTGATTATTTAGTGCTGCTAATCAAAGGCATGTCTGTTCTAACTGCTTAATCAAACTGCCTATTCATCATAAAAAAACATTTTTTTAAATAAAGATAATTCAACTGTTTCGAACACCGCGCAACAGCCAAGGCCGTGACGTCACCATTAATTGACCCGATTGGGTTATTTTTTTCAATTTTGATTTACTCGAAGCAGTCAGATTTTGCAGCTGTCGACGAAAAATGAGAGGAATGTTCCATGACATTCGAAAAGAAAATCATCGAGCAAGTTTATATTGAAATACCATGAAAAAAAAAAGAAAATATATTTACGCTTCTTCTTTCAACATTCTCTAGTTGATTCACTGTATCCCCAAGCGAGACCAACCAAGCTCATGGCTGTTATCCAACTATCTAGCTCGTGGTCTACCTCAAGATCTTCTGCCTATATGGATGTGGATGTAGATGTGTATACAGATTCATATATATATATATATGAATGTATATATAGTGTATTTTGCAATACACTGTATGCTTAATTAAAATCATTTCGAAGACCTTACGCTATTGTTTTAGAGTAGTGACAGTCTCACTTACTTTAAATTTTCAGCAAACAGGGGAGATAAAGCTGACAGAGCTCTGTAAAGCTGACAGTAACGGTTGCATTTTTTAAGGGTATATCAATATTTATTTATAAAACTGATCTATATTATATTTTATCTGATGAAAGCACACCATAATTTAACTTGGTGTCCTTGAAATATGTATAATGAAATAAATATGGTTTTATAAATATAGTTTCCATTTGTTAATATCGTATTTTTACTCCAAATATTTGTTGAGTGCTTTATATCAGTTATAAAAATATTTGCTTGTTGTATCCCAACAATTTAAATAGAACTTTTACATATATATATATATATATATATAGCGAAGGAAATGTGGTAAGGAACCAGGTGGACCATAACGCACCAAAGTACTCAATACTTAGGGTAGTACAGTGGGTAATAGGAACAAGTAAGACCCCGACGGCTGAGCTCAAGCCGTTTCGACGGCTAATTCAGAATTAGCCGTCGAAACGGCTTGAGCTCAGCCGTCGGGGTCTTACTTGTTCCTATATATATATATATATATATATATATATATATACACACATACATATATACATATATGCATATATATATGTGTGTGTGTGTGTGTGTGTGTGTGCGTGTATGTGTATGTATATACAATAAATGTAATCTGAGCTTTTCAAATATTAATAATAATATTCGATTCGTCATTCTTGCTCTTGTGTTGGCATGCACATCTGGCTGATCCGTGGGTCTGCTATTATACAGATTTGACTGATCAGGCAGTCTGCTAATATGCAAATCAGGTCGATCAGTCACTGTATATTTTAGAAAATATCATATATTTTCACTGGCTCTGACAGTGGCAGGTAAGCAGTATACTGTACTGATGAAGGGCAATCACCCAGAAGCATCAGTGTCTGCCGTTCTGTTTGCATGCAAACACAAGAGGAAGAATGACTGGATCGTTCTACTGACATGGCTGAAGTGGGCTATCTGCATAATTGCAAACGAATCGAATATTATTATCAATATTCCAAAAACTATTTGTTAGTTGTGTGTGTGTGTGTGTGTGTGTGTGTGTGTGTGTGTGTGTGTGTGTGTGTGTGTGTGTGTGTGTGTGTGTGTGTGTGTGTGTGTGTGTGTGTGTGTGTGTGTGTGTGTGTGTGTTAGTTAAGTATGTAACAACAGTTATAGATGGCGAGCCTTTCGAATAACAGGATGCTGTTACGAGATCTGTTTACTTTGAGCTATATTTTGGCAACTCCGGACTTTATAAGAGTGATGAAGAATGTGTCCCGCATGTGCAATCCTAAAGAATTAGAGAGACATATACAACACTTCATCCACCGCATGCATTTCCTTGGCTACAATCAGAGAGACAGGATTAGGGTGTATACAGGAGCCAGGGTCAAATGGATGAAGATTGTAGAAAATTATGCGAATGGTACTTGCCCCATGTATAGGAGAAAATGTCGGAATAGGATAGAGAGAACTAAGTAGAAGACTAAAATCAACTCTTTGTAAGACAGCAACAAATACTAGAGTGTGATATTCGTCAATGCAACCCCCAGAGGCGAACTAGCTTATACATTTAGAAGGGCTCTAGACAAATTAAAATTATATATTAACATAGTAGCAAAAACCAGGTATTCTCATAAAAGACCTAATTAGTAGAAAATAACCTTTTGAGAAAACCCATGTACTGATAGAAAAAGTATAGTCTACAAATTAAGCCCTCAAATTAACTGCAAAACTAGGAAAGTAGTATATAGTATAAGATGTACGGAGGGACAGTGTAGGAATAGTAACACAACTTAGATAGGTGAGAGGCCAGTAGCATAAAAGAAAGAATAAATGAACACTGTTGAGAACTCCAAGATGGGAAAATCTCATCAGTACTCCACCAACATGCTAGAATGGATCATTTGGGCACATAAGAGAACATAGAGATGAAAATCATATCCCCATACAGAACGAACGCAATGCTCTGATAGATGACAGAAGCGACAAATATAAATGAACTCCAACCAAAACTAAACAGAAAACATGAGTGAAATAGCAACAACATCAAAACTAGTAACTAATGACAAGATCAAGACTACAGAGACACACAAGAACCAAAGTAACAAAACAAACCAGATACACACACAGGTAGAACAAAAAATAAATTAGTGACAAGTAAATAAATATGTAAATAAATAAATAACCCCCCACCCACCCACACACACACACACATGGATATAACGTATGTGTAGCCCAAATAAACAGCACACACCTCACAGCTCACAAAAACAAGATTGTGTAAAACAGAACAAAGGAGACACAAAAACAAATTAGTCACTGTGGCGGTCACAGAATGTGTGACAAAAGAGCTTTGACAATAAACAAATAAACAACTATCCGGTTATCAAACTAGGTGTTTATAATAAGTTGAAGTGAAAACTAACAGGCGCGTGATTTTATTAGCAGCATGACTATCTCAAAGTATAACAATACCTGTTTCAACACACGTTTTCAGATAAGAAATCTTCCAAAACAAATACAAAAATCATATATATATATATATATATATATATATATATATATATACATATTCTTTTTCTCTTCATGTCTTTCAGAAAATACGTTATCAAATTACACTGCTTATTTCGTGATGGAACTACTTTAGCTATTTGAAATATTCTATAGAATTGCACATATATCTATCATCCATCTATAAAAACAGTAGATTAATAAACTGTTTCCAAGCTTTGATAGATTATCATTTTCAGATGCATGCATGTATACGAGCACACACATACATACATATATATATATATATGTGTGTGTGTGTGTGTGTGCGTGTGTGTGTGTGTGTATGTGTGCGTGTGTGCGTGTGTGTGTGTGTATGTGTGCGTGTGTGTGTGGGGGGGGGGGGGGGGTATACACACACAAACAGTATATATAACAGCTAGAGCAATGCCAAAATCAATAATATCGTGATCACAAACAAATGCAGTCATTAGGCTATCATATGTCTCAATAGCTTTACTTATCTATCAGTCATCCTGCACACGTCAAGATATCGTCTTTTTGTCAATAGTTTCTGTAGCAAAAATATGTGTTTTAAGGGTATTGGTTAGGTAAACGTATTCCCTCACCTTTTCTGGGAACATTTATGCCATAACCATGGATATATACAGGATTTTGGTTTTCTTCATCACTGCAATTTAACAAAACACGTATCAGTTTTAAACTGCTGTTGTGAACATTCATATATGTATATATATATTCCTATATATATATATATATATATATATATATATATATATATATATATATATATATATATATATATATAAAGAATTTGTATATCTACCAACATATGTATACAGATGCATAGCTATGCTAGCAAATATATAGGTTTTGTCTTAGTAACTTTGTGGTTCAATGCAAGGGGATGCAGAACAATAATATGAAAGACGTAAAATAAGAAAATTATAAAAATTAACTTACTTACTAAAATTTTAGTAAGTAAGTTAATTTTTATAATTTTCTTATTTTACGTCTTTCACATATATATATATATATATATATATATATATATATATATATATATATATATATATATATATATATACATTATGAAGAGAGAAGAAACATTTAGATATAATTAGTAATAAAATGTATCATACCTAAACTGCTCCTAAATTCCTCGACTACGTAGTTTCGTGGCATAAACAAAAACAATATATCATAAAGATATAGAGTCCTTGCGAGGTCTGCCGACTTATCAAGAGGATACAGCTGGAAAGCTTCCATTAATCATACTTCTCGCCTTCTTCACCACCTCTTCTACGGCCTCGATATAAATACCCCCTCCGCCTCCGTGGTATTTTCTTCGGGGTTATAAGAGGCTTAGCTCTGTTTCTCGACCGTTATATCGCGTGACTATCTCCCCCTCCGCCTTTTGGGATTCTTTCTCACGTCGTGTGGACGCGTTCTTGAAGCTAGTAAAATGAGGTATCCTCTTGATAAGTCGGCAGACCTCGCAAGGACTCTATATCTTTATGATATATTGTTTTTGTTTATGCCACGAAACTACGTAGTCGAGGAATTTAGGAGCAGTTTAGGTATGATACATTTTATTACTAATTATATCTAAATGTTTCTTCTCTCTTCATAATGTATTTTTAACTCTGATACTGGTTCAGTCTAGTTCAACTGAATTGGTCTGTCCCAGTCATTCATTGAGCAACATCGGTGAAGTTGGCACCCTTAACTCACAGTTGGGTGCGGATGCATTCATGTATATATGTGTGTGTCCGCATGTATCTGTGTGTTTCTAAATATATTGTATATATATATATATATATATATATATATATAAATGAAAGGTATAGAAAACATTGTAGCGAAAAGCCAACAGTATTCCATAATATATAATATAAATATATTATATATATATATATATATATATATATATATATATATATATATATATATATATATATATATATATATATATAACAAAGAGAGTGTGGTAAGATATCAGGTGAACCATAACGCGCCAGAGTGCTTGATATTTGGGGTAGTAGAATAGATAATAACATTTTATATATATATATATATGTATGTATGTATCTTTAAAGCCATGTCAGTAGAATGACCCCCTCATTCTTGCTCTTATATATATATATATATATATATATATATATATATATATATATATATATATATATATGGGGGGAGTAGTGGTTAGAACGTAGAGTTCACTATCGTAAAGTTGTGAGTTTGAATCCTGGACCGGGTGGTGAGTTGTGTTCTTCAGCAAAACACTTTATCTTACCTTGCTCCAGTTGTAAAAATAGGTTGCGATGTCGACATTGCCTTTCTACTGTCATGCTTGGCCAACTGCTAGTCTTCTAAAAACACCTCTTGCTCAGATGCAAAACCATGGTCATCTGTGATATATATATATATATATATATATATATATGGTCGAGAATCAGTCTTTTAACGAGAAAAGACAATTTAACCTAATAACACGTTTTGATAACCCAATACGGTGAAAGTAAGCTTTGATAAACACCAATTTTTTTACATGTTATATATATATATATATAGATAGATAGATAGATAGATAGATAGATAGATAGATAGATAGATAGATAGATAGATAGATAGATAGATAGATAGAGATATATAGATATATACAGGGCGCGTACGGTATTTGAGGACATATTTATGGTTTTAAAAGAACGCCTATATAAAAGAAAAACTTTTTTCTTATAGAAATAACATAAACATAAAGCTAAATTATCGATTTAATAATTTCATTTAATAAAACCACCATAAGCATCAATAACTGCCTCTACACGGGGTCGAAAACGTTTGCAAGCTCGGATTAAGTGGTCCTTGTTCATATCGGACATGACTCGAATTATAGCGGCTTTCAAAGAATCTTTGGTTCTATAGGGGTGTTCATTGACATTTCTCTCGACGATGCTCCATACATAGTAGTCCAGTGGAGTATTAGGAGGCCAAATGTTGGGGGTGATGTGATCATGCAAATTGTCAGCCTTCCATTCTTGTATAAATTGAGCCTTGTGTGATGGTGCAGAATCTTGTTGAAAGACATAAGGTCTTCCACTGCACACACTGTTGATCCAAGGCATAACAACTTTATCCAGAACCTCAATATATGCAGCAGCATTCACCCTAAGGTATTGTGGAAAAGTGAGGAGGCATCACATGTCCTTCATTGCTAACAACACGCAAAAGCATGACACTGGCAGGAATTTTTGTGTGCATTACTCTTGGAACCTCAGAAGGGTCTGCACATATCCATCTGTCATTTCTTCTGTTAGTTTTGTGGTCCTGGTCAAAGTTTTTCTCATCTGAGAAAGACCAAATCATACCAACTTCTGATGGATTTTTAAGTTTGTTTAAAAGTCTTTGGGATCTGAGTAAACGCTTTTCTTTTGTTTAGTTTTTTTTTCTGACATGAATTGACCTCTTCTCATCACGTAAGATTTGTATCTGATGTCTTCATGCACAACATTGTTTTTCTGACACACCAACATTTTTCGCAATTGACCTCATTGATTTTCCTGGGTTGTCATCAATGTTTTGCTTAACTTCCTGAATAAATTCAGGTGTCCTGATAGAATCAGAGCGTTTGGAATGTTTTTTATGTTTTGATACAGGTAATACGCTTCCATCTTTCTCTAACTCACACCAAATCTTGTGGCTTTCAGAAAACGAGAAATTTCTAAATCCCCATGCTTAGCCTTCAAGGCCACAATCTCAGCATGCCTTTTCATTTCATTAGTAAGCATAGTTATTTTCATTGTTATTTTCTGAAATGGAAGTTCAATAAAAATTAGTCTAATAAAATAATGACCAAAAATACATGAGTCCTCAAATACCGACCGCATCCTGTATATATATATATATATGTATATATACATCCTGTATATATATATATATATGTATATATATATATATATATATATATATATATATATATATATATATATATATATAGGAACGAGTAGGACCCCGACGGCTGAGCTCAAGCTGTTTCGTCGGCTAATTCATATATATATATATATATATATATATATATATATATATCAGATACGCTTTTCGAAACCTCTTTTTTATAATTTTTTTTATAACGTGGCCTGTATGAAACATTTCCTAACGTCCACACTTTTTTCACTATATATATAGAACAGAATTAGAATTTAGCTTCGAGCATAGCTGTATACAGATATGTATTAGAATTTTGTATTTCTAAAGAAACATGGCATGCTTATATATATATATATATATATATATATATATATATATATATATATATATATATATATATATACACCCGTTGTGTCATATGTAACAGATACGTAGTTCATATCTCATGGGCTTCTTGTCCTTTTTCCATCCCATCTCATGCTTGTAAATGTATAATTTTAAGATTTTAAGTTTATATCACGCAATTGGTTCTTATGTATATATGTGTGCGTGTGTGCTTGTGCGTGTGTGTGTGTGTGTGTGTGTGTATGCGCGCGCGTGTGTGTCTGTACCTGGGTATGTGTGTGTGTGTGCGTGCATGCGTGTGCGAATGGTTAAGAATTTAAATGATGAAACTTCAGCGAAGAAAATATGACAGAATCGCCTGCAGGGATGGAATCACAAATCTGGATAGTCCACTACACACACACAGACACACACACATATGTATAAATTATATATATATATATATGTGTGTGTGTGTGTGTGTAAAGAGAGAGAGTGGGTGATAGATAATAGATAGATAGATAGATAGATAGATAGATAGATAGATAGATAGATAGATAGATAGATAGATAGATAGATAGATAGATATCTTTCTTTATTTGCCATAGGGGCGTACAAAAATGGGACATTACAAGATGTGACGGCGGGGGTTTTACATAAAAATAACTTTAACATTAATAAATAACAATAAACTATATATAATAAAATAACAATTAAAATCCCCAATAGGGGGGAACGTTACTGCAGGGTTGTTTTACACCCCGTGGATAGAACAACCCTCAACACGTTTTGTAGGTGTTCCTGTCTTCTCTCTGTTTATCTTCCTCAACCTACAGGTTTATGTACAGAGAAGGCCCATTCACTCTAGACTGATGACAGTGTAGAGTTTGCAAACCTATATTTCAGAGAAAAACCGATACCATCCGGTACTTGTAGCTGATGAACGAAAATATATGTGTATATATACGTATATATACGTGTGTGTGTGTGTGTGTGTGTGTGTGTGTGTGTGTGTGTGTGTGTGTGTGTGTGTGTGTGTGTGTGTGTGTGTGTGTGTGTAAAGTAAACAGAAATGACAATGCAAACGTCACAGTGCAATCAAAATGTATAGTAGTTTAACGCTTGAAATAATAGGAAAGGTGTCTTAAGGTTTCGGACACTAGGTGGCGGAAAAGTCACGCACCACCCTATCAGCATTTTATGAACATTTATTTACAATAACAAATACGAAATATATATATATATATATATATAAAAGAAATAGGATTTCGCTTCAAGCATAGCTTTATACAATATGTATAAATATTTCGTATCTCCAAGGAAATACGGTTTTAGGAACCCGTAGTTATGCAATCACCGGGGGGCTAACGCCCTCTAGTGATGTCCAGCAGAAGCAAGGGGGACAACCGTCTATGCCGTAGCTATGCAATCATCGAGGTAAAAGTTGAGCCAACATATGCAGCTTCATATGCAAATGAGATTTGCTTATCTGCTGGGTCATTTCTATGTTTAGATATTATTCTAATTTATATGTTGTCTATGTTACCGTGGTGTTGTTGTCTGGCATGTTCGTATAAAAGACACAGAAGCGAAAACCAACCAAACAGTGTTCTGTTATTAATTCTGGCAATATTATTACACAAATATGACCCTCCCCAATTAGAACAATATATATATATATATATATATATATATATATATATATATATATATACATATAACTTTGGCATCGTTGTGTTGGTTTAGTAACTGTAGTTTCTCCCCTACAGCGGTTTCATACAATTATTTCATGAATTTAGATACATCTGCTTTCGGAAAATATTCGTAATAGTTGGTGGTGGTGGTGATGATGGTGAGTCATTTGATGTATGAGATTGTTTGTTTCTGTGATGAAGGGGAAATCACTCCGAACATTTCCTACACGGTATGAAATGTTTACTGTTTCTTTCTAGTACAACACACAAAACACCGGTGACATGGGTGATGTGACACATCACACGCTACCACTTTCGATTGGCTTCACCAAATTTCTGAATGTGGTTTCTTCAATTAGCAAACGTTCCAACGTACAAATATAACCTGGACATTTAGGAAAATACAACCTGGAACGGACATGCACTTCACTTCTCCTCAGACTAAATAATAATAATAATAATTGTTTCTACTATTGGCACAAGGCCAGCAATTACCCAGTACATTACTGGTACTTTATTTTATCGAATAATAATAATAATAATAATAATAATAATAATAATAATAATAATAATAATAATAATAATAATAATAATAATAATAATAATAATAATAATAATAATAATAATAAGGATCTGTGGAGAGAGAGAGGAGACTGTGGCTCACATTGTGTCCGAGTGTAAACACCTAGCCCAGACCCACTATAAGGGCTGGAGACACGATGTGATGGGCAGGGTGATCCACTGGCACCTGTGCAAAGTAAACAATTTACCACATTCTGAGAAATGGTATGAGCATAGGCCAGAGGCGGTGATGGAGAACAATCAGGTGAAGGTGCTATGGGATTTTAAGATACAGACGGACAAAAAACTGGAACACAATAGACCTGACCTGGTGGTTGTGGACAAAGAAAAAAGATCGTGCCTGATTGTGGATATGGCCTGCCCGTTCGACACGAGAGTGCAAGAGAAGGAGAGGGAGAAAATTAACCGATACCAGGACCTAAAGTGGGAGGTGAAAACGATTTGGAACTGCCATGAAGTCAAAGTGATCCCGATTGTCATAGGCGCACTGGGGACTATCTCCAAAAGTTTCCAGGGATGGTTAAAGAAAATCGGCCCCTTCACGCTTTTTGGAACGCTTCAAAAGGCATGCTTGCTTGGAACAGCAAGAACCCTCCGATACGTCCTGAATATCTGAGGCTGCAGGTAGTGGCTTGATATTCAATCCAACGGACTTTCCAGTTAACCAACATCAATGACTGAGATTCAAGGAATAACAATAACAATAATAATAATAATAATAATAATAATAATAATGGAAATAAAATACAAAACTAGGAGTAAAAAGCTAAATATTATCATAGAGGAATTGAAGCAACGCATTGTAGCAAAGAGTGCAAAAATCAGGCGATACGAGAACAGAGTCAGTCAGTATAAACAGAACCGCATGTTCGACAACAACCAGAAGATGCTGTTTGGACAGCTTGAGGGGAAAGAAAGAGGCAACGACTTGATCCCTGGGGCGGAACAAACTAAAACATTCTGGAGAGGAATATGGGAGCAGGATGTCAGACATAATGCCCAGGCAGGGTGGATTGAGACAGTACAGAGGGAGATCGGTGAGCAGGCACAACAACAAACTGATTTGAGTATCACAGTTGAAACTCTTAAGGGGCAGGCCAAAAAACTAACCAACTGGAAATCACCAGGCCCAGATGGTGTGCAGGGGTATTGGATTAAACATTTAACATCCCTCCACCCGAAGCTGACGGCCATGTTCAATGACTGCTTGGTGTCGGGTGAGGTGCCAGAGTGGTTGACAAAAGGTACCACAGTTCTGATAATGAAAGACCGAATCAAGGGTAATGATGTTACCAACTATAGACCTATCACATGTCTGTCCGTAATGTGGAAACTGTTGACGAGCATTGTGTCTGAGGAAATCTACCATCACCTCCACACAAACAACATGTTACCGGACGAACAGAAAGGATGCCGAAAGAAGTCACGTGGTACAAAGGACCAGTTACTTATTGATAAGATGGTAATGGGGAATTGCAGGAGGAGACACACTGATCTTGACATGGGATGGATAGACTACAGAAAGGCATTTGACATGGTGCCTCATTCTTGGATCACCAAAAGCCTGGAGATCTTCAGGGTGGCAGATAACATCAGACAGTTGCTGGGCAGGAGTATGGGATCCTGGGAGACAGAGTTGACATCAACTGGAGTATCCTTGGAAGCGTGAAGATCAAGAGAGGTATCTTCCAGGGAGATAGCCTGTCCCCTCTGTTGTTTGTCCTTGCCCTAATGCCCTTGACCATTATGCTGCGAAAAGTGAGAGCAGGATACAAGTTGGGAAAGGGAGAGCTTACCATCAATCACCTCCTCTTCATGGACGATCTTAAGCTCTTCGGGAAAAGTGAGAAGGAGTTGGATGTGCTTGTTGACACTGTCCGTATTTTCAGCAGTGATATATGTATGCAGTTTGGTATTGGTAAATGTGGAGTCATTGTGATGAGGAGGGGTAGGTTGAGCAGAAGTAGCGGGATCCAGATACCAACAGGTGAGATGATAAAGGAAATTGACTCTGAGGAAGGATACAAGTATTTGGGCTTTCTGGAGGCTGATGGCATAAAGAACAAAAAAATGAAGGAATTGTTAAGAACTGAATACATTCGGAGAGTAAGGAGCGTATTGAAGTCACATCTGAACAGCAGAAATGCCATAAGCGCAGTAAATTCCCGAGCTGTGTCTATTATTAGGTACAGTGCGGGAATTCTGAGATGGAATGTTGCTGAACAAAAAGAAATGGATAGGAAGACTAGGAAGCTATTGACTATCTACAACAAGTTCCACAAGAGGAGTGATGTCGATAGACTCTACCTAAGGAGGTCTGAGGGTGGAAGAGGTCTTATCAGCATAGAGGACTGTGTTCGGATGGAGAAAAACAACCTATACAAATACGTGACCTATAGTAAGGAGCCAATGCTCAAAACTGTACTGAAGGAGGGGACAGTAGGCCAGGGGATGTCCAAGGAGGAAATAACATCAAGGAGGAAGAGCAGCCTTAAGGGAAAATCCCTTCATAGTACCTTCTTTGAGAAAACTGAATTTAGAGATCCACAGACATGGAACTGGTTGAGAAGAGGAGACCTCAAAAAGGCTACAGAAGGAATGATAATGGCTGCGCAGGAGCAGGCCCTCAAAACGAAGTGGTTGAAGCACCATATTTACAAGGAGGAGGCTAGCCCACTGTGCAGGATCTGTGGAGAGAGAGAGGAGACTGTGGCTCACATTGTGTCCGAGTGTAAACACCTAGCCCAGACCCACTATAAGGGCTGGAGACACGATGTGATGGGCAGGGTGATCCACTGGCACCTGTGCAAAGTAAACAATTTACCACATTCTGAGAAATGGTATGAGCATAGGCCGGAGGCGGTGATGGAGAACAATCAGGTGAAGGTGCTGTGGGATTTTAGGATACAGACGGACAAAAAACTGGAACACAATAGACCTGACCTGGTGGTTGTGGACAAAGAAAAAAGATCGTGTCTGATTGTGGATGTGGCCTGCCCGTTCGACACGAGAGTGCAAGAGAAGGAGAGGGAGAAAATTAACCGATACCAGGACCTAAAGTGGGAGGTGAAAAGGATTTGGAACTGCCATGAAGTCAAAGTGATCCCGATTGTCATAGGCGCACTGGGGACTATCTCCAAAAGTTTCCAGGGATGGTTAAAGAAAATCGGCCCCTTCACGCTTTTTGGAACGCTTCAAAAGGCATGCTTGCTTGGAACAGCGAGAACCCTCCGATACGTCCTGAATATCTGAGGCTGCAGGTAGTGGCTTGATATTCAATCCAACGGACTTTCCAATTAACCAACATCAATGACTGAGATTCAAGGAATAACAACAATAATAATAATAATAATAATGTTTTCTTTATTAACCACAAGGGTTTACATAAAGTAGACATTAAGGACAGTACAGGACAATACAGGACGGTACAAATGGGCATTTCTGCGTGTAAAAAAAACAGAGGATGAAATAAAATAACAAAGAAAAATTCCCCAATAGGGGGGAGACTTCCGAGGGACATTTGTGGAGAAAGCCCATTAAAAGACCACAGTGGCCCTGACCACCAGGGCAAGTGCCCTCTCCCAGTTTTCCACCTTTAATTTACAGACATATACTCAGAGAAGGCCCATTCATTCGGGCCATACTTGCTTCTCTCACCCATCTTTCAACAAAATGCTGGGAAGAGAGCACTTCCCTCTCTACCCTGATTTTCCTTTTCAGAAGAAATTTGAAAAAGTTAATCAGGGCATCACCGAAGAGGTAAGTGCTCGTCTTCAGCCCTTTCAAACGTGTCCACCATACTATCTCTTTCGCCATGGCCACCAGACAGATGAAAACTGCCTGCCCTTCCCGGCTAAAGGAAGAGGGCGGGGCAATCCTCACGATGGACCCAGCTGATAGCTGGATCCGTCCTACACGTGACAGCAGGTGTTCGACATAAACCCACAAGTCAGCAATGCTCGGACACTGGACGAGTGCGTGCAGGGCGGTGTCGTCGCCCTGTGCGCATCTCGGACATGCCCGGCTGACGGCACCTCCATGCCTGTAAAGTTTATCCCGAACTGGCAAAGCACTGCCAGGCCAGGGATTTCTGGAAGTTGTCCATAGGCCCCGGCCCGAAAGTCCTTCCGAAGAGATTGGATAGTTGATTTTCGTCGACGCCTAGCGTTTCTCCAAGTATGTCGTCGCTCTTCCCCTCCACTAATTTGCTACTGTTGCTGGGGTTGTTGCTGTTATAGTTGCTTCTGTTGTTGCTGCTACAGTTGTTGCTGCCATCTCTGCTACTGGTGGTGTTGATGGTTGTGTCACTGGGGTGGGTAGGAGAGGTGACCTCAACCTTTTAGCCTGAGGGCAGAAATCCCTTAGGTGGGTTCCTTCACCACAAACGACACACCTAGGTCTTCTGCCCTCGACAATTACCGTGAGGTGGCTGCCGTCAGTGAGGTCTATTACCTCTGGGATCTCCTCAGTGCTTTTTTGGTCCGCTTGGATCAGGAGCTCCATCCCAGATCCGGACCAGTTCTCCTGCTTTTCTTTTGCTATTGCTATTATTTTTGTGTTGGCTTCGATGCCGGCGAGGGCGGCCGCTATTAGCCAGGGAATTTCGATGGCCGATGGAACGTGGGTCACCCTGATCTTTACGAGTCTCTGGCCACAATAGCTTGGGACGAGTGTGAAGTCGTCACTTCTTAATGGGGCCATGGAGTGTTCTCTAGCCTCCTCTGGTGTTTCAAAGAACATGTCCACGGTTCCATACTTCTTCCCACGTCTGATGTGGGTTTTTCTTGCCCACACATGTCCCAAAGCTTTTTGGATTTGGGACTCGGATGCCCGTTCCACTCGGCGCGATTTTACATTTATTGTTCGATACGACACGGTGCATAGGCGCCGATGCTCCATTTTATTAGGTGGGGGGGTGAGGCTGACCCTGTACCCATCTTTCTTTACCATTTGTTTGGCATTTTCTAAATCCTCCTGAGTTACCGTAAATGCTTCGAACTGTTTTGCTACTCTGGCGAAACTGAGGGTCGATTTTATAATGTCATTGTTGTTGTTGTTGCTATCGTTATTTGTGTTAATATTAATTTTAGTTTCAGTTGTGGTGGTGGTGACGTCAGTCGTCTTTGGTGGGGAAGAGTCCATTTTGCTTGATTTCATTTCGACATCACGAGTTAATTTATTTTTTTCTTCTTTTGTTTCTGTTGTCGCGGTGGTGGTGGGGGTGGTGGTTGTCGCGGTGGTGGTGGTGGTGGAGGCTTTAACACCTGCAGTCATTGGTAATGGCGGGAAATGAATGTCTGCCTGAGACAAATTTAAAATATTGCTAGTGCTTATATTTTTTTTAGTGTTGGCAAACGTAGTAACATTTACAATGGTGGTGTCGGTGTGAGGTGTTAATTTGTGAGAAAGGCTTTCTGCTGCTTGGTGCAGAGGTGAATTAGTCATTTTTTTTTCAAAGAAATTTTTGGATAATAATAAAAGTTAAAATTTTGGGCACAAGGCCCCAATCTTTTTGGGTGTCCTTTTCGGAAAACAATGTATGTGCGCTTATATATGGTTAACAATAAAAATTTTCCATAAATGGCAATTTTTAACAAACGGAGATAACAAACCTTTGCGGAGCTCACGATGATACGATTTACTACGTAGGTTGCCAATAATAATAATAATAATAATAATAATAATGATTTCTTTATTAACCACAAGGGTTTACATAAAGTAGACATTAAGGACAGTGCAGGACAATACAGGACGGTACAAATGGGCACTTCTGCGTGTAAAAAACAAAACAGAGGATTTAATAAAATAACAAAGAAAAATTCCTCAATAGGGGGGAGACTTCCAAGGGACATTTGTGGAGAAAGCCCATTAAAAGACCACAGTGACCCTGACCACCAGAGCAAGTGCCCTCTCCCAGTTTTCCACCTTTAATTTACAGACATATACTCAGAGAAGGCCCATTCATTCGGGCCATACTTGCTTCTCTCACCCATCTTTCAACAAAATGCTGGGAAGAGAGCACTTCCCTCTCTACCCTGATTTTCCTTTTCAAATGAAATTTGAAAAAGTTAATCAGGGCATCACCGAAGAGGTAAGTGCTCGTCTTCAGCCCTTTCAAACGTGTCCACCATACTATCTCTTTCGCCATGGCCACCAGACAGATAAAAACTGCCTGCCCTTCCCGGCTAAAGGAAGAGGGCGGGGCAATCCTCACGATGGACCCAGCTGATAGCTGGATCCGTCCTACACGTGACAGCAGGTGTTCGACATAAACCCACAACTGAGCAATGCTCGGACACTGGACGAGTGCGTGCAGGACGGTTTCGTCGCCCTGTGCGCATCTCGGACATGCCTGGCTGACGGCACCTCCATGCCTGTAGAGTTTATCCCGAACTGGCAAAGCTCCCCGGTAGCACTGCCAGGCCAGGGATTTCTGGAAGTTGTCCATAGGCCTCAGCCCGAAAGTCCTTCTGAAGAGATTGGCTAGTTGATTTTCGTCGACGCCTAGCGTTTCTCCAAGTATGTCGTCGCTCTTCCCCTCCACTAATCCCCTATAGAACGCCAAGGTGGAGATTCCACCGATCACATTGCCCGATTGGCCGAGGGCTGTGAGCGCCTGAAGATATTCCAGTTTCCAAGCGCTCCCTCTCAGTCTTCGCTTGACCCAGGACTGCAGCTCCGTCAAGGAGACGAGCTGGGGAAAAACGTGTCTAGCAAACGGCGACCACACCTGATCACCGTCGAGGAAGAGGTGGAGATGTCGTAGCCTGAGCGCGTGTCTGCGCATCATCAGCCACGGCATGCCCAGCCCTCCACGTAGCGGGTGTTGACAGCAGATGGACCGCCTGACCATCGGAGCGCGTCCCTTCCACAAGAAGCGAAAGAGCAAACGCTCCAGCGCAGTCAGGCGGGGCTTAGGACAAGGTACGACGGTCAGGCGGTAGTAGATGACGGACGCGATGTACGCGTTAGCCACCTCCGCTCGACCTTTCAGGGATAGCTTCCTCTCGGCCCATTTCTGGGTGAGAGAAGCCACCCAGCTCGTCACCTCGTCCCAGTTTTTGTCCGTCTGGAGGTCTGGACCGAATCAGACCCCTAGCAATTTAACCGGTCCGTCCGTCCAGCGCCTGACGACGCTGTTGAACGGCATGGACCTGCCTCTCCAGGTGCCGAGCTGCAGGCCCACTGACATTTCCTGGTTGATCATTGCTCCTGTCACCACTTCGTATTCTCTTAGTGTAGTGCCGATCGCCTCGATGTGTTTGGCGTTCGACACCACTACGGTGACATCGTCCGCATATGCTGACACGGATCTTCCGCATCCTAGTTCGCGCGGGACCCCCCTCAACGTCTCCAGTTTGTGCAGTAATGGCTCGAGAGTCAATACGTACAATAGGGACGAGAGGGGACATCCTTGGCGGACCGAGCGCATGATGTTGAACGGTTCCGAAAGGTGACCGTTCACTCTCACTACAGAGCAGATGTCGCTGTGTATGGCAGCGATCCAGCCTCTGAAGACGGGCCCAAAGCCAGCCGCCCTCAGGACTGCCGCTAGGTAACGATGGTCGACCCTATCGAAGGCTTTCGACTGATCTAAATTGATCAAAGACCCACCCGTGCCAGGTTCCTTAGCTACCCTCTCTACGATGTATCGCATGAGGTGGAGGTTGTCGTGGATGGATCTGTCGGGAATGGCGCATCTCTGTGCCTCTCCCACCAGACCACCAACGACAAGCGCCAACCTCTTTGCTAGCACCTTGGCCAAAATCTTGAACTCTGTGTTTAGCAGAGTTATGGGCCTGAATTTATCTATGTTATCCCCCTTGTTCGGATCCTTTCTTAGCAGCGCCACCGCTCCTCGGATCACAGAGCTGGGAATTCTCCCGTTCTATTGCCATTTGCAGTAGACGTTCGCCAAGAGGCCTCCGAACAAGTCTGGCATCTGTACGTAAAGTTCATAGGGCAGACCATCAAAACCAGGCGATTTACCCCTTGTGCAGCCAGTCATTGCCTCCCGTACTTCAGCGGCTTTTATCGGCTTTTCGCAACACTCCGCCTCAGTGGCAGAGAGCCGCGGCAGTCCGTTGAGGTAGACACTAAAGTCCATCCCTCGATCCGGCCCGCCGCTGACCCCGAACAGCTGTGCGGTGTCGCTGAAAAGCTTCACACATTTTCCCGGGATCGAGTAGCAAGCGCCCGTCGTGGTCCACCAAAGACCGGATCGTGGCTTTGTTGCCACGACGCGCCTCCGCCACTCGGGCCCATTGAACGGCTCTAGTCCCCTCGTGTTGAGAGCATGCACCCTAGCTCTGACAACGCAGCCTTCGTGCTTTGCATTGAAGAATTGGTCAAGGGCCAATTTCGCCGCAAGTACGTCGGTCGCGATGCCTTTGCTAAGCGCCTCGTCTAATTTTCTAACTAGTTCTCTCTCTGCTCTATTTTTCTCTATTGCTAAAGCCTTACTAAACCTAATTGACTCTATTCTAATCGCTCTTTTCAGAGCAAACCACCACTTGTTGTTGACGATGGCCCCGTCAACACCCGCTTAACTAGTTCGCTAATCCGGTCTCTGTAGGCCTTGCGCGCTGGTAAGGACGCGTTTAGCTTCCAGTAGCCGGGTCCTCGTCTATGAAGCCTATCTAAGTCAAGCACACAGATCACGAATTTGTGGTCCGTGTAGCTGACTATCTTGAATTGTGGACAGCCTATGCTAGACCTATCTATTTCCCTACAAAATACTCTATCTAGATATGATCTGGATGACCCTAAGCGATTTGTCCACGTCCACATTGGCACATTCGGGAAATCCAATAGGTACCTGTCAGACAGTTCAAAACGCCTGAGCAGGTTGGTGAGACTCTTGCACCCTCCTCCTCTATCCGCTAATCCCACACAGTCCCAGCGTGCACCTAAGATCCCGTTCCAGTCGCCCACTAACACTAAAGTGCGGGACGTTCCTAGAAAGGTCTCCAGACGCCGGAAGAAATCAAGCCGCCCTGCTCCTGTCGGGGCATAGACGGTCACTAGCCTGAAAGCTTGCCCGTCTCCGCTGGTCACGTCCAGCACCACCAACTTACCTTCTGGGTCCAGGAAGATGATCCGTATGGCGAGATCCAAACCTCTCTGAAAAAGCACAGCAACTCCTCCCTCCGATCCAGGACGGCTGGGAGATGCGTACACATCGTAGCCGCCGAAGATCGGTGCGAAGTCCCGTGCTTCGGAGATTCTGGTCTCGCTGATGGCCACTACATCTATGTTTAGTGACCTGAGGTCGTTGAGCAGGTGGCCCTGCTTCCATGACGACCCCAAGCCACGCGTATTTATGTTGCCTATTCTGAGTGAGGCCATGTTGAAATGGAGTGGAAAAGATGGGAAAGACCACTTACCTTACTTCTCGTAGAGGAAGGATGGTTTCTCCATCCTTTTCACTGCTTGTGGCCTCCTCCGGAAAGATGTCCTTATAAATCCTCCTGAAGAGTGCTTGTCAGAAGTCTCCGAAGTCTTTGGGGAATTTTTGTTTTAGTGTCATGTACGTTTTATGTGTGATGCAAGTGATTTGTATGTGTGGAGGTGGTGTGAACTTTTGGGTTGTTGTGTAGTCTTTTTCTGTGATGCTGGTGTTGTGTTGGATGTAGTGTAATAATTGGTTGTTGTTCAAATTTAATGCTGTGTAGTGTGTATCGTTTTGGTTGTTTTGTTTTGTTTGCGTTTGTTATGGGTTTGTTTCTGTTTCGCTTTTTGGTGACTTTTGTGGTGTTGGTGATGGTGTTGGTGTTGGTGTTTGTGGTGATGGGGTAGGTGATACTGGTGTGGATGGGGCATAGCTGTCCTAACTTTTTTGTTTGATAGTTTATTTGTTTCCCTCTGTATTTTGTTTTTGGAGGGGGAATGAAGAGGATTTTTTCTTTTTTGGTTTCTTTTTCTTTTTTTGTTTCTTTTTTCCTGATACCGATTCCCACTCCTCGTCGTCACAATCTGTCTCCAGTTGCGATAGGTCGGGGAGTGGAAAATCCTCCACAGGCGTTAGTCTTGGTTGTGGCGTGGTGGATGGTGTAGGCGCTGGTGCTAGTTCTGGCGCATTAGGTGGTGGTGGTTTGGGTTTTGCTACTGGTGTTGGGTTGTTGCTGTTACAGTTGCTTCTGTTGTTGCTGCTACAGTTGTTGCTGCCATTTCTGCTGCTGGTGGTGTTTATGGTTGAGTCACTCGGGTGGGTAAGAGAGGTGGCCTCAACCTTTTAGCCTGAGGGCAGAAAGCCCTTAGGTGTGTTCCTTCACCACAAACGACACAACTAGGCCTTCTGACCTCGACGATTACGGTGAGGTGGCTGCCGTCAGTGAGGTCTATTACCTCTGGGATCTCCTCAATGCTTTTTTGGTCCGCTTGGATCAGGAGCTCCATCCCAGATCCGGACCAGTTCTCCTGCTTTTCTTTCGCTATTTCGATTATTTTGGTGTTGGCCTCGATGCCGGCGAGGACGGCAGCCATTAGCCAGGGAATTTCGATGGCCGGTGGAACGTGGGTCACCCTGATCTTCACGAGTCTCTGGCCACAATAGCTTGGGACGAGTGTGAAGTCGTCACTTCTTAATGGGGCCTTGGAGTGTTCTCTGGCCTCCTGTGGTGTTTCAAAGAACAAGTCCACGGTTCCATATTTCTGCCCACGTCTGATGTGGGGTTTTTTTGCCCATACACCTCCCAAAGCTTTTTGGATTTGGGACTCGGATGCCCGTTCCACTCGGCGCGATTTTCTGTTAATCGTCCGATAAGACACGGTGCATAGGCGCCGATGCTCCATTCTATTAGGTGGGGAGGTGAGGCTGACCCTGTGCCCATCTTTCTTTACCATTCTTTTGGCTTCTTCTAATTCCTCCTGAGTTACCTGGATTGCTTCGCACTTTTTTGCTACTCTGGCAATAGACAGGGTGTTCTTATTCTCATTGTTGCTGTTGTTGTTATCGTTATTTTTGTTATTGTTAATTTTAATTTCAGTTGTGGTGGTGGTGGCGTCAGTGGTGTTCGGTGTGGAAGAGTTCATTTTGGGTGAATTCATTTCGATATCACGAGATAATTTATTTTTTTCTTTTGTTTCTGTTGTCGCTGTGGTGGTGGTGGGGTGGCGGCTTCAACACCTGCAGTCATTGGTAATGGCGGGAAATGAATGTCTGCTGAGAAAAATTTAAAATATTGCTACTGCTTATATTTTTAGTGTTGGCAAACGTAGTAATATTTACAAAGGTGGTGTCGGTGTGAGGTGTTAGTTTGTGAGGATGGCTCTCAGCTACTTGGTTCAGCTGTGAGCAAGGCCATGATTTTTCAAAGAATTTTTTTTTTTTTATAATTATAAAAGTTTAAATTTTGGGCTCAAGGCCCCAATCCTTTTGAATGTCCTTTTCAGAAAACAATGTATGTGCACTTATATACAGTTAACAATAAAAATTTTCCATAAATGGCAATTTTAAACAACTGAAAACAACAAACCTTTGCAGAGCTCACGATGATACGATTTACTACGTAGGTCGCCAATAATAATAATAATAATAATAATAAGAAGAAGAAGAAGAAGAAGAAGAAGAAGAAGAAGAAGAAGAAGAAGAAGAAGAAGAAGAAGAAGAAGAAGAAGAAGAAGAAGAAGAAGAAGAAGAAGAAGAAGAAGAAGAAGAAGAAGAAGAAGAAGAAGAAGAAGAAGAAGAAGAAGAAGAAGAAGAAGAAGAAATAGGCGCACGTGGTGGATAGAATGGTATGAAATCTCTCCCGTAAGTTTTTGATTTTTAACATTTAAAACAATTGTGATATAACAATTCTTAGTACAAATGATACATAAAGCACCAGACTCAACTCTCACAAAATTTGGATCCATAATATCCTGTTATATCGCTCAAATATTCAATTTTGTATTATAAATTTTATATTCAAAAAATAAAATGGTTATAAATGGAAGAAAACTCCCTCTGTCTACACTATATAGAACAGCCAAATAACAGCAATTTCACCAACACCACAAATTAGATACACCACCTATCCCATCACCCCTCTGTATACACTAAATACAACAGCCAGATAACGGCAATTTCACCACCACCACCACCAATCCCAGCATAATAATAATAATTAATATTATTGTAACTCAAGTTTTCTCAAAATGTTTAATTCAAATATTAAGGAAATATGTCAACATTAAACATACGCGACAAACCACATAGATACACAGATCAAACAAACGCATACTAGCTATAGTCTATTCAACAAAACTCAGTAACGACAACGCCATCACTATAGTCACCGCCGCCACCACTCCATCATTGCGACCACTATCCCATCACTATCATTGCTACCACTATCCCATCACTATAGTCACTGCCGCCACCACTCCATCATTGCTACCACTATCCCATCACCGCCGCCACCACTCCTTCATTGCTACCACCACTATTCCCCCCACTACTTCTGTTAACTTAAGAAAGGGGAAGGTGGCGGTATCACTAGACAAGGGAGGGGCTAGCAAAATATATAAATAGACTGACTTAGTGACCCGGTCAAACGTCAACGCCTGTGGCACTGCTGGGTCCCCCCTTCCCCACCAACAATAGAAAAAGCCCCAGCACCACCACCGACATAGCCAACAACAATAACAGACAACTTCAGCAAAAGGTATATTATATTATTAATAATGATTTCATTCTTAAGTCATGCAATGCTCACATTAAGGAACCACTCATGATAATAATAATTTAAAAAACAACAAAAAAGAAATACCGGGATGGCGGCCGGCGGGGAATAGCCGTGTCTCTAGGGGAGAACGACCTCTCTAGTCTTGGTTGACACTCGTTCTAGAAGTGGTAACACGAAATGATTACCCCTTGGCGGATAAGGATAAAACGCGACAAAATAAAGTAAATGTCTAATGATAAAATCTCATACCGGATCGGCCGTCACCCGGGTAAAAAAGGACCGCGTCCCTCAGAGAGGAACCAGGCTGGGGTCGAAAAATCAGCTAATGGTTCAAACCTTCCCATCACTTCGGAGCTGGAGACTTTCAATAACCGGAATACTCCTACTGTTGGCCCTCCATCTTCACCACCAAAAAATCCAAAGAAAAAGAGAGAAAAATGGTCAAGGGAAGACAATAAAAAGGTCCTTGAGGCTTTCTACACTGCCATGTACTACCCATCAAATAGATCGAATACAGAACAGACATATATCAACTGGAAAAAGAAACATCCCGAAAACAGAGGCTATATTGACAGTAACAAACTAGCCAATATACGAAGAAATATTGTTAAAAAAAAGTTACTAACTGATATAGAAATTGATCAGATCAAGCTTTTAGCACAAAGTCAGCGAAGGTAAAATGAAACATGTGTCAGTGAAAACGAGGTAAATTGTAACACTTCGAATCCCACGGTTGGTGCGGAATCACTGACAACAGAACAAATTAAAGAAAGGATCGAAAAAGTGGAGGGAGTGCATGCTCAAGATGAAACTCAAAATGAAAACAATGAGGTCGTAAATGATAAAGAAATGAATGAGAATGAATTTGCCGACTTGAAGGATAAAATTATGATCGAATGGATGCAAAGGAAAGAATCTGACATGGGGGAACGAGACACTCTCCCTAATATCCAGAACTCCAAACAGAACCAAAAGATAATACACAAGACTAACATAATTCTCAAAAACATTATCATCACAAACAAACTAAACATTACTGATTTAAATCATCTATATTATGCATCGGCTAAAATCACCACTCTCTTATGTGGAGTGAAAATGAAAAAACAAAGGAATTCCCACAAGAAATCTACTTGGCAAGAGAACATCAATCGCCAAATAAACCTTCTCCGATCTGACATAGAAATTTTAACAAACTATAAAGTAGGTGAACATGTTAAACAAACTAAACTTAGAAAATTGAAAAAAAAGTACAGTATAAAATCAACATGTGACATAGACATGATGAAAGACAAGCAAAAAGTGTCGGCCAAAGCTGCTCGTATAAGGCCCTTTGAAAAACGATCTAGATTCTATAAGGACAATAATATGTTCAAAAACAACCAAAGAAACTTCTACAGAAAAATTGGCAAGTCAACAATAACTGCTAAATCAATACCACCCAAGGAGGAAGTGCAAAAATTCTGGCCGAAGAAAAAGTTCATAATATACATGCCCCATGGATAGACAGACAAATGAAAGATACAGCTCACCTTGAGGAACAAATATGGGAAAATATACCAGTTGAAGAGTTGCGTTTGGCTCTCAGAAAAACCAGCAAATGGAAATCCCCAGGAAAAGACAAAATATCAAATTTTTGGATAAATGCCTTCACAGAGTCTCATGAGCTGTTAGCCCAACTTTACAATGAAATAGTTAATGAGCCAGAAAATATACCATCATGGCTAGTTAACGGCATTACATTCCTGCTTCCGAAGAATGATGAGACAAACAATCCCAAAAATTACAGACCGATAACTTGCTTGACCACAATTTATAAAATGTTAACATCAGTCCTAACTGAATATACATATGACCACCTGATAACAAATGATCTATTTCCCAATGAGCAGAAAGGGTGTAAACGAGGCTCATATGGCTGTAAGGATCAGCTTTTGGTTAACAACATGATACTGGAAGATTGTCATAATAGACACAAAAATCTATCAATTGCTTGGATAGATTATAAAAAAGCATTCGATAGTTTGCCACACAGTTGGATTGAAAAATGTTTAGAGATTTTCAAAATATCTCCCGTTGTCAGGAGGTTCCTGTCATTCAGTATGAAGACATGGAAAACGACACTCCTTTTGAATAGTGAAAAACAATCACTGGAAGCTGGAGAAGTTAATATTAATTGTGGAATGTTTCAGGGTGACTCTTTATCAGCGCTTTTATTCTGCATCGCACTTATACCACTAAGTAAAATGCTCAATGAAACAAAACATGGATATAAAGTCTATGACAAAACCATTAATCACTTGTTCTACATTAATGACCTGAAACTATTTGCAAAAAATGATGAACAATTGCAAGGGCTATTATCCACTGTGGAGCAGTTCAGTGATGACATTAAAATTGAGTTTGGACTAGATAAATGCGCCTAAGAGGAAAGCTGCTGAAAAGTTTAGACATTAATCTTTATCGGGGGAATGTGATAAGAGAATTTGATCAAGAGGAAACTTACAAATATCTAGGTGTTTGTGAAGGAGACGGAATCAAGCACTCGACAATGAGGGAAAGGATAAGGAAGGAATCTTACAGCAGAGTAAGAGCAATCTTAAGAACGGAATTGTATGCAAGGAATAGGATCGATGCCATAAACACGCTTGCCATACCAGTAGTAACCTACAGTTACAATGTCATCAACTGGTCAAGCACAGAGATCCGTAGGCTCGATACAAAAATTAGAAAATTCTTAACCATGTACAGAATGCATCACCCTAAGGCAGATACAGATAGAATATATCTCCCTAGGAGATATCTCCCAGTTAGATATTGCGTTGAAAACTGCAACGATTGGATTATCTACATATCTAAGGGAATCACATGATTGGATGATCAAACTCGTTTTGAAACACGAAAGCATCAAAAGATCATACTCCATTACAAAAGATGCACAACGATACAGTAATGGACTACAAATTTCAGAAGTCCCATTTACTGCTGAAATGGAAAACACAGAAAAAGCAAAGCAGGTAAAAGTAACTGCAAAGAAAGAACTGCTACAGAAGCTGGCTAAGAAATGGCAAGAAAAGCCTCTGTATGGAAAATACCCAGAAAGAGCTAATAATCCTGATGTTGACAAAACTTTAACCCATCAGTGGCTGGCATCCTGTGGACTGAAATCGGAGATTGAAGGACTGATTATATCAGCACAAGATCAGTGTCTGCCAACAAAAAATTACCAAGCCAACATAATAAAAAATGGATGCAACCCATTATGCCGTGTATGTAAAAAACAACCAGAGACCATTGATCATATAATTTCAATGTGCAGTCCTATAGCTCCAACCGAATACCTAAACAGGCATGACAGAGCTGCACAATACATACATTGGATAATGTGTAAGCATTTTGACCTGCCCCATCAAAAGAATTGGTGGGAGCATCAACCACCTCTTATACTTGAAAAAGATCACATCTCAATCTTGTGGAACTTTAGCATCCAAACAGACCGAAAACTAGATGCACATAGACCTGATATAATACTGAAGGACTTTAAAAAGAGGGTATGCCTGCTAATTGATATGTCCGTTTTAATAGACAAGAATGTATCTATAAAAACATTTGAAAAATTGAGCAAGTATAAGGACCTGGAGATAGAAATTGGAAAAATGTGGAAATTGAGAACTAAAACAATACCAGTGGTTGTACCTCAGGTGTCTAATGATTACTTATCGCAAATCGCAGGAAACCCGCATATAGGAGAAATACAAAAGATAGTACTAATGGGAACTGCCCATATACTAAGGAAGATTCTGTCAATATAAGTACATCACAAGTCTAAACACCTAAAGATGCATGTGTATGTATGTATGTTCTTTCTTGAACATGGCGGACCTTATTGTCTCTTGAGGTCACTGGTTGTGACCTCGTGATAACTCGTATGAACATAAAGCAAGATAAATGCAACTATAATAATAATAATAATGATTTCTTTATTGGCCACAAGGGCTGGCATCAAGAAAAACATTACAGACGCCACAGGACGGTACAGGACGGTACGATGTGGGTTTTATGCGTGTAAAGATTTTTATTATTTATATAAAAAGGGGAAAAAAAGACATAGAAACATATATATAAACAATAAATAATAATAATAATAATGATTTCATTTATTAGCCAGAAGGGCCGACATGTAGGGGACAATACAAAGACTGGGACAGTGGGGGTTTACAATAAGGTCGAGTAAAAGTGCACAATGGCAAGACTAATTTAACAATGAAGATATAAAAATATATACATAAATATAAACTATACATAAATATAACAAAATAAATTCCCCGATAGGAGGTGGACGACCCTGGGGTGACTCGCGTACCCCACTAATCCTGAACCACCCTGCGCTTCTAGGGCACCCAGGGAGAGCACCCCCTCTCCTCACGTTAGCTAGCCTATAGGCGCATGGTCAGAGTAGACCCATTCACACGAGCCATTCTCGCCACACTCATCCACCTTTTAGCAAATGTACTGGGGTGCAGCACTTATCTCTCCGCCCTCACCTTCTTTTCCAGGTGAAACTTGAAGAAGTTGATAAGGGATTGGCCGAAGAGAAAAGTGTCTCTCTTCAGTCCCTTTAATCTGGTCCACCATATAACCTCTTTCGCAACTGCCACCAGACAGAGGAAAATTCCCTGCTCTTCCTGACCTAAGGAAGGCGGCGGGTCGATCTTCACTATGGACTCGGCCGATAGACGGATTCGTTCCACACGCGACAGTAGCTGTTCGACATAACTCCACAAGTCAGTAATGCACGGACATTGGACAAGTGCGTGCAGAACGGTTTCGTCGTTCTGTGCGCATCTTGGGCAGGCTCGTCTGACAGCACTTCCGTGCCTGTAGAATTTATCCCGAACCGGCAGTGCTCCCCCGGTAGCACCGCCAAGCGAGGGATTTTTGGAAATTGTCCATCGTCCCCGGCTCGAAAGTCCTCCGGTACAGACTAGTCAGTTCGACTTCGTCGAGGCCCAAAGCTTCTCCGAGTGCGTCATCGCACTTGCCCACCACTAATCCTCTATAAAACTCGAGAGTGGAAGTTCCACTGATCGCATTGCCCGCTTGGTAGAGGGCAGGGAGTGCCTGGCAACATTGCAGGTGCCAGTCACCCAGTCTCCGTCTCTTCTTGACCCAGGACTGCAGCTCAGTCAAAGAAATGAGCTGCGGAAAGGCTCGTCTGATAAACGGCGACTACATCTGTTCACCGTTTAGGCAGAATATCTGCAGATGTCGCAGCCTCAACGCATGTCTGCGCATCATTAGCCATGGCATGCCCAGCCCTCCGCGTAGAGGGTGCTGGCAGCAGATGGACCGCCTCACCAACGGAACTTCTCTCCTCCACAAGAATTTGAAGAGGAGCCGTTCCAACTTGACGAGGCGCGGTCGGGGGCAAGGCACGACGGTCAGGCGGTAGTAGATGACGGACGCGATGTACGCATTCGCCACCTCGCGCGACCTTTCAGTGATAGCTTCCTCCCAGCCCATTTTTGGGTGATGATTTCTTTATTGGCCACAAGGATTGACATCAAGAAAAACATTACAGACGGCACAGGACGGTAGGATGTGGGTTTTGTTCGTGTAAAGATTTTTATTATTTATATAAGAAAAGAAAAAGAAAAAGACATAGAAACATATATATATATATAAACTATAAAAATGAAAATTTAAACAATGAAAAATTCCCCAATAGGGGGGAAACCTCCGAGGGTTACTCGTGGCGAAAACCACACAAAGAGCACGGCCACCCTTACCACCAGGGCAAGCGCCCTCTCTCAATTTTTCCATTTCTCAAACTACAGGCGCATATTCAGAGCGGTCCCGTTCATTCGGACCATTCTCGCTACATTCACCCACCTTTCAACAAACTTGCTAGAAGGTAGCACTTGACTCTTCACCCTGATTTTCCTCTTCAAGTGAAACTTGAAAAAGTTAACTAGGGATTCGCCGAAGAGGAAAGTATCTGTCTTTAACCCTTTCAACCTTGTCCACCACACAATCTCTTTCGCCATGGCCACCAGGCAGATGAAAACCGCCTGCCCTTACTCCTCGAAGGAAGACGGCGAGACCATCTGCACAATGGACTCAGTCGATAACCGGATCAGTCCTACACGCGACAGCAACTGTTCGACATAGCTCCACAAGTCAGCAATGCTCGGACACTGAACGAGTGCGTGCACGACGGTTTCGTCGCTCTGCGCGCACCTCGGCTTAGCTGACGGCACTTCCGTGCCTGTAGAGCTTATCTCGAACCGGCAACGCTCCTCGGTAGCACTGCCAGGCCAGGGATTTTTGGAAGTTATCCATAGACCCTGGGCTGAAAGTTCTCCGGAAGAGAGAAAACAGCTGATCTTCTTCGACGCCCAGGTTCTCTCCGAGAACGTCGTCGCTCTTCCTCTCCACTAGTCCTCTATAGAATGCCGAGGTGGATGTTCCACCGATACTGGTGCCCAGCTGCTCCCGAACAGTTCAGCAAAGTGCTGCTGAAAAGCCTCACACATCTGCTCGGGTTCGAGCAACACGCACCCATTTTGGTCAGACAAAGACCGAATTATGGCTTTGTTGCCACGTCGCACCTCTGCCACCCGGGCCCATTGGACGGCTTTCGTCCCCTCGTGTTTCAGAGCAGGCGCTCTAGCTCTGACAACGCAGTCTTCGTGTTTTGCGTTGAAGAATTGGTCGAGTGCCAATATCGCCGCAAGCACGGCGGTTGCGATACCTGTCCTAAACGCCTCTTCTAGCTTTCTGACTAGCTCTCCCTCTACTCTATTTTCCTCTTTCGCTACTCTTTGCTAAACCTAATCGACTCTACTTTAGTTGCCCTTTTCAGGGCAAACCACCACTTGTTGTTGACGACCGCTCCCGTCAAAGCCCGCTTAACTAATACGCTAATACTGTCTATGTAGGCTTTGCGCGCCGGGAAAGACGCTTCAGCTTCCAGTAACCAGGTCCTTGTCTATGAAGTCTGTCTATGTCAATCTCACAGATCACAAATTTGTGGTCTGTGTAGTCGACTATTTTTAATTTATCTAGTTCTCTGCAGAATACGATCTGGATGACCCGATGCGGTTTGTCCATCTCCACATTGGCACATTCGGGTGATCCAGTCGATACCTGTCAGACAGTTCAAAACGTCTGAGCAGGTTGGTGGGGCTCTTGCACCCTCCTACCATATCCACTAGCCCCACACAATCCCAGTGTGCATCCAAGTTACCGTTCCAGTCGCCCACTAAGCGGGACGTTCCAAGAAAGGTCTCTAGACGTCTGAAGAAATCTGGCTGTCCTGCCCCAGTTGGGGCGTAGACGGCTACTAGCCTGAAAGCATTGCCTTCGCTGCCGGTCATGTCCAGCGCCACAGACTTACCTTCTGGGCCCAGGAAGATGGCCCGTATGGCGAGATCCAAGCCTCTCCGAAAAAGGACGGCTACCCCTCCCCCGATCCTGGACGGCTGGGAGATGCGTATACATCGTAGCCGTCGAAGATCGGTGCGAAGGCTCGTGCTTCGGAGATTCTGGTCTCGCTGATGGCCACCACATCTATGTTTAGTGACCTGTGGTCGTTGAGCAGGTGACCCTGCTTCCAAGATCACCCCAGGCCACGTGCATTAATACTGCCTATTCTAAGTACGGCCATGTTGGATGAGAAACGGGGCAAGTGAGAAAGGATCACTTACCTTGATCGTGTAGTGAAGGGACAGTAGAACCGTCCCTTTGACTGGTCATGGGGGTTTCCAAGAGGATGTCAGTGTATATCCTCTTGGTAACCGACCCTCTGAAGTGTCCAACTGCGTTGGGGAATTTTTATTTTAAAAGTTTGTACTGTTCTATTTTGATATCAATGATGCTTATATTTGTCGGGAGAGTTCTTGGTGGGGTGTAGTAGTTTTTTCTGTGATGTCTGTGTGCTGCTTTATATATTGTATGAGTTCTTTATTTGTCATGTTTATGGCTGTGTACCTTTTGGGTGGAAGAGTGATTTTGTTGCTGTTTTCTTCTTGTTGCTGTTGGGTGTGTGTTTTGTTTTGTTTGCGTTGTTGGTGTTTTTGGTGATGTTGGTGGTGGTGTGGTTGTTGTTGGTGGTGATGCTTGTGGTGGTGATGTTGATGCTGGTGGTGTTGCTGCAAGTCTCCTTGCAACCTTTACCCCTCGTTGTCTGCCTTCACTTTTGTTAAGCTAAGGGGTTTTTCCTCTTTTGTTTCTGTGGCAGACCGTTTTCCACACCCTCCCGCCTCATACTCCATGTCAGATTCCGTGGCGTCTGGGAGGGGTATGAGCTCCACTGCTGTTGGTGGTGGTAGTGGAGCCCTCTCCGGCAATTTTGTTGCTGGTGCAGCTACTGCAAATGTAGCTACTGGTGTTGCCGCCACTGATGCTGCTGCTTTAGTTGTCCGTGGCCTTGGTACGGATGCCACGGACGTTGCCCTCCTACTCACCGTGGAAGGAGCTCCTGCGTTTGTTGCCTGACCTGCTCTTGGTAGCAGCGGACCAGGTATTGGAAGGAGAGGGGCCTTCTTCTTTGCTGTCTTCTGCGGGCAAAAGGCCCTGAGGTGACCCTTTGTCAAAGGGTCACCTCAGTGGGTCAAAGGGCCTTTGACCCACAGAGATAACATTTTGGCCGTCTTCCTTCTACGCTTATAGGGAGTTGGAGTCCTTCTTCGATGTCTATGATATCGGGGATAGTGTCGATACATTCCTGGTCAGTTTGTATAAGCATTTGCATGCCTATACCTGACCAGTTCTCTCTCTCTCTCTCTCTCTCTCTATTTTCTCTACTTGCAGCATGGTTGTCCTGTCCTAGATTCCAGCAAGGACAGACGCGGCCAGCCAAGGAATGGGCACGTTGGGTGGGACCTGGGTCACTTTGACCCTCACAATTTTCTGCCCGCAGTAGGAGGGCACCAAGACTATCTCCTCACTCCTCAGGGTTTCCAAATAGTGAGACTTCGCTTCTTGGGGGGTGGCTAAAAGTACGTCTACTGTGGCATACTTTCTGCCTCGGGTGATGTGGGTTTTGTGTGCCCAGACGCACCCCAAGACCTTTTGGATTTGAGCCTCCGTGGCTCTCGCCACCCTATTTGACATTTAGCTTACGGTGCGGTACGTTACCGCCCGTAGCTGCTGGTCCTTGAAAAAATCGGGTAGAGGTTTCAAGGAAACTCTATTGGCGTTTCTTGTCACCATGGTTCTTGCGACTGCCATCTCCTCGTCTGTGACTAACACTGTTTCGATATTTAGGGCGACACCTGCAAAAGAAGTGGTCCCTTTTTCAGCAGCACGACTATTGCTGCCGCTACTGGTCCTGCTGGTGGTGCTGAGATCGCTGTTACAGGTATCGATGTCATTGTTGATGTTTTCGTTGGTACTGTTGTTGCTGTTGTTGTTGTTTTCGTTGATACTGTTGCTGTTGTTATTATTGTTGTTTTTGTTGATACTGTTCCTACTATTATTGCTGTTGTGGCTGTTGTTATTGTCATTGTTATTGTCATTCTCGACCTTACTGTTGTTATTTTTGTTGTTGCTGTTGTTATTGATGGTGTTGTTGTTGGTGTTATTGTTGGTGTTGTTTGTGTTAGAAATATTTGGTAATTTTAAATCTGTAACAATATCATTAAAAATGCTATCGTTTCTCTTTTCCTTCGTAATATTTTCTTTTAAATTTACCTTCGCTGGAACGCTGTCTTGTTGATATGTTGACAAAGTCTCCCTCTCTCTCTGTGTTGTCTGACAGCGCTCTCTCTCTTTCTTGTGTTATCCATGTTGAAAGAAATTTTTTTTGCAAATAATATTTTTACACAATACGACACGCCATAAAGTGGTGCCGTATTATTTACGAGTGAACCCCTGTATTAGGTGGGTCACTTCTTCTAAACTTTTATCAAGTTTGAAACTTGAATAAAAGGTTTAGAACGGTTGAAAACGAGGTAAACTGTTGAAAAAGACTGGAGGCGATAAGAAGCGTGGCTTCACCTTCAATAATAATAATACATACATACATACATACATACATACATACATACATACATACATACATACATACATACATACATACATACGTCTACAGCAGGGTGCCAAAAAAGTTTTAACAAAAAAAAATTAACAAGGTTGATAATAAACTATAGATTATTATTTAGTCAATTTGGTATTTTGGATACACAAAATTTTCTTATCGTTCTATCTACTCATCTTTCACTCTCTCTCCCTCACGCCCCCCCCCCCCTCCCTTCTCTCTCTTACTCTCTATTTCTCACTCTCCCTCTCTCTTTCTTTCTCTGTCTGTTTCTCACTCTGCCCCCCCCCCACCACACCACCACCACCACACACACACACACTCTCTTTATATATATGTATATATATGCATATGCATATATATAGATATATAGAATTATAGAATTATACGCACACACAAATATATATATATATATATATATGTGTGTGTGTGTGTGTGTGTGTGTGTGTGTGTGTGTGTGTGTGTGTGTGTGCGTATCTATGTGTGTATGTGTGTGTAGTGAGTATTGCATTCACTCTTCAGACGCAAACAAAACATTTCCTATTGGCTCCCAGCCAATTCTCTCAATGAATAGCATTTGGTTAAAGAACACTGAATATTCTTAGAGATATACATCCACTAACGCAAGCACTCTCTCTCTCTCTCTCTCTCTCTCTCACACACACACATACACACATACTTACATACATGCATATATATATATATGTATGTGTGTGGTGTGTGATTGTGTGTATGTCTGTGTAATTATATATATATAATATATATATATATATATATATATGTATATTACATATATATATATATGTGTGTGCGTGTGTGTGTGTGTGTATGCATGTATGTATGCAATGTGGGGAAACACGAAGGCTGGTTTTTGCCAAGATACAATGTTAGTGAATCATTTTCAAAAACAGAAAAAAAAATCATTTTCCAGTTTGAAGAGAGACCTAAGTTGATTATCAAAACATCCGGTGAAGGAACGGTGGGCATATACCTATTCTTTCTGTGTTTCGTGTCTATGTTCATATGTGTGTATATATATGCATACATATATGTGTGTTTGTGTGTGTCTGTGTGCGCGTGTGTGTGTGTGTGTGTAAGCATATATATTCATATATATATATATATATATATGAATTATATGTTGTATATGGGGCGAGAGAGAAGGGGGAGAAATAACTTGATACACACGCACTTATATCCATACAAATAGATAGATAGATAGATGCGTTTGGTATGTATAAGTGTATTTGCATGGTATGTATGTACTTGGTTGTGTGTGTATATATGTACATGAACGTTATACTTTGCTTGGAGTTCTCCTTGCACTCATAAATTGCAATGTTAGATTACAAAAGCGACGTCGAGTATGATTTGTCTTACGAATCGATTCTCCAGCGTGGCATAATAGCTAATGTAAACAGACATATATATATTCTTCAAGAACGAGAATGTCTCAGACTTGACCCAGGTAGTTTACAGTATGTTTTCACAATCGTAATTCATTTCGTTTTTACTTCATTGTTTTGTCATTTTTGTTTTTGGTTATTCTTTTTTTTTTTTTTTTCTTTCAGTATGTTTTTTTTTGTTTCGTTTTTCTGTTTTCGTTTTCTTTTTGTCTTGACCAGTTACTATATGTTCATTCTGCCAGGCAATAATACAGGATTATTGCTAAAAGTGAACAAAGACAAAATTACAACCCCAAAATGTTTTAACTCTTTATGTCCTGTACCGCATGAAACCACATTAGCAAATCATCTTTGAAAAAGTACAAAACAGCGCGATGACTTCATCATTCTGCCAGTTTCAAAATTATCTCTCTGCTAGTAAAGATACTATACAAAGTTTAATTAACAAAGTCATTTTTTTTTTTTTGGGACATTGCAGAATGTTAACATCAGTGTGGAAATTGAAATTTGGTAGACAAAAACTGTGCGGAATCCCGCTGTGAATATAGAATGATGTCTTATAATTCGATTACTTTTGTACACATTTCTTTTCTTAGTATACACAACCACAAGGATATGGTCCGAACGTGATAGAGCCGAACTCCCACTGTCATCGCCTCCATCTCTCTCGCCCTCCCCAGCTCTCTGTTTGGTGACAAAATGGGGTCTCACGTGCTGGCTTCCCCACAGCCCCGGCGGACAGAATGGAGAAGGCGTTTCGCAGGAAGATGCTAAGGGAGATGCGCTGGAAGAGCCATTCCGCCTCGCGAAGCTCACACCTGCGGCTGGCCAGCTCAGCGCCTGTGTGTGTGTGTGTGTGTTTAACACTGTTTACATTTACTGTTTATTTATGTTCCATAATGTAGCGGTTACAATTTTAGAATCCGATAAAATAAATACCAGAACTGGAGTGGATAATATCGCCTAAAGAGTTGATGTCCGAGCAGCATGCAATCTCATGACAGAAACCAGTAAAAGAATAAAATATTTTTTTAAATCTGATCTTACCATTAGTCGGTAGTCGTGTGAGGACGATAGCTATTACATCTTACATCTTACACACTGAATAAACAACGAAAGAAAATGATGATCTACATGCGAATATTTTTGTTTTAGGTGCGGAGTGTCGTGATAGAATAGAAATCTATTCTTCTTGTGGTCTTTTCTCTTCTATTAGCGAGACTTGGGAAAGTAAAATTCCAGCCTTTTATCCTTTTCTTTAGATTGCTATCGTTTCCGTCGGATGCTGAGTTTTTTGGGGGAGGGAGGGAGGGTAATTTTTTTTTTGCGGAGGGGTGCAGTTTCTCATTTTGAAAGGTTTTACATGTGTGTTTTCGTGCTTCCCATTTTCAATGGCTTGTACGCAGAAATTGTTGTGCTTCACATTTTGAAAGGTTTTACGTGCGGGAGTTTTCGTAGTTTTTTCTTTAAATTCAAAGCACACAACTCCGAAGCTAAACGAGTCAGTGTTTATTTGAATTATTTCTTATATGTGTGTGTGATGCTGTATTGTTTATTGTCCTTGCTTCGATAGTTCGTTACACATGATATGAGATGGTCGAATACTATAAACACTTGTAATACATCAATTATGAGTCAATCAATACATTTTATAGATATTACTTACATAGCTTTCCTGAAATATTTACATGGCTTTCCTGTATCGTTTCCGTCATTTGTTTTTTTTTTATTTTATTTTTTGTTTGTTTGTTTTTTTTGTGTTTTTTTTTTGTTTTTTGTTTTTTCTAATTTGGCTTGTTATATTTTTGTTTGTTTTTAATCCGTTCTGTTTGGGTTTAGTTGTAGTCCGCTTTGGTATTTTGTTATTGTTTCCCATGCTCTTGTTATATTTTACACACGTCTTATTTATGTTAACAAAGTATTTCATGCTAGAGACACAGAATTTTCAATTGAATTCATTGAGTTCCGTTTAATCCTTCTTCATTAACTTTGTTAAATGTAATGTTCATTCCGGGGATGTTCTCGAATTTATTTTAAATGTCGTGGCGTATATGAACCTTCATTGTTATTCTACAATATATTCCTTTAATGTTGCGCAATTGCATAATAAGTATTTTTATGGTCGGTTTACGTCATCATTATGAATATGAAAGATGTAAAAGATTTAGCTCAGTAATCCTTATAGGGTTACAGCAAAATATAAACAAATAATTGTACGGCGCCGGCCCAGTCAGTGATGCAATCACTACGACGGAGACCGTCAGTCGTAGTGATCCTATCGCTTGACTTTGCTGATGCTCTAACAAACTTTACAGAAGTGCATCGAGGATTGAGAACGAAGTGAAACAATTAGGACTACAATGCCATCCCAAAATCACCGAAATTCAAGATTTTAACCAACAAACGCCAGTAGTTATCAAAGCGATGAACGAGGAAATGTCGGAAATGGTAAACCACTTTAAATACCTCGGATGATGAACAGAGAGCTCATAAAAGCACATAGGGGTCAGGAAAGCACTAGCATTGAGTGTTAGCAACAAGATGAAGAAAATATGGATCTCAGAGCTATCAACGTTCATCAAAATAAGACTATAGTCTTATTATATGGCACAGAAACTTGGATATTTGCGGAAACACTGAAGAAACACCTGGATGGATGCTACGAACGTATGCTGCGCATGACACCAAATACCTAAAGGTTAGAACACACAACAAACGGACCTTTATAAGGACCTCACAAAGGATTCTAATAAGATACAATAATTGTTTCTACTTTTGGCACATGGCCAGTAATTACCCAGTGCATTACTGGTACTTTATTTTATCGACCCCGTAAGGATGAAAGGCAAAGTTAACCTCGGTGGGATTTGAACTCAGAATGGCAAGAGCCATACAATAATGTAGAATGAAATTTGCTCACCACTGCCTACGTCAAGATGAGGAAATCGCAAGCAAGACGAAAGGAGCACATCGAGGAAGGAGGACCATCCTCTACATGGACATTCTACTAAAAAATACTGGAGTGGCCAGTACGACGAGCTGGGGAATCTTGTGATGAAAAAGCAGACTTGGGGAAGCGTGTAATTTCTGTGGGATATCCTGCAGGACGACGAAACTGAAAAGATAGAAATTGGATATATACATTCATACAATCATATATAGATATATGCATATATACATACATATATATCATACACACTCACACATTTATATATACACATTTATGCATACACACACACACAAACACACGCACACGCACACACACAGACACACACACACACACATACACACACACACACACAAATATTCAATTTATTTCAATATAAAGTCTGAATATTGACACCTCAGTACGACATTAACCATACCCATTGAACCAGAACTATTTCTCCTCCTCCCATTTCTTGACCATTATCTTTTGTTAGGGACAAAACTTTCTATGGCAGACCATCCTTTTCTGGCACCTATATTATTTGGCCAATCATGTGACTGTATCTAACAATTAAAATAGCAATAAAGAACCCCCAAACACGAACTGGCGCGAAATTTTATGTACTTATTCACGTGAGTCATCAACCAACCAAATTACACTTATAAAAAATTAATTTGAACCACATTCTTTAAGGCAAATAACAACACGAATTGATGCGAAATTTATTGTACTTGTTCACGTGACAGTCATCAACCAACCAAATTACTTTTTTGAAAAATGAACAGCAATTCTAGCCACTCTTTCCACATAAAACAGAAAGAACTTTCGAACACCAACCAGATGCGAGAAAAACCATAAACCCTTCATCTCAGTTATACTTTTGAAAAGCATAAGAACTGTCAAACCGGTAAAGGAAATAAATAAATATTCTTAGAAAGATTCCAGTTGTATTTTCGTGTTCCTTTCCTTATATATATATATATATATATATATATATATATATATATATATATATATATATATATATATATATATATATATATATATATATATATATATAATAAAACATGTCTTTAGAATCACTAGATATAATATATACCATAATATATAATATATTTGGTATATATTATATCTAGTGATTCTAAAGACATGTTTTATGATATATAGCTCTGATTATTTAATTTATTAATCCTTCATTGAGCCACAACGTGACCCGTTGCAAAACACATATATATCTATGACTTTATATGTGTTTTCTCTTTTATATATATATATATATATATATATATATATATATATATAAAAGAGAAAACACAGGTAAGCATTAAGAGAAGGATTTTATCCAGGTATTTACGACCGTTTCATTGGTAAGTGCAACCTTATATTGCTATACTGTAAATAGCAGCCACTCAATTATAATTTTATATATATATATATATATATATATATATATATGTAGGAGGTGAGTTTTATTGTAGTACAATAAAGCAATGCAGATATCGGATAAGAAGCACTCTACAGTTTGTGGGACTGGAGTATGCATAATATAAGATCAAAAGATGGTTAAAGGAGTTCCATATATTTTATTATGCGCATTTCAAAAACAAACATCATCAAGCAATAATATTTGTGTTTTCATCAGATAAAACAGGAGAACATGATATGAAGGCTAAAAAACACTTGTTGATAGTGCAGTTTTAAATCAACATATCATTGTTTGCTCAGATCAGAGCAAACAACACGGACACTCTATCTCAAAATTATTTTTGAAAGGCATTTAGAAATGCGCAACCGGTAAAAACTTAAAAACTTAAAACCACAACTGAATACTAACCCATACAATCACTAATACTCTTTTATTCCTAATTAAACCATTTTTCAACTGTGAACAATTTGTCAGCATTTTCTATTCCGTTTACCAATATATAATAACGTGTGTGTTACACCTCTATTCTTTTAACTATATATATATATATATATATATATATATATATATATATATAAATGATTTGAACAGAACTTTGATTCATGTAATTTCTATATAACTGCTCTGTAGAACAACTGATGTTATTACATTGAGCTATTTATCTTACTGGTAATAAGGTAGTAATAAATTACTGTCTTTCACTGTTTAGGCTTTAAAATATATATAACTATAAAAGGTTTTAGTATATACATAACCATAAATAGTATCCTTAATACTATATATATATATATATATATATATATATATATATATATATATATATATATATATTGAAACCATCTAAGATTCTCACAAAAGAGTGTCTCAGTTCATCACTTCTATTAAATAATTTCTGAATTATCTCGTCTGTTTGAACTCATTTAACGATTTGTTTTTTACTTTGCGACCCTCTGACCTTCCCTACATCTTATATTTTGCCCGAAATAGGCATATTTCGCTAGCTACGTCTAATTTCGTTACAGAAATGAAGAAAGAATGAATGGAATAGTATTATAATGTTGGTCGCTGCGTTTGTGGGTATGTCGTGGGGAGGTTGTACGACATATTGTAACAAAGTTTTCAAGCACTCTTTTTTTAAATTCAACAGCAAACTGTCATAGCGAGCAACGAAAATAATTTAATAAATACAGCAGAAACTTAAGTGCCGGGGGTGTTGGGGAGGAAAAGTTTATAACTATTTCATATAACAAACGAAAAATATGAATACGAGAAAATTGGTTGTCTCCTCTTCACTCTTTTTCTCGTACACCCTCTCTTAATATATATATGTGTGTGTATGCATGTGCGCGTGTGTTTGTAAGTATGTATTTATATATATATATAATAAACTGAAGTAAAATATTTAAAGCCGCCCCTCTTCAGCTTACTTAATATTGATACTCCGTCTGATAACCATATACACTTAAGTGTAGCTATGACGTGGAGTGCTTATGTTGATTACACCAAAATTATTTGAATGCTAATATATATATATATGTATATATAGGGAAAAAAGATGAAATCGAAAATGCAACTGGAGTCTTTTTAAGAATATTTATTTGGTTCCTTAACCGGTTTCGCAGTTCTTATGCTTTTCAAAAGTAGAATTGAGATGGAGGGTTTGTGGTTTATATATATATATATATATATATATATATATATATATATATATATATAGTAGAGAGGAAAAAGATTTTTTCAGTAGAAAATGCTGAAGAGATTCTTTCAGTATAACATCAAAACATTTATTTATTAATAAAGTGGATATTTCCGCATTTAATAATCCCGGTTTCAGCATTATATGTTTTTTCAACTGCGGATTTACACTATGATAAAGTAAGAAGTGCGGGACTGCATCCAGAATAAAAATGTTTATTCCGTTTGTAAAATAAGTTCGATAATGAATGAATATTACATAATTTATGTACTAAATTTTGTAAACATAAATAATTTAAAATTGACTTCTTTTCAAAGTTACAAATTTCTGGACTTCCGGTATATCGTCGTCACCACCACCACTTCAACTACCATATATATAAAGAGAGAGAGAGTTTGTGATGAGAAAGATAGAGTGATTATGACTTTCTACACGCTGACGCGTATGATTGTGTTCATATATACATCTATATGTATGAGTATATAACTATAATTGCGCAAGCACAAACTTATGAAAATACACCCTCACGGAGTGTTTGTTGTTATCGTACTTGTGTATATATTTATTTATATTTCCCTTAAGTCAGTATTGTTTGCTTGGATATGGTTGTTGTTGTCATTCCATTCGCTCTTTCTGTTCAACTTCGGTCTTCTTAGTTCTATCTCAGTTGCTTCTCTGATTTGCCTACCTGTTGAGTCATTTCTATGCTTAAATATTATTTTGATACCTATATTGTCTATATTACTGTCATGTATTTGGCTGCCGTGTAGTACTGAACCATTTTTTGTCCTCTTAGTTCCCCCCAGTGTTGGTCTATTCTTTCTCCTATGCTTCGAGCTGTCTCACCTATGTATGTCGTTGTCATGTTTCTGCAAGTACCCTCTGTACATCTTATTCTATAGACTACATTTCTAGTTTTACAGTTTATCTGGGGGTTCATTTTACATATAACATTTCTTATTTGTACAGTGGGTTTTCTTAAAGGAGTATGTTTTGTTGATCAGGGATTTTATGGTAGTTCCTGGCTTTTCTACAACTTTAATATTTAAATGGGTCTTTCTTAGGACCTTTTTACATTGGTTAGCTAATTTCCCTCCAGGCGTAACATCCACGAACATGGCACTCTGGTATCTCTGGTTGACGTACCATGAGGTGGCTTTTCCTATCTTATGTTTAGTCCTACCTAAGCTATTCCATGATTTGCTCCTGTATAATGGGCAAATTCCTTTCATGTCCAGTTCTATGAGGGTCTTATACTTCTCCGTGGCTCCTTCGTATACTCTGATTCTGTCTCTTTGGTTGTAGCCAGAGAACTGCATGCGGTTGATGAAGTGTTGGATGTGTCTTTCCATTTCTGTTGGGTCGCACATGCGGGACACATTGTTCATTACTCGTACCAAGTCTGCGATCAGAATATTAAACTTAGCACTATTGGAGAATGCTGAATTTGTGAGTATCAGGTATTTGGAGGTCATTGGTTTAGCATAGTATGAGTAGAGAATTTGGTCCCTCTCGTCTATAGTGTTAATCCAGAGTTCCGTGTCTAATACTGGTAGTCTATTGTTTGGCTGTTTGGAAGGCTAGTCAACAGTTACAGTTATACTCTGGTGTATGGAGTTAGCTATCTGCTGGATGCTCTCAATTGTGCTATTTTCTAATTCATGTTTATTAGTACTCTCTTGTGGGGGGGGGGGGGTATTTATACTATATTAATATCGTCTACGTAACGAGAGTACATTACGGGGTCTATGGAGTTCTCTGAGTCTCCTTTGTTTCGACATATGATTTCATATCAATATGAAATCGTATGCCGATTATATATATATATATATATATATATATATATATATGCATGTGTGAGTGTGTGTGTGTATGTAGATATATGTATACATATATATATTAGCAATCAACTAATTTTGGTGTAATCAAGCATAAGCGCTCCACATCATAGCCACCCATAAGAGTATATGGTATCAGACGGAGTATCAATATTAAGTAAGATGAATAGAGGCAGCTATACATATTTTACTTCAGTTTATAAACTTCACCATGTTGAATAATGTATCTTTCTCTATGACAAAACGTGTTGCTGAGAATCTAACTCACGACACTTCAATTGTGGGCCGGACACTTTCACCACAAAGCCATACGCGCACACACACACACACACACACACACACACACACACACACACACACACACACACACACACAAGCACATACACATACGATAAATATACTAAAGATCAAAACCATACATACATGCATACATATATTCATATATATACGCATACATACATGCATACATATATATATACATACAAAAGGAGAATATTTATGCAGAACTAATGAGAAATACTCCACCCTGATTATACCTCCAGATTTATGCCTGTGATTATTGGAGCACAAGGATATGTTAGTAACTGCCTCAATACAAATCTTGAAAGCTGGGCTTCACAGGAACAGAAAGAACACAACTAGTTAGGAAATTACAAGTACAATCCATAAATGGAACAGTAAAAATATGTAAATCATTCCAAAAATTTTGCATCTAATAACTGATGTTGTAATTTGAATTTGTGAAAACTGAACATATTTTAACACTTTCTCCGATGACCTGGTTAAACTAACAATGTATTTAAAATTGAGTGGCACAGCTTCAAGTGTTCAGCAATTTTTAGACAACTTAATCAGTGAAACAATCGTTAGACTCTAAATAAAACCCTTTTTTGTACTGTTGACCATGTTAATCTTCACTCTTTCAATATTATTACTCCAAGATAAACTTACATCGGAATGCAAGAGAACTCATAAACTCGCCACCTACGTAAACCCCTTGTTGAATCAAACAACGCCGTACGCTAAAACTATCCACAATACGAAGTATTCACAACCTCTAACTGGATTACCTATAACGATATTTCGTTATCCCTTATATATATATATATATATATATATATATATATATATATATATATATATATATATATATATATATATATATATATATAAAGTATTGCCGTAGAAAATGTAAGGGAAACAATAGTGCTCTAAGTATAGTACAGAGCTATTTAATTATGTAATAAACAACACAATACAATTATTCCATTACCCAAGGTTTCACGAAGGCAGGCGACCTCAACAGAGGTGTCCGAAGTCGTTCATCAGAAGGAAAATTTAATATCAAATTTAATATGAAATTTAATATTAAATTTTCCTCCTGATGAACGAATTCGGACACCTCTGTTGAGGTCGCCTGCCTTCGTGAAACCTTGGGTAATGGTATAATTGTATTGTGTTGTTTATTACATTATATATATATATATATATATATATATATATATATATATATATATATATATATATATATATATATATATATATATATATATATATATATATATATATATATATATATATATATATATATAAGTTCTCAATATAAATGCATACTACCTAAGGTTTCAAACTTCAGCCAGCATAGGACCGACATGCTAATTTAGTTATCTTCAGGCATAACCAAGATAGCTGAGCGTTATTTCATGGTGAATTGGCAGTATCGGTAGAGGGTTCGACGCCACGCTTTCTAGCATGGTTACGTCCCTTTACAGTCTGAGTTCAAATCCCGCCGAGGTTAACTTTGCCTTTCATCCTTACAGGGCCGATAAAATAAAGTACCAGTAATGTACTGGGTAATTGCTGGCCTTGTGCCTAAAGTAGAAACAGTTATTTCATATATGAGATCTCGACTGGTTATAACAGACGTTTACTCCTCCATCACCCCATCACTATATATTTAAAAAGTAGAATCAACTATTAGATAAAGTTCAGGAGTTGGTCCCATCACTAACCAAGTGACAGAGGTTACAACACATGCCAGAAAGGTCGTCCGATTTACTAACGAGTCTACCTAGGCTAAATAAATACACCCCAAATGTTCTCTTCGATGTGTTAAGAAATTGTTTATATAATATACTTTGACCCTAATTTACATAGAGCGATTTCTCCCTTAATCTATTCTTCGGAAAATCTTGTCTTTCAGCCTCTCTCTATATATATATATGCGGGTGTGTGCGCGTGTATACGCATACATATATATATATATATATATATATATATATACAGATGTGGTGACACAACAGTTAGTTCACCATACCGAGAACAATTGTTTCACCGAGCTGAGGATCCGCTAAGGTGAAACAATTGTTCTCGGTATGGTGAACTAACTGTTGTGTTACCACTTCTACCTAACTCGTCCCATGAATTGAGTGCTCTACGGATATTACCTTCCAGTGTTCTACCTATATATAGAGAGATAGAGAGATAGATAGATAGATAGATAGATATATTTCTTTATTAGCCACAGGGGCACAAAAGAAGGGGACAAATACAAAGGGGGAAGTTTACATACAATAAAAACGTGTAAAATGTTATCACAAATGGAATTTAAAAAGTTAGTCGATTTTCCCCAATAGAGGGAGACAGTTTATATGGGTAACACATACCCCCGAAAAAAAATGTGCAACCCTCATCTCCAGGAGTACGAAGAGTTTGTACTCCTTTCCTCTCCTCCTCCTTTTCCTCAACCTACAGGCTGATATAGAGAGAAGGCCCATTCACTCGGGCCATTCTCGCCACTTTCACCCACCTTTCATAAAACTTGCTGGGGTACAGCACCTCTCTCTCCATCCTGATTCTTCTTCCAAAGTGGTATTTGAAAAAAAGAATCAGTTGTTGGCCGGAGAGAAAGGTGTCTGACCTCAGCCCTTTCAACCTTGTCCACCATACAACCTCTTTCGCCATAGCTATCACACAAAGGAAAACCGCCTCTCCTTCGTTTTTGAAGGAGGGTGGCGTTTTGATCATGACAATGGACTCGGTGGTCAACCAGATTGGTCCCACCCGCGACAATAGTCGTTCTACATAGCCCCACAGGTCAGTGACGCCCGGGCAGTGTATGAATGCGTGCGCGACGGTTTCTTCGTTTCGCACGGACCTCGGACAGATCTTTTTTGCAGGGTCCCTGCCCGGGCGCCCATGTCTGTAGAGCTTGTCTCGAACTGGTAGAGCTCCTCGGTAGCACTGCCAGGCCAGGGACTTTTGGAAGTTGTCCATCGGTCCCGGGCGGAAGGTCCTACCGAACAGACTGGCCAGTTCATCTTCCTCTACGCCTAGAGTTTCACCGAGCGCGTCGTCGCACTTGCTGCGGATCAACCCTCTATAGAATGACGAAGTGGAGTCTCCACTGATCGCCGGGTCCGCCTGCCAGAGGGCTGTGAGCGCCTGAGCACATTCGATGTGCCAGTCGCCCATTTTCCTCGGTCTTTGCTTGACCCAGGACTGCAGCTCGGTCAGCGAGACGAGTCGTGGGAAGGCTCGCCTCACGAACGGGGCCCACACCGGTTGTCCGGTGAGGAATACGTAGAGATGCCGCAGCCTGAGCGCGTGTTTGCGCATCGTCAACCACGGCATCCCCAGCCCTCCGTTATAAGGGTGTTGGCAGCAGATGGATCTTATCACCAAAGGAGCCCGCCTCTTCCAAAGGAATTGGAAGAGCGCGCGCTCCATTTTGGCGAGCGTTTTGGCTGGACAAGGCACGACGGTCAAGCGGTAGTAGATGGCGGACGCTATAAAAGTGTTCGCCACCTCCGCTCGACCTTTCAAGGATAGTTTGCAGTCGGCCCACTTCTGGGTGAGTGCAAACACCTTGGCCGTCACTTCGTTCCAGTTCTTCTCCACCTGGAGGTCCGGACCAAACCAGACCCCGAGCAGCTTTACCGGTCCTTCCGTCCAGCGTCCGACGACGCCATCGGAAGGCATCGGTCTGCCTCTCCACGATCCGAGTTGCAAACCGATGGACTTGTCCCGGTTCAGCTTCGCTCCTGTGAAACTTTCGTATTCCTTCAGTAAGGTGCCGACTTCCTCGATTTGCGAGGCGCTCGACACCATTACTGTCACGTCGTCGGCGTAGGCCGACGCCGCTTTCCGCAGTCCCGGTTCCAGAGGGATGCCCTGCAATAGCTCCAACTTCCGCAGTAGTGGCTCGAGAGTTAGTACGTACAGAAGGGAGGGGAGAGGGCATCCCTGTCGAATGGATCGCGTAATATGGAACGGCTCTTGAGCAGATGTTGCTGTTGTGCATTGCGCGCATCTCGAACAGGCTCAGCTGACAGCACCTCCGTGCCTGTAGAGCTTATCACAAACCGGCAATGCTCCCCGGTAGCACGGGTCCGAAGCCTGCCGCCACGAGCACCGCATCCAGAACTTTGCCTCGCTGTCCGAGAGTCGCGGTAGGCCTTCGAGGTATGGACCGAAATCCATAGCCCCTCCCGGCGCGCCGCCCCTCCCGAACAGTTGAGCAAAATGCCGCTGAAAGGCCGCACACATCTGCTTCGGCTCACGTATCACGCGTCCGTTTTGGTCCTTCAAAGACCGAATCGTGGACTTGTTGCCACTTTTTGCCTCCGTCACTTGGGCCCAGCTAACAGCTTTGGCTCCCTCGTTTCCCAGAGCACGTATTTTGCTTCTGACAACGCAGCCCTCGTGCTTTGCGTCGAAGAACTGGTCCAAGGCCGTTCTCGTTGCTAGCACGCTGGCTACGTTGCCACTTCTAATTGCCTCTTCTACTTTATCTACCTGTTCCTTCTCGGTTCTATTTCTATCTAACGCTAATTCTTTACTAAAAACTAACGAGATTATCTAACTGCCCTCTTGAGAGAGTACCACCATCTGTTGTTGATAATGGCCCCTGTCAAGTGCTGTTTAACTAAAGTGCTAATCCGTCTACTGTAGGCTTTGCTTGTCGGTAACGACAAGTTCAGCTTCCAGTAGCCGGGTCCTTGTCTATGGGTTCTATCAAGGTTGGCCATGCAGGTCACTAGTTTGTGATCTGAATAGGCAACCATGAACATTTGTGGACAGCTTAACATGTCCCTATCCTTATTTCTAACTAGAACCCTATCTAGGTACGATCTAGATGTTCCGCTACGATTACTCCACGTCCACAGTGGCGCAGTCGGAAAATCTAGTCGATATCTATCGGCCAGGTCAAATCGCTCGATTAACTGTTTGAGGCCGTTACCCCCCCCCCCCCCCCCCCTTTATCGGGACATGCTCCCACATATTTCACCAATTAATCAGTAAATCACAGTAGTCAAATCCCGGATAGTCACCAAAGGAGAAGATCCAACCATCTGTGTTTACGCAGCAAATGCAAATCTGTGAATGACTCGTACCACGTATTGCATTTTTTCTTTTAAATACACACATCGCACAGCGTCATCCCAGTGGCGTGAATAGGATTATCGACAGCTAGAAATAGCAGCCGAGTCCATTCAACTGAGTTAGCTCTACAATTAAGGGGGCGTATATATATCCAAAATTAAGGGTGTCAAGTCAGAGAGACATGCTCCATATCCACTGCAGAATAAGCTCAAAGATTCCAATGAATAGATCCGAGCATTTTATATCAACTAGAAATAGATTGACATATATATATATAAAATAAACATATGAAACAATCACAGTGACCATCCGGGATTTGACTACTGTGATTTACTGATTAATTGGTGAAATATATTTTTTATTTAAATAAATATATACGAGGAAGATTAATCATTTTAAAAGGTTTGAAGTTCTAGTTAAACTTTAATTAGTTACCTACCTAGATATGTGTGCTTACACACTTTACAAATTATTCGGTGTGATTGTTTCATATGTTTATTTTATATATATATATGTCAATCTATTTCTAGTTGATATAAAATGCTCGGATCTATTCATTGGAATCTTTGAGCTTATTCTGCAGTGGATATGGCGCATGTCTCTCTGACATGCCCTTAATTTAATTTTGTATATATATATATATATATATATATACAAAATATAAGGAAATATACCTATTTTTCCGACCGCAGTTTCGCCGATCGGTGTGAAATATCTGCACTATAAAAATTCATCATCGCTGTGAGGTTGATACGGCTTATCAAGAAAAAAGGATTGTTTCTTGACGCATTCGTAGTAGGTGAGAAAGTCTCGAGAGATGGGGAAGGAATTAAGACGTGATACAGTTGTCATAAAAAAGGACTGTTTCTTTCGTAGTAAGTGAGAAATTAACACGTGATATATTGTTCACAGAAGGGTAGTAAGGTGGACAATGAACGAATAAGATATTTGCTAGAAATAGCAGTTAGTACACTCGTGGTTAACTCGACCACAGGGGAGTTTGGGGCAATATATTAATGAAATACACACATATTCATATATATATATATATATATATATATCGGTGTGCCTTTTAAGAGAGTGTCTTACAAGCTGCGTGATTTTTTATTCAATGCTTCTAATCACCATCGTGGCCTTGTGAGTGCAATTTGGTAGACGGACACTTCAGAAGCCCAAGGTATATGTGTAGTGTGTAAGTGTGTGTGTTTGTGTGAGCTTGAGCATGTGTGTATATAAAATTTATATAAGAACTACCAGAGGTATTATAGTATAGTGTTAAGACATTCTATCACATAGCATTTATTATAAATATCAAAAAATGTATGTGTGCAGCTGTATTTTTAGTTATTTCACTGTAATACATAATTTATAAAATATACTTTATATATGTCAGAGTTATTCGCTTCAACAACAAAGAATATGTATGTGTATAAGTATTATGTGTATATATATATATGTGTGTGTGTGTGTGTGTGTGTGTGTGTGTGTATGTGTGTGTGTGTGTGTGTGTGTGTGTGTGTGTGTGTGTGTGTGTGTGTGTGTGTGTGTGTGTGTGTGTGTGTGTGTGTGTGTGTGTGTGTGTGTGTGTGTGTGTGTGTGTGTGTGCGTGCGTGTGCGTGCGTGTGCGTGTGTGTGTTTGTGTGTGTACGAACGTATTTATCTATGTATATATGTATATATGTATGTACGTTTTATGTGCGCAGTACATATGAACTTTAAACTTTCGTCTCTTTATTCCCATAACTAATGGACCAGACGTTTCGAAACTTAGTTTTTATTTCAATTTTTTACTATTATTATTTTTTTGTTCAATTATTTACAGCAGACGATGGCTGAGATCGATAGTTAATGGCCAAGTGGAATTCACAGGATATATTTTTCACCACATTTCTAACTATCGAATCTTCAGTGACATGACTGGGTTGATGATACAAGAAAAATGAATTAAAACATATACCATTCAGAAAGCTACAGATGTTCACCAACCTTATTTTGCCCTGTAGGAAGCTGTCTAAGACATAAAAAAAATCAGAGCACTCTTGGGAAGTGAAGCGCCTACTATCACATGTCGTGTAATAAATATGTCATAAAAGATGTCGTAACATTGACATTAAATCTTAGTTTAATCTATTATGATGGCGAATTGGTAAAGTCGTTAGATAGTCGGATAGAAAGCTTTGCGGTACTCATTTCGAGTCTCTACTATCTGAGTTCAAATCCCGCCAAGGAGAACTTTGCATTTCATCCATTTCCAGCTCGATAAAAAAAATTACCACTCAAGTAATGGGGTCTATTCTTCCTCTATATCTCTTTCTCACTTCCGGTTTCTTACCCTTATCCGTCTCTGGGAGTCTG
>OZ024741.1:375805607-375885607 GCA_964016885.1 Eledone cirrhosa | reverse complement strand
TAATCTGCTTTGTGTTGATCTGAAAACTGAAAATCGCTGAAAAGTTTCCGATCCCCTTTTGCTCTTGATAATTAGATCGCAAAGATAGAAACAGTCAGTATTCACACTGTCTACTTCTATGTTCTAATCTATAGTATACCTCTACTTCGTATTATAGCATAAGCTTATGTAACATTTTTTCTGATTGCTTTTGTATTGAATGGATCTGTATATGTGGCTTAACCCTTCTTTTACAATACCAATGTTCATCTTCAAAGTTCGGTTATTGAGCCATATAAATAACATTAGATGTATCCTATTGTAATTCCGTATATCCCTTGGAATTGTTGGAGATTTGGTAAAATAATTTACATATGGCGAATAAAGTTAACGTAGGATTCTAATTCCGATATCTATTGTAGAATTGCGACCTAAAGGATATGTTTAAAGTTATATATCGACAGGGGGATTCATTCATGAGAACATGTCCACAAAATGTTGCTAGAAGGGTGATGGATTGGCCGTATTGGTAGAGCGTCAGACAAAATTCTTTGTGGTATTTAGTTCCGACTTTCTACGTTCTGAGTTCAAATCCCGGCCAAGTAAACTTTGCTTTTCATCCTTCCGGAGTCAATAATATATAGTACCATTTAGGTACTTGAGTCGATATAATCGACTTTCCACTTACCCCAAATTACTAGTTTTGTGCCAATGCTAGAAAGAATTAAGAAATACAAAATTAACATTGTTGACTGCTTGTATCATAAGATGCTTATAAGTCAAAAGATACAGATGGCATGTTACTATAAGATATGAGAAACACAAAAACATTCAATCGTCAGTAGTTCTGTTCTGTATTTTCAACTTTTGCTAGTTGTGGTGGCGGCAGTGGGGAGGGAGGGGTTATAGTAGACGAGATATCCTGTCATTACACAAATGTCCCATCCTGCCACAGCAGCAACATTTAAGTAACCCCCTCCTTCTTCTTCTTCTTCTTCTTCTTCTTGTTCTTCTTGTTCTTCTTTTTCTTCTTCTTCGTCGTCGTCCTCGTTAAGTATTACCATGTTGTCTACAAATTCCAATCGACTAATTCTGCACTTGCCAGTTGTGATACCACTTCTAACACGGCAGCACATGTCAATCCTGAAGATTATGATCAGCAGAGGTGGCAGTACGCAACTCAGGCAGAGTCCGACATCAACATTGAATGGTTTTGATTTAGCAACATTTATCCGAACACAAATACTAGGGCATTCGTATAGAGACATTAGGATGACAACAATCTGTCCAACCATCCACTGTTTTTAGCTGCTCTAAATTAATTTACCCCACACATATTCCGTCATCAAATGAGATATATATATAAACACGTGGGACACGTACAGGAAACAGAAAAGTCGGAAGGGACAAGCACATAGACAATTCTCACTCATCAGTTGATTTCTGGTGATCATTGAGGTTTCCGTTGCTTCCAAAGACAGGACTATTCACCACCAGTGCATCAATAGTATCTTAGGGAAGATAAACAAATGTGGGTATTTTTCCGATTCCGCCCTACTCGTCCCTTCAATCTTTCTAATTTCTCATACTTTCTTCTGATGAAGGACTAGTTTCTGAAAGGGTAAGGCCCTTTTCCAGCTATTTCAAGCGTTAAACTAAAATATTCCTTCCATATACTGTATCGATTGTGTTGTTATTTCTGTTTACCTTTTACATACACACACATACACACGAACACACACACACACACACACATACACACACACATATATATATATATATATATATATATATATATATATATATATATATATATATATATTATTATTATTATGTAATAAACAACATAAGGCAATTATTCCATTTACCAGTGGTTTCTTAAAAGCAAAAGGTTTTGCTTTCAATCCTCAGAATGAAAAAATCCTGGTTTGTTTATTGAATTTGGATTTTAAAAACAAAAATGCAATCTATATGAAAGTGAGGCTGGAGAAGGAAGAAGGAAAGGAAAAATAAAATAAAACTACACATGCAAACACACACACAAAAAAACACAAAAGCATGCATACACACACACATATATATATATATATATATATATATATATATATATATATATATATATATATATATATATACATATATACATATACACATATATATACATACACATATATACACATACAAATACATACACATAACCTCATACATACACACACACACACACATGTATACACATATATATATATATACACATATACATATATATATATATATATATATATATATGTGTGTACAAGCATACACATACACAAACATAGCCATACACACACACATATACATACATACATTCACACATTCATACATATATACACACGTACATACATACACATACATAAATGTACACCTTTACATATTCACACACGCAAATAAATATAAGAAAAAAATATATATATATTAAAAATTTTTGACACCGATACATAAGGCAGCTAACTGGACAGACACGCGTGGTAAGTAATACACATAAATGCACGTATACATACGTACGAAATAGTAAATACATACACACACTCTCACACATAAATATACATATACAAATACATAAACACATACATACACATACATGCACAAACACGCACACGTATACAATATATACACACACATATGTATATGTAATTATATACACACACATATATATATATATATATATATATATATATACATAAATATAAATACACACACACATATATGTATACATACACACACATATACATACATAGCTATACAATTATACACATACAAATACGTACATATCATAAACACGCACAACCAAATACAAACACACACACACACATACATATATATATACACACGCACATATACACACACATATTTATATATATATATATATATATATATATATATATATATATATATATATATATATATATATACATACATACATATATATACATATGCATACACATACATGTGTGTATGTGTAAAACTCAGTCTTAGATAATTCATATGAACCTTACATATACATATATATAGTAGTAAAGTAATAAAGCAACATAAGCAATTATTCCATTCACCAGTGGTTTCTTAAAAGCAAAAAATTTTTCCTTCAATCTTCAGAATGAAAAAAACCTGGTCTATCCACATATACATACATATACACACACAAATATATACATATATATACACATACACATACACACACATACATATATATATATATACATACATATATACATATATATATATACACACAAATATACATACACATACACATAGGTATGTGAAGGGCAAGGCAAAAAATAATATATGGGGTGGGGGACATAAGAGAAGGTGAAATATAAGGGGAGGTGAACCAAATAATCTTCCTTTTCCCCTAAAACTAACCACAATAACAGGAAAAGGAAGATTATTTGGTTCACACACCCCTTCTCTCTAACTGTCAAAACTAATGTAGGAAGGAAATTCCTTGAACTATTAGACAAACATTTTCCTCCTAATCATAGATATTATAAGATTTTTAATAGGAACGTAGTTAAGATCAGCTACTCTTGTTGCCCATCTATGAAGTCCAAAATCACCAGTTCAAACCGTACGAAAATAAATCCAGGATGCAGTTGCAGGAAGCCGGATGAATGCCCATTGCAGGGTAAATGTAACACCAAATCTGTCGTTTATGAGGCTAAGATAACACCGGTAATCAACAACCAGCCAGCCAGGAGTGAGCGATATGTCAGTATGACCCAGGACAGGTTTAAAACCAGATTTTACTCACATGTCGCTTCTTTTAAGCACCCCGATAAACGAACATCAACGGCCCTCGCAAGTAAGGTGTGGGAACTCAAGGATAGTAACATCCCGTACTCTATTGATTGGTCTATATTAGACCATTCGAGGGAGTACCAAAGGGGCACAAAGAATTGTTCTTTGTGTACCACAGAAAAGTATAGGATTTTGCTAAACTTGAGAGCCACTTCCGCTTGCCTTAACTCAAAGACTGAGATCTTCAGATGCTGTCCTCATCTGAAATCGCATCTGATCTGCAACTGGATTGACACTCCTATAATAAATCAACCGCCTTGAACTCCTTTCCTGCTCTTTACTGCTGCTACGGTTTTTATTTTGCTGATTCTACGTTCTGTACTCTTGTATATTTATTTTTTTTTTCTCCCTTACCCCCCCTTATATTTCACCTTCTCTTATGTCCCCCGTCCCCCCCATATATTATTTTTTGCCTTGCCCTTCACATACCTATGTGTATCTTAAACGATCGACTTTCGTCAAATCGGACCGAGGGAACAATGTTTCCGTTGGTCTTTCCAATTGCTAATACTATCTATCGGTCGCAACTCCAGGTAGAAGGAGCAACGTGAAATAAAGTGTCTTGCTCAAGGACATAACGGATCGCCTGGTCCAGGAATCGAACTCACAACCTTACGATTGCGAATCCAATTCTCTAACCACTCAGCCACACGCCTTCACCTATGTGTATGTGTATGTATATTTGTGTGTATATATATATATGTATATATGTATGTATATATATATATATGTATGTGTGTGTATGTGTATGTGTATATATATGTATATATTTGTGTGTGTATATGTATGTATATGTGAATAGACCAGGTTTTTTTCATTCTGAAGATTGAAGGAAAAATTTTTGCTTTTAAGAAACCACTGATGAATGGAATAATTGCCTTATGTTGCTTTATTACTTTACTACTATATATATGTATATGTAAGGTTCATATGAATTATCTAAGACTGAGTTTTACACATACACACATGTATGTGTATGCATATGTATATATATGTATGTATATATATATATATATATATATATATATATATATATATATATATATATATATATATATATATATATATATATATATATATATATATATATATATATATGTGTGTGTATATGTGCGTGTGTATATATATATGTATGTGTGTGTGTGTGTTTTTGCATTTGGTTGTGCGTGTTTATGATATGTACGTATTTGTATGTGTATAATTGTATAGCTATGTATGTATATGTGTGTGTATGTATACATATATGTGTGTGTGTGTGTGTTTATATTTATGTGTATATATATATATATATATATATATATATATATATATATATATATATATATATATATATATATATATATATATGTGTGTGTATATAATTACATATACATATGTGTGTGTATATATTGTATACGTGTGCGTGTTTGTGCATGTATGTGTATGTATGTGTTTATGTATTTGTATATGTATATTTATGTGTGAGAGTGTGTGTATGTATTTACTATTTCGTACGTATGTATACGTGCATTTGTGTGTATTACTTACCACGCGTGTCTGTCCAGTTAGCTGCCTTATGTATCGGTGTCAAAAATGTTTAATATATATATTTTTTTTCTTATATTTATTTGCGTGTGTGAATATGTAGAGGAGTGCATTTATGTATGTGTATGTACGTGTGTATATATGTATGAATGTGTGAATGTATGTATGTATATGTGTGTGTGTATGGCTATGTTTGTGTATGTGTATGCTTGTACACACATATATATATATATATGTGTGTATATGTGTATATATATATATATATATATATATATATATATATATATATATATATATATATATATATATATATATATATGTATATATGTGTGTGTGTGTGTGTGTGTGTATATGTATGAGGTTATGTGTATGTATGTGTATGTGTATATATGTGTATGTATATATATGTGTATATGTATATATATATATATATATATATATATATATATATATATATATATATATGTGTGTGTGTGTGTATGTGTATGTATGCTTTTGTGTTTTTTTGTGTGTGTGTTTGCATGTGTAGTTTTATTTTATTTTTCCTTTCCTTCTTCCTTCTCCGGCCTCACTTTCATATAGATTGCATTTTTGTTTTTAAAATCCAAATTCAATAAACAAACCAGGATTTTTTCATTCTGAGGATTGAAAGCAAAACCTTTTGCTTTTAAGAAACCACTGGTAAATGGAATAATTGCCTTATGTTGTTTATTACATAATAATAATTAAGCTCTGTTACCTACATAGAGCACTCTTTTTTCCTGGAATTTTCCGACGGAATTACATATATATATATATATATATATATATATATATATATATATATATATATATATATATATATATATATATATGATGGCTGTCGTTTATTTATCTATTATTTCTTCATAGGTGCCTTTTAATCGTATAGCCTGGTTTAATTGGTTTTTTGTGTGGTTGATTATGCTAATTGGGAGAGGAAATGGAGTATATGTCTTATCATATATATATATGAAAACAGGGGAAAAGAAACGATTATTAGGAAGAAAAATATATTTTTTTTCTTTTTTGTTTCTCTCTCTCTTTTTTCTGGGTTAGAAAATGATTAAAACGAAATGTTTTACTTTGTGTGAAGTGTTAAGGTATTAGTTGATTTATTTTTTAATTAACAATGGCATTTATTTATCTATTTATATATTTAATTATTGTTTATTACCGGTTTCAGCATTTTTATGCATTATCAAATGATAGTGAAATATATTAGTGTGGTGTCATACATGTTAAACAGAAGGTGCAGAAAGAATAATGTTATTTACAAACAAGGTTTATGAAGTGAAAAGAAAAAACAAAAAGAAAAAAAAACGTACATAATGTAGAGCATAAAAAGTCAATGTGGAAGAAAAAATAATGTTATTTACAGGCATAGTTATTGAAGTTAAGCAGATCAAAATGTGTTAATATAGCAAGAGTATTTAATTGATCCATGATTCCATGATGGAGGCAAATGGTGGACTGAGGTTTGATATGGTTTCCCTTTTTAGAGAGTTAATATGCAGGGGGAGGCAATTGTTGCTGGATGATATTTAATTTATTTAAGAAAAAGATTTAGGTAGCATGTGAGGGAGGTAACTCTTGTAAATATTTGATTGTTTGTTGCAGTTTTAGATTGGTCCGATTTTTAGAGCATTAAGTAGGGGTTGGAATTTGTTAATGAAATATGTTTCCTTATTGGTACGTTGGATGAAAGTAGCGTTGTCTATGAATTTGTAAATGGGGAAAATTTTAAAGTTTGGATGTTGGTTGTGAGCACAATTGAGGATATGTTCACTAAATGCAATCTTTCTGTATTCCTGTATTATAATTTGTGATTTATGGATGGTCATACGTTGACGGAGGCTGTTTTTTTTGTCTGTCCTATGTAGTGCTCTTGACAACTTGAGCAGGTCAAAACATAGATTAGGTTTTCAGATGCACATGTAAAGTTGTGTTTAACTGTGAAACGCTGTCCTTGTTTAAAATGGAATGTTGAACCTTCTATTAGATTTATGCACAGTTGGGCCGTCCGCATTTTGTTACTGTAGGGTTCATTGTGAGGATTTGTTGGATTTTGGCTTGTGTGAGGATGTTTTTTATGGATTTAGGTTGTCTTTTGCTCTTTATGATGTGTGTTTGGAGGATTTTGTTCATTCTTGGGTCTCTTTTTAGTAAAGGAATGTTCTGGAGGATGGTGTCGAATAACTCATTGTTGAGGGGGTTGTGTTTGGAGGAGATGTATGGTAGAGTTTTTTGTTGCGGTTCATTCCTGTGTTTGGGGTGTCTGAGTTCCTGGATGTCTAGTTTTAGGGCACGTTGGAATCCATTGGTGATTAGGGATGGTGGGTAGTTTCTGCTGATAAGTGTGTTTTTATTTCTTCTAGTCGTGTGTAGCATGTGTATTTATCTGAAACTATTGTGCAGATCCTTCTGGCTAGGTTATAAGGAATTGCCATTTTGGTGTGTCTAGGGTGGCATGAGTTGAATGGAAGGTATTGTTTGGAGTCTGTGGGTTTGTAGTATATGTCTGTTTCTATTTTGTTGCTTGTTTTCTTGATGAGGATGTCGAGGAAAGGGAGTTGTTCATGGCTGTAATCCATTGTGAATTGTAAGTTTGTGTTGAGTCCATTCAGAAGGGTTTTGAACTCAAACAGTCTATCTATACTTTCATGCCAGAGGATGAAGCAGTCATCCAGATATCTCTTCCAGTTCTTTTCTATGTGTTGGTAGAAGTGGTTGCCCTATTTGTCTAGAACTTTGCGGTAGAGAATGGTTTCCAAATATCCTATGACAAGGTTGGCGTATGAGGGGCCACTTTCGTGCACAAGGCAGTCCCAGATTTCTGTCTGTAGTATTTGGCATTGAATTCGAAAAAATTGTATCCAAGATGAATTTGAGTCCCTCCAACATAAATTCTTTAGGGATCCGCTGTGGAATTGTATTGCCTCTATACCTAGGTTGTGTGGGATATTGGAATATAAATTGATGACATCAAAGGTTACTAGTAGGGTATGTTCATTATTAAGTGTTGTTGGGAGGTGGTTGAGCATGTCAAGGTCGTCCCTTATGAAGCTTTTTATGTGTTTTAGGAAAGGTTTAAGCAGAATATGTAGGAGGTTGCTTAGGCGGTGGGTTTCACATGTGGTTCCTGCTATTATGGGTCTTAATTTAAGGTCATCAGGAGGGGCTATATTGATGTAAACGTCTGTGGCTTGCTTGCAGGCCCTACCTATTACTTCGCTTTTGTGTCTTGGCGATACCGTAGAAGAGGCTGGTTCTGCTTTTGAAATTGGTGATGTAGTTGTATTCCTTGTCTGTAAGGCCTTCTTTGTAAAGGGTTGTTAGGGATTTTAGGTTTCTCATTATTTTCTGTTGTGTGTAGTTTTGGGCCTTTTCATAATATGTTTGGTTTTCTATAGTTGAGAGTACTAGAGTTGTGTAATAATCTGTCTTCATAAGGACTACTGCACTCCCTTTATCTGCCTCTTTGATTGTTAGGGTTTTGTCGTTTTTTAGACTGTTAAGACCATTCCATTCTTTTTTGCTTAGGTTTGATTTTTGTTTGTGTCTGTGTAGATGGTGGTATGGGTAATTAGTAATGTGTTCACAGAATTGATCGAGGAATTTATTCTTGATTTTGGTGGGGTGTAGTTGCTTCTATTTCTGGCTATTGACTCATCCGCATTGTATTTGTCGTATAGTTGTTCGCTGAGTCTTAATTTTCTACAGAATTCTGCAATATCTTCCTTCATTTCGGGGTAGTTTGATTGTTGGGGAGTTGGTGTAAATTTTAGACCTTTGGAGCGTATGTTGATTTGGTCTATTGTTATTTCTTTAGAGGTTAAATTGACAATTTTTATTGCATTTTGTGTCTCCTATGTGTTTTGTGTTATCTTGTAATCCTGTGTCTGTGTGCTGTGTCTAAAAAATGATTACGGAAGTTGTGATGGTTGTTGAAGTTTGGATGTCTCTTATAGTTGTATTAGTCCCTGCTGTTGTTGTAAGATGGTGTGTAGCTGTGGTGGTTGTTGAGTTTAGGTTGTATCGTGTGGTTGTATTGAGCCCTGCTGATGTTGTTGTAGGGTGTGTAGATTTGATGGACGTGGTTAAAGGGTGTGAAGTTGTGGTGGTTGTTGAAGTTGGGTTGTATCGTATGGTTGTGTTGAGCACTGCTGTTGTTGTAGGGTGTGTAGACTTGGTGGTAGTTGTAGTAGGGTTGTCTTGTGTGGTCATATTGAGTCCTGTTGTTGCTGTTATATGGTGTGTAGCTATGGTGGTTGTAGTGGTTATGGTGTCTCGTGTGGTTGTATTGTCCCCTGCTGGTGTTGTTGTAGTAGGATGTGGTTAGTGGGGGAGGGTAGATTAGGGTTTCCTTATAGCTGGTGTGTGGTTGTGAGGCTCTGTGTGACATGTGTGGTAGTTGTGTATTTTGTGTTCTATGTTGGAAGCACTGATGGTTGTGGGTTTGTTGTGTGGGGATGTTAGGGGGTTGTAAGTCTGGGGCATTTTATGGTTTCTCCTGGTGGTAGAGAAGTTGTAGTGTCGATCTTGTAGCTGATGTTTCTCTATTATAATATTTGTTGCTTGGGAGTCCGTGTGGTAGTTGTGTGGAGGATGTAGGAGGTAGGGGCGAGGTGATGACTTATTTTGTTGGTATGTGGGGAGGTATTGTATTTTTGTTGTTGTTGGTTGTTGTGTGGTGTTTGGATGTTGATTGAGTTTTCTTGTTATTATGGTTTTAATGAAGGGATTTTTGGATGTGTATTCTTTTTGGAAAAGTGTTTCATAGTTAGAGAACCAGGTTTCGTTTATTTCCCAGCGTTGAAGGGATTTTAATTCTTCCTTATTACAGTCCTCTAACCATAAGTTTGAAATATTTTCTAGGGTGGTGTTTTTTGGTTGTATTGATAATTGCTAGATTAATCTCATCGTCGATTGATTTGATCCTATCTTCATTTGCTTGGGCTCTCAATTTAAGGAGTTCAATTTCGGTTTTTATGTTATCAAGTGCCATTCTTTCCCTGAGGTGTCTTTGTGTCTCTGGTTCGTTTGGGATGGATTTAATTTGTAGTTTGCGGGGGATATATATATATATATACATATATATATATATATATATATATATATATATATATATATATATATATATATATATATATATATATATATATATTATTCAAAATATTAACAAATGAAAGATATTCACATAATCAAAATATATGCTTTATTATATATATATATATATATAGGTACTGTGTTGTTTATATATATATATAAAACTGTGGTTGTCTGTCTGTCTATCGATTTTTGGCACACATCTCCTCTTAGAATCTCTGACGGAATTGCACCGAAATTGCTATACTTGTACATTGAGCCCTAGCGAAGACATCGGAAAAAAAATATTTCAAATTGACCCACCCTATGTGACGAAATCGAATATAATGTATCGATTTTTGAGCGTAAGTTATCAGTTATTTCCCTTTGTTCTGTTTACATTGAGCGTCTTACGTAAAACATTACGCTGGCTTTCTCAGCGTTTAAAATGACATTAACACAATACACGAACAGTTGTCGAGCCAGCAAAATATTGACCTGCAAAATTCATCAGTTCGAACACTAAGCTTCCGTTTTGCTTCATTTCCATTTAAAAGCATTTTAAAACAATATTTTTACTTGAAAACAAGTCTATTTAAAGACTACGTAAAACAAGCAAATATTTCGTCGTTAGGCGTGCAGACAGACAGTCGTGCAGAGAGGTGATATAGGCGTGCAGACAGACAGTCGTGCAGAGAGGTGATATAGGCGTGCAGACAGACAGTCGTGCAGAGAGGTGATATAGACGTGCAGACAGACAGTCGTGCAGAGAGGTGATATAGGCGTGCAGACAGACATAACTGATAATTTGGTTACGCTAATGTTTTTCTCTGCGTTGCAGTGTTTACATTTTCGATCTTTGTTAATAAATAACCAGTGCAGTTTCTATCCCCAGCATCCTCTTTTGTTATAACATTCGGGTTATCGTTATGTTTTCTTAACTTCATAAGGCATATTGTTGGTTGAGGGAATATTAATCAAAAACACCACATGCAAGTCTGCACAGTAGACACTACAGTTTTTAAGCCAAGAAAGAAACTTAACATTGTAACTTTAACACAGCTACTGAGCGACCCCGAGCAACGCCGGGCTTTACTGCTAGTATATTATAAAAGTGGATTAGAATAAAGTTTCTTTCAATCATATTATGCCATAAATCAGCTCAAATATGCTTTATACAGGCTAAAATCCGTATTTTGTAGAGCATTATTTATTCACAATGTTCTTTAGTTACAATCTTCTTCTACCTCCGGGGTCATCCTAAGCCAGCGATCTCAGAAGCATTGTGCATAGAACCGACGGTTTAGGTACAATACTTATGTATATTACTATTAAGATTAAGAACAAGCAAAAATATATATTTAAGGAAAAAATATCATTTTACCTGCATAATTTTCCAGACTGCGGTTTCACCATGCTTACGAATACTAGCTAATTAACGTAATTAAGTTGCCAATCAAGACTCACGTGGATCTTTAGTGGTCTAGCCTTAAGATATACTAATTAATAACCATTTCAAGAAAACCTCTAATGAATTTTCTTGTGTTGAAAATAACATCTAGATAGGACAGCTATTATAGCTAAAAGGAAAACGTAAGGTTATGAACTCCAGGTGGTGTAGCTATAGTTATTCGATATAAAGTTAAATAGCTATTAACGAGAACACATATGAAACTAGAAACAGCTTACAAAATTCTCAAAAGACGTATATATAATATGCATGAATATTTTCAAATTTCATCATGGCGAGAGTCAATAAAAAGCAAGGTTGCTTTCAAGTGTCACTAAATTCGTTGTTTCGAAATAAATTTAATGAAACTGAAAAGCAATTTGGTTTCTAATTAATGCCCACATGATGAGATTTAAAAATTTGAAAACGTGTTTCACCACCAATTCTTGCACTAGCCATCGTTTGCAATCCTTTCACGTTGTAACTACAACCTTTTTGAATGTTGTTACTATTCACGTTGCTGTTACTGTTATTGCTGTGGTTTATCTCTAAATTAACCTTGATTAATCAAATCTATGATATACACTCTCACCTCGGAATACATTCTCCGGAATATCCGTCCTTATTTAAGTCACTATAGTGCATAAGTTCTCAACCCTTTTTAACTTGCGGCACCTTCACTGTTCGACAGAAAAATCATGGAACCTAAAACACTATCACAGCAATTCTGGCAATAAGCATTAAAATAGCAGTCTTGAAAACGTTTGACTGCTACGGAACCCAAAGTAATTGATACGAGTCGTAAAGGTTCCGTGAAACACAAGTTGGGAACCCTTGGTATAGCGTATGTGAAAGATTTTGGGCTGTTATTTTAAGCGTGTGAAGCGACTATGTAGAACTTATCTCGTTAGTTCGACACGTTCCGCCCACGTTTTTATTACAATATTCAATCCGGGAGCCAAGGTGTGAATCTCACCAACTCCATGTGGACATTGAAAGTTGTTGGCATTTCCACCTTTCCATTTGACTAAACCATTCAAAATTGTATCGCAACCTTAAATAGGGCGTTTGGTTACCACTAAAGGCTTTCTTTTCAATTTAGTGTATTGTTTCAACACCAGCCTAATGTATTTCTGCTTTGTAAAGTCAAAGATTTGTAGATTTAGTGTTATCTGTAATGTGTTGGATATTAATCGAGATTAATCAGAGTTTTAGCAACTGTCAGCTGAGTTGTCAACATCGAGAAACTATTGACTATCTAGTTGGAAAATATTGCTTTTGTTTTGTTTCATTTTGTTTTTAATATTAAGCATTTAAATATGTGAAACTATCTTTCGTAAGAATTCAACGAGTTTATACTATAAATTAAATCTTAAGTACGAATTATATCGAAAGACAGGAAAGGCGATAAAAACGAAAGAAGCAAATACGAAAAAGAAAGAAAGAAAGAAAGAAACAAAGAAAGAAAGAAAGAAATGCAATAAAGAAAGAAATGCAATATCTAAAGAGACAGCACAAACCTGTAAACTAACATACAATGATAAATTGATTTTTGGTGCTTCAAGGAAAACACCTGCTTTTGTAAAACGAGTTTTCGTTTATTTATTTATTCATTTATTTCATAGTATTTTAATAGAATATATTATATATTTTATTTCATTCCATTTTAATCTGTATATAATGTTTTTCGACAGTGATAATTCCACAGGAGAAAATCACACACTGATATAGTTATAGTAGCAGCTAAAATGAAATCTCTCGCAGATCATTCCATATGTTGGTTAAAGCCGAACCTGAAAAATTGTTGTAGATCTTCCAGTAACAATAATGCCTATAAGTGCATATAGAACACTATCACCTGCATATGCCATTTACATCACAAGAATAGGGAACAGATATTTCTAACAAGTTTCTTTAGAATGTTCAGTTCATAATACAAACAAATTTATTATAAATAAATAAAAAAAATGTTAAACTCTTTGCTCGTTTTTTTATTTCTTTTTCTCCCATAAAACTACTATTACTAGTGCTGCTGTTGCTACTACTACTTCTACTACTACTACTACTTCTACTACTACTACTACTACTTCTACTACTACTACTACTACTACTACTACTACTACTACTACTACTGCATTCTTTTACTCTTATAATGGTTTCAATCATTAAACTGTGCTCTACCTCAACGGGCTGTTGTTATTCGTGCTAGTGGAAACCAGATCCTGTTAAAATCCGATAACGGTGTCTAAAATATGGGAGAAATTTTCCGGGTTTGGATTCTTGGTCCTTCCAGCTTTATATTTATATATAAGGCTTGTTTTCTACACTTTTGTACTGCGTCTATTACAACGGACAACAGACTTAGTGTACTCCCATTTGTGTGATCCGAGAAAGGGGGTGTCGCAGCTATTGGTGTTTGAAGATAACTGCTGAAATCAGAATTAACGATTTACTTCAAGGCGTTCACAAAAAGGTTAGAACTATTCATCGAAGGTGTTGGTGGTGCCTCAAAGGTTTGCACGATTCCATGCAGATGTATCCGGGACTAGCTCTTCCTTTTGCGATACATTCTAGAGAGTGTCGGGCACAACTTTCTATAATTCGTAGTTTTAGTGCAGCTTCCTGAGTCAAGTATAAATAAGGATTGCACTAATTTTGAATCTGAAATATTGTTACCTGCTCACGATGTTCTACCAATTGAGCAATACTATCGGTGGAACGTCAATGCTTGAATTATATATAGGCTTGGAGATGAGCATGAATTATATACAGGCTTGGAGATCAGCACAATGATGTGGGCGTCGACGAAACACGGCGAACCCTTCAATTTCTGGAGTCTATAAACAACTTTCAAATATCCTTGTTCTGATAATAGTTCTGAGCTGCAGATTATTGCCTCTTTAGGATACACTTTACAATTTCAGCGCCTCCATCAGTACACTGTGTCTCTTTTTTATTATTCCAAGAGCACTTGTGTATTATAGTGATTATTTCTGTTTTCATCGTCCACATATGGGTTATTTCTATTTCTAGATCTTTATATTTGGATAGTTTCTCCATTTCCTTGATAGATGTATTGTCGTCTATGCGTGTAGATACACCAATTTTAAGACTTTTTTTCTTTGTAGTCTTTAACTATAATATCGAGTCGGTTGGCTTTGATCTCTGTTTGTGTGTTTCGGCATATCACAGAGTATGGTTGCTTTGTCATTCTTTGAGACCTTTTCTGGTGTATGACTGTACCATCTTTTGGTTTGTGGTTGAAAGCTTTGAGCTTGTGCTGCAATTAGAAATCCTTCTGTCTCGGTTTTTAGCCAAGTTTTTCTTAACCAGTGTTATGAATTTTGCCTGTCCACTTTCCTCTCTATTTCTTTTTTTTTTTTTTTTTTTTTTGCTATAGGCTATGTAGGGGTTTTTCTTGCCATTGTTTTGGTTTAGCAATCTGGATACTTGTTTTCAATTTGAATTTTATATTTTTAGCAATTTCTGTCGCTGTTTTTTCTGTGTTTTTATTTTCTTTATAATAATCTATCAAATCAGCTTCTGTTTTCAATTTGTTAGCTTCCTTGAAAACAAAAACTTTACTGCGGTAAATTGGCAGTATCAGTAGAGGGTCGGACGCTATGCTTTACAGCATAGAGTTACGGCCCTTTACGGTCTCAGTTTAAATCCCATCGAGGTTAACTTTGCCATCCCCTCTTATGGGGTCGATAAAATAAAGCACCAGTAATGCACTGGGATAATTGCTGGCCTTGTGCCAAAAGTAGAAACAATTGTTCATCGAAATATATAATTCCCGTTCTGTGTGTGTGTGTAAAAGAGTTTCACTTGGAAAATATTCCATCCATCTCTGTCAAATTAAACACATAGCCAAAATAGGCTACGGTATGTAACATAAAGAAAAAATGATTTCATAATGATTAATTTCGAAGTCACAAACTTCGATTTTATAATCTTATAGGCTTTTGCACTAACAAGTTCCATGACGGCCATTAAAGAGAGAGAGCGTTCCTTTTACACAGTTCTTAACTCTCCCCCTTCCACAACACGACGCTATGGGATTGTATGTGTATGTGCGTGTGTATATGTGTGTATGTGTTTGTGTGTGTATGTGTGCGTGCATGTGTGTGTGTGTGTGTGTAATTTCCATAACGGCCAGAGAGAGAAGGATGTGTGAGAGGGAGATAGAAAGAGAGGAGTGAGAGAGAGAGAATAAAATAAAGAAAGAGAGGAGTGTGTGTGACGCGAATATGATACATACAGCGTTTATAATTTTAACTTATTTATTACACTTCTTAACTCTCCCCCTTCCATAACGTCACGTCTTGGGATTGTGTGCGTATGTGTGTGTGTGTGTGTGTGTGTGTGTGTGTGTATGTGTGTGTGTTTGTGTGTGTATGTGTGTATGTGTTTGTGTGTGTGTGTACGTGCGTATGTGTGTGCGTGTGTGCATGTGTGTGTGTATGTGTATAAATGTGTTAATTGTAAGAAATAACAGACGATACTTTAGCGATAAATACAGTGTTTATAATTTTAACTTATTTATTACACTTCTTAACTCTCCCTTTTCCACAACGTCACGTCTTGGGATTGTGTGTGTATGTGTGTGTGTGTATGTGTGTGTGTTTGTGTGTGTATGTGTGTATGTGTTTGTGTGTGTGTGTACGTGCGTATGTGTGTGCGTGTGTGCATGTGTGTGTGTATAAATGTGTTAATTGTAAGAAATAACAGACGATACTTTTTATTCAAAAAATTAAACTCTAAAGCAGTTTTGATGTCATAAATCATATTTTCAAAGTGAAAATCGTCATTACTTTAATACTTATTCAGAGGTTGAAATATATTTACTGTTTGTCTTTTGGTTTTTAATCAAATATTTAAACATTGCTCAACCGACACTGCTAAACACGATATTAGCAAAATTATTTTGTAAGTATGAAAATCTAATATATAATTCCCGTGTAGAAAAAGCAGATGATAAAATATACTTTTTCGTCTTGCTTATTATTACAAAAATTTACACATTGTACACAACTATTTATTTCTTTTAATTGATTTGTATCAGCTTTATTCAATTACATATTTTCGGTAGAATGCCTCGAAAAAGAAAGAGTAACATTGGAAAAAAAACAGAATGCTTTTGCTTTGCGTTCTTTGCGCGCAAGCGAAACAGAAGAACAATGTGTGCTACGGCGTGCTCGCAATGCTGCTTCTACCTCGATCGCCAGAGCATTACAAACAACTGAACAAGCAGAACTCCAGCGTGCTCACAATGCTGCCTCTACTTTGAACATCAGAGCATTACAGAAAGCTGAACAAGCAGAACTCCGGCGTGCTCGCAATGCTGCTTCTAATTCCAATAGCCGTGCTTTAGAGACTGTTGACCAAAGGGCAACAAGGCTTGCGGCTGATTCTCAACAGAAAATGCGTACTTATGTCTTTCCGAGGGATTCTTCCTGTTACTGGTCTAAGAAAGGTTTTCAATACAACCCCCAAGAGGACTACGCATCCCATCCACATATCATCATTGGTAGTATGTCAACTGTTTGCGTCCATTGTAATGCAATGAGGTGGCCAGCTGAATCTACCGGTATATGTTGCTCCAATGGAACGGTTAGATTGCCTTATTTACAAGTCGGTGCCGAACCATTGAATTCTTTGCTGCTTGGAGACCACCCTGATTCTAAATACTTTTTCAGAAATATAAGAGCCTACAATTCGGCTTTCCAAATGACAAGCTTTGGTCATACACCAATAAAAGATGGGAATTATATGCCCACATATAAAGTGAAAGGCCAAATTTACCATCAAATAGGATCACTTATTCCACAAGATGGCAAAGAACACAGTTTTCTCCAGATCTACTTTATGGGCAACGGACCTGAAGAAATTGCACGAAGGGCTTCAGTTGCTAAAGGAACGACACCTTCTCTTCTGCAGCCCCTTCAATATATGCTTCATTCCATAAACCCGTACAACACCATTTTCAAAACTGCTTTAGACCGTAGAGATGCTAACAACAATCAATACAAGGTTGTCATTCGAAATGACCGCGCTCCACCAGGGCAGCATCAGGGTTGCTTTAATAGACCCAAACCGATGAAGTTGCGGTGATTATAACACGTCCTAATCAGAGCGCTTCAAACCGTGATATTGTTATTGAATGGCAGGACTCGCAACTTCAAAAAATAAATTAACTTCATCCCGCATGTGATGCCCTCCAGTATCCATTGCTGTTCCCCTTTGGCGGCGATGGCTACCGCATTGATTTGCAAAAGTGTAATCCTGTAAGTTTAATGCATCTTACACCAGGGAAAACCATTTCACAAATAGAATTTTATGCATTTAGACTTATGTTTCGCAAAAACGACGTCAACATTCTGCATAGAACACGGATGCTCCTCAATCAATACTGTGTAGACATATTTGCTAAGATTGACACTGAACGCCTCCAATGGATAAGACATCATCAAAAGGAACTGCGTTCAGAAGAATACGGCAATCTACGTGACGAAGTAAACCGAAATGATCAGGCTAATGCTTCGGATGTTGGGCTTTCTGTCAATCTCCCATCATCATACACTGGAGGCCCCCGTTACATGCATGAAAAAATGCAGGATGCTCTGACCTATGTCCGCCATTGTGGCCGTCCTGATCTTTTTATCACCTTTACATGCAATCCAAAATGGTTGGACATCCAGTCTCATTTACTTCGTGGTCAAAATCCTTCACACAGGCATGATATCACATCCAGAATGTTTCACATGAAGCTTATAAAAATGATGGATGTTTTAAAATACGGACAACTTTTTGGACCAGTAAGGTGCTTCATGTACACAGTAGAATGGCATATTCTCCTTTGACTTCAAAAGAAACTTATGTCAACTGATATTGATTCCATTATCAGTGCTGAATTGCCAAATCCCCAAGAAGACCCTTCGCTATTTCAAATCATAAAAGCCAACATGATACATGGCCCGTGTGGCCACCTAAATCCAAAATCTGCATGTATGGACAATAGGAGATGTACAAAGCGTTACCCACGTAAACTCATCAATGAAACCAAAACTGGTGATGATGGCTACCCTTCATACCGTCGCCGAGCACCGCAGGAGGGTGGACATATGGCAAATATAACAATGCTTGGTGGTCAAGATTTCACTATTGACAACCGATGGGTTGTACCACATAACAAGGTGCTATGTAAAATGTTTTCAGCCCATATTAACGTTGAATTCTGCAACTCCGTCAAAGCAATCCAATACATCTGCAAGTATGTCCATAAGGGAGCTGATCGAGCAGTTATTGAGTTGGCTAAAAGCGATAACCCTGATGCTGCCACAGATGAAGTCACGAGTTTTCAAACTGGACGCTACATCTCTTCTAACGAGGGATTTTGGCGCATATTCGGTTTTCCGATCCATGAACGTGAACCTGCAGTTATTCATCTCAGCGTTCATTTGGAGAATGGTCAACGGGTGTATTTTAACCAAGAAAATATGCTTGACTGTGCAAGACAACCTCGAAGAACGACCCTTACCGGGTTCTTTGAACTTTGTACTTCAGACTCTTTTGCCAGAACACTTCTTTATGCAGAGTTGCCTACATTCTACACGTGGAATAAATCTTCCCGCTGTTGGCAAAGAAGAAAGCGAGGACGCATTTCACAAAGGGATGCTTTGATGCGTGAGTCTGATGCCCTCTCAAGAGTGTACACAGTTCACCCGCTCAATTCAGAATGTTTTCACCTTCGTCTTCTATTGCACATTATCAAAGGTCCGACTTCCTTTGAAGACCTCCGTACCGTCAATGGCCATATTTGGTCAACATTTAAAGAGGCCTGCTCCAAATTAGGTCTTCTCGACAACGATGATCACTATGACCACGCCCTCCATGAAGCATCAATGTTGCAGTCACCAATTGCTCTTCGTAAGCTTTTCGCCGTTATGCTGGTATACTGCAGTCTTGGGAATCCACAGTCTTTCTGGGATAAATATCGTGACAGCATGTGCTTGGACATCCTAATGCAATCTCGCTTTGCGTCCACAGACATGAATTTACAGTTTACACATGAAATGTACAATTGCGGTCTCATATTTCTAGAAGATATACTTTTGGAAATGACCGGCCATCCCTTGAAGAACTACTATATGGAATCCCCTAAAAGAGAAAATGAGGCTGTTTGTAACCGTCACGTACTAAGGGAGACATGCTACAATGCTGCCAGGCTTCTGTCCTGCATTCAAAAAAGAGAAAAACTTTTGAATTCTGAACAAACTGATGTCTATACTTTTGTTTTGACCATGCTTGAAGACATAAACGGTGGCATCCTCTTCCTTGATGCGCCAGATGGCACAGGAAAGACATTTCTACTAAACCTCCTTCTTGCCAAAGTTCGCCAACATGGACAGATTGCCATTGCAATGGCATCTTCAGGAATAGCAGCAACACTGCTAGACGGCGGCAGAACAGTCCATTCAACATTTAAGCTTAACATTGGTCATGTTGAAAATCCGACCACTAATGTAAAGAAGAATTCTGATGAGGCTGCTGTCTTTCGAAAATGCAAAATGATTGTCTGGGATGAGGCGACAATGTCCCACAAGAATGCACTTCATGCAATCAATGCAACGCTACAATACCTGCGCTCCAACTCTAAACCTTTCGGTGGCGTCGTTCTGCTTCTTGCTGGGGACTTTCGTCAAACTCTTCCCATCATCCCAAAAGGTCAACCAGGTGATGAAATAGACGCTTGCATTAAACATTCTCATTTTTGGCGCTTCGTCCAGTCGAGGATGTTAACCATCAACATGCGATCGATTCTCCACCAACAAGACGGTAACAATTATTTTGCTTCAAAGTTATTGGATGTTGGTAATGGGAACTTACTAATCGACGTAAACGGTTTCGTTGACATAAGTACCATCGGCAACTACGTCTCCAGCCCTGGGGACCTTTGCACAAAAGTTTACCCCGACCTCTCAACAAATTACGTCAGTCATCAATGGATGTGTGAAAGGGCTATCTTAGCCCCTACGAATGCCACCGTCCAAGCTATTAACACATGTCTGCTTTATCAACTTCCTTCCCAAGAGCGATGTTATGCTTCGATTGATTCGATTACGGATCCAACGCAAGTAACGTTTTACCCAACAGAGTTTTTAAACTCACAAGAACCATCGGGAATGGCACCGCATAAACTCTGCCTAAGACTTGGATGTCCCATCATACTCTTAAGAAATTTGGAACCTCCTCGGCTTTGCAATGGCACACGCTTGGTTATGACGCAAATGTTGGATGACGTTCTCGAGGCTGCAATCATTACTGGAAAAGGCGCTGGTGACTCTGTTTTTATTTCCCGAGTTCCACTTATTCCAACTGACTGTGTCTTTCCGATGAAAAGAGTTCAATTCCCCATTCAGTTAAGTTTTGCAATCACCATTAACAAAGCCCAGGGGCAATCACTAAAAGTGGTTGGGCTGGACCTCAGTACCCCATGTTTTTCACACGGACAACTGTATGTGGGATGTTCAAGAGTTGGAAACTCAGCAAGTCTCTTTTACTACGCTCCCGGAAGATTTACAAAAAAATGTGGTTTACAAGGCGGTCCTCCAATAGTTTATCCAATGCTGCTTCAACTTCCAATAGCCGTGCTTTAGAGACTGTTGACCAAAGGGCAACAAGGCTTGCGGCTGATTCTCAACAGAAAATGCGTACTTATGTCTTTCCGAGGGATTCTTCCTGTTACTGGTCTAAGAAAGGTTTTCAATACAACCCCCAAGAGGACTACGCATCCCATCCACATATCATCATTGGTAGTATGTCAACTGTTTGCGTCCATTGTAATGCAATGAGGTGGCCAGCTGAATCTACCGGTATATGTTGCTCCAATGGAACGGTTACATTGCCTTATTTACAAGTCGGTGCCGAACCTTTGAATTCTCTGCTGCTTGGAGACCACCCTGATTCTAAATACTTTTTCAGAAATATAAGAGCCTACAATTCGGCTTTCCAAATGACAAGCTTTGGTCATACAACAATAAAAAGATGGGAATCATATGCCCACATTTAAAGTGCAAAGCCAAATTTACCATCAAATACGATCACTTATTCCACAAGATGGCAAAGAACACAGTTTTCTCCAGATCTACTTTATGGGCAACGGACCTGAAGAAATTGCACGAAGGGCTTCAGTTGCTAAAGGAACGACACCTTCTCTTCTGCATCCCCTTCAATATATGCTTCATTCCATAAACCCGTACATCACCATTTTCAAAACTGCTTTACAACGTAGAGATGCTAACAACAATCAATACAAGGTTGTCATTCGAAATGACCGCGCTCCACCAGGGCAGCATCAGGGTTGCTTTAATAGACCCAAACCGATGAAGTTGCAGTGATTATAACACGTCCTAATCAGAGCGCTTCAAACCGTGATATTGTTATTGAATGGCAGGACTCGCATCTTCAAAAAATAAATTAACTTCATCCCGCATATGATGCTCTCCAGTATCCATTGCTGTTCCCCTTTGGCGACGATGGCTACCGCATTGATTTGCAAAAGTGTAATCCTGTAAGTTTAATGCATCTTACACCAGGGAAAACCATTTCACAAATAGAATTTTATGCATTTAGACTTATGTTTCGCAAAAACGACGTCAACATTCTGCATAGAACACGGATGCTCCTCAATCAATACTGTGTAGATATATTTGCTAAGATTGACACTGAACGCCTCCAATGGATAAGACATCATCAAAAGGAACTGCGTTCAGAAGAATACGGCAATCTACGTGACGAAGTAAACCGAAATGATCAGGCTAATGCTTCGGATGTTGGGCTTTCTGTCAATCTCCCATCATCATACACTGGAGGCCCCCGTTACATGCATGAAAAAATGCAGGATGCTCTGACCTATGTCCACCATTGTGGCCGTCCTGATCTTTTTATCACCTTTACATGCAATCCAAAATGGTTTGACATCCAGTCTCATTTACTGTTTGTCTTTCGGTTATTAATAAAAAAAATTACACATTGTTCAACCGACACGGCTAACGATACATTTCTCTATGTTCACATTTTAATGACACATATCTGTAAATAAAACTTGCTCTTTTTGAATACCGTCTCATTTTGTTTTATTGAAAGAGTTGATCAGGTAAAATTCTCCTCCAAGTTAAACATACAACACGGAAATTGACCATTAACATTGCAGCCCTACCAAGAACTGACACCGTCCAATGGACGAGGGTCATTTGCTAGTATGTATATATTTTTGTAGTTCTACAATTAGTTACTATTATTATTTGTTCGAGGGGCAAAGCGCCAGAGTTGGATTGTCTACCCTATAGGTTCTATTTCCATATGCCTGACTTGTTTACTACGGTCTTGGCAGCCGTCTACTGCAGCTAGGAGCAGACGGGAGTATCTCCAATCCTGTAGGCAAGGGAGTAATGAAACTGCTAAGATAGGCCCCGAACAAGGGGGCATACTAGGAAATGTTAAGCGTGTAACTCTCCAAAGCACGGAGCTGAAAATGATAGCAGAGGTGCGTGCCAAGAGGTTCGCACTTGTTATTAGTAGTGTAGTCGGGGATGCACAACTCTGCGTGATCCCTGGCAGATCTATTTATGATACCCTCCACTTCATGAGATATATTGTAGAACGTTTCGGAAGTAGATATGACTTTGGTGGAGCCCTGGTTAATTCTGATCAGTCCAAAGCGTTTGATAGAGTAGCTGGTTTTGGCTCCGTTTTCAGAAACCAGAGGACTACGTTCGGTGATCAATCTAAATGGCAACTTATCGGAACCCTTCTATATCGAACGCTCGTTTCGCTGAGGATGTCCTCTCTTTCCCCCTTTCTATGTATTAGCTTTGGAGCCTCTACTGTGGGGAATAGAAATCTTGAGAGGAATTTCGCTTGAACCTAGTCAAAGAAGAGCTGTCGTTTACTCCTGTCATGGTGTTGAACACTTCTCATATAGAAACAGTCGGCACTATGCTGGAAAAATACCAGCAGGTTACTGAAGTTTTCATTAACTGGGATGAGTAAGTGGGCTTAAAACTTGGTACATGAAGAGGCGAGCCCATGCCGGTAAGTGGAGATATCTGCCGCTTGACCGACGTACCGGTTAAAGTACTTGGAGTCTGATTTGGGCCGGACCTTCATTAAGAGAAGAACTGGGGTGAGGTCACGGACAAAGTAGCCAATCTCCCTCACAAATGGTCAGAGAGAAAGCTGTCACTCAAATCGGGTGGAGGTGGAAAATATCTGCGTCACTTCTGTTGTATATTACCGCCTGACTGCCATGCCCCCCAAAATTCCTGACCAAATTGGAACTCATGATCTTCCCCTTTTGTGGAAGGAACAAGTCTCGCTCGTCAAAAAATCAATTTGCTACCAGCATCCACTCCATGGCATTACTATTGATGTGAAGATATGCTCTACTGCTAACGCGCCTATGGAATTACCTCAAGAACAGCGATGAGGAGGATAATGAAAGCGGAGCCCATCCAATGTAAGCGTTTCACGCGACATATCCTTTCGCATCTCGTCAACCTGGCCGAGCTACAGTCTTGGGTTAAGCGCAGACTAAGTGTGGGCGATTGGCATCTATTGGGTTGTCAAGTATGAAATTTGTAGAAATTTGTTTTTTTGTTTTTTTATAAATTTCTACAAACTTCATACTTGACGACCCAATATAATGGTGCCAAGTGCTCACTCACGGCACTTTACTAACTGTACAACGTGATCGGTCGCCAGAAAACAACATTTGCGTTTATAGCGAGTTAGTTGAATGAATAAGCAACGATGCCCTGGGGTCAACTCTTGACGTCGATGAAGACAGTCGGAACAGGCTCTTCTGGGGGTCTTGCTTGTCGGATATTATGGAAAATTTCAAAAAGACCTTGATATAACAATGCTACAGAGGGACACTACCAGTTCGTCGCTGCCAACACCAGAGCCGGGAAAGAAAAAAGCACCATCATCAACAGCAGTATCAGCAGCAGCAACAGTAGTAGCAACATCACCAGTAGTAGCTATACCACCACCATCATCTATAACCAAGACAGAATCTACTCGAGTGGAAGATCAGGAAAGCTCTCTCACTCCCTCCTCCCCTCTCCAAACAAAAACGAAAACATACATAGGCATAGAGACAAACACAAACACACAATCAGAAACCTCGTCCTCTCGTAGCAAAGACGAAGAACTACCACAACGTCCTGAAAACAGAAAAGCAGAAACAGAAAATAATTTTTTAAAAAACACCACACAAACAACAAACACAGACACTTCCACAACAACACCAACACCAACACACCCACCAGCACAACCACCCAAAAGAAAACTCACACAACCTGAACAACCAATAACAAAAACAGCAAACTTTGTGCTATTAAGAAGAGCTAACCATAAATTGATAGCCCTTATAGGACAAAGTAAGGGACTGAACAGAGAGAGGGGAGGAGATTTTTGTCACCAGCACATTTCAAGTGCCACAGTCATTTATGATGGTGCGAATGGTGCCTCAAACATATAAAAATATTAGGGAGAACTTCGCGCAAGACGTGGGAACCCCAAATGTAAAAGCCACAAGCAGGCTTTTAAATAGGTTCCCAAAGGATCACCCACCAAACATCAAGATCGAACAACCCGATCTTTAATAGAGCCTGGAGTGTACGTAAACCCCCTTGTTTCTCTTTGTTATCAACGAGCCAAAATGGCGATTGCAAAAGTAGGTTGTTTAAATGTTCGTGGCCTGGGGTCAGCCTGGAAGCAGAATCGTTTGTTGAACCACCTCAGATCATTAGATATGGATGTAAAATGCCGTCAGCGAGACAAGGATTTCCAATATATGCGCACTAGCCCCACTTTTCGACGACTATCAGATGTTCGTGATTTTTAGTCGGTAGAGAATGGGAGGTGGGGTGGCAGTGCTGTTTAGGAAAGGCCTGGATCTCGAGGTAAAGACGATCTTCCTGGATGTGAGCAATAGTGAATATGGTACCTTTAGACTGATTGCCGTGTACGCTCCGACAGTGGCCGATATCTTTAGGTGCCCGGAAGCCTTTCTGGAAACGTTTCAGCCTTTACTGTTAGCAGGGGACTGAAACGGTATCTTAGACTCATACTGGGATTGGTGGGAGTAGCTGAGAGGAGTGGGTAGTGCAAAAGCTTCAAGTATATGATCAGCCAGTTCCAGCTGTCTGACAGGTAGTGACTAGATTTCCCTAATGCGCCAGTGTGGTCCTGGACCAAACGCATAGGGTCATCGAGGTCGTATATAGATAGTTTTTTTTTTATTACATCAGTATATAAGGATAGTATATGGTTGTCCACATTTCCAAATGTTCGCCTATTCAGATCACTAATTTGTGATCTGCAAGGTCAAACTAGATAGAACTGATAAATTAGGGCCTAGTTACTGGAAGCTGAACACGTCGTTTCCGGTGCGTAGGGCTTACGGGTACCGGATCACCACTTAAGTGTAAGTTGACAGGGAGGGTCGTCAACAACAGGTGGTAAGATGCTCTCAAGAGAGAAGTTAGACTAGTTTCAATACATTTTATTAAGGAAGTAGCCTTAGAAATAATAGAGAGGAGGAGGAGCTGGAATCGACGATGGCTATTTGTAGTTAAATTGCAACTGACGTACTGGCGGCGAGAATGGCATTAGACCATTTCTTTAATGCGAAACAGGAAGGTTGCATTGTCAGAGTTAAAGCGTATGGTCTAAGAAACAAGGGTACGGAAGCTGTTCAATGGGCCCGAGTGACAGAGGCGCGGCATGGTAACAAAACCACAATTCAGTCTTTGACGGACCAAGACGGACGCGAGCTGAGAGATTCCAGGCAGATATGTGAGGCCTTTCGCCAGCACTTTGCTCAGCAGTTTGGAGGGGGGCGAGTCGGAGACGGTGGCGGACTTCACTCCTTACTTCGACGGCTTGCTACGTCTCCCGACGGCCGACGCTGAGCGCTGCGAAAAGCCGATAACTTCGGGCGAAAATCGCGACGCACTAATCGGTGCCTGAGGCGTAAGTCACCCGGTTTGGATGGTCTTCCCTATGAGCTTTACGTAGATATGCCAGACTTGTTCTCCGATCTCCTTGAAGTGCTCTACTGCAACTGGCAGCAAAACGGGAGTATTCCAAGTTTCGTGAGCCAGGGCGTAGTGACGTTGATGAGGAAAGACGAGAACAAGAGGGAGACGTTAGATAACTTCTGGCCCATAACTTTGTTCAACACAGAGTTTGGCCAAGGTGTGAGCGAAGAGGTTGTGAGTAAGATTTTGGCCAAGGTGTGAGCGAAGAGGTTGGCGCTTACCGTCTAGGATTTGGTAGGGGAGGCGCAAACTTGCGCAATCCGGACCAGGTCCATACAGGAAAACCTCCACCTCATGCGATACATCATAGAGAGGTTAGGATGTAAAGCTGGTTTCGCTGGGGCTTTGATCAATTTAGATCAATCAAAAGCTTTCAATGAGTCGACCATCGTTGCATGGAAACTTTCCTGAAGGCAGCTGGCTTCGGTCCTGTCTTCAGATGCTGGATCGCTGCAATTCACAGCGGCATCTGCTGGGTGGTCAAATTAATGGCCACCTTTCGGAACTGTTTCAGATATCCCAATCGTTCCGTCAAGGGTGCCCTCTCTCTTCCCTTCTGTACGTATTGCCTTTCGAGCCTCTACCGTATAGGTTGAAGCTGTTGCAGGGCATCGCACTCAAACCGGGACGCAGAAAGACAGTGTCGGCTTATGCAGACGACATCACCGTGATGGTGTCGGGTACCACGGAAATCGAGATGGCCGGCACCTTATTGGATAGATATGAAAGATTGACAGGAGCGAAACTTACACCGAAAAATTCGATGGGCTTGCAGCTCGGCACCTGGAGAGGCAAGCCCATGCCGTCCAACAACGTCGTCGGGCGCTGAAAGGACCGGTAAAGTTGCTCGGGCTTTGGTTCGGACCAGACTTCCAGGTGGATAAGAATTGAGACGAGGTGACGATCAGGGTAGCCTCCCTTAACCAGAAATGGGCCCAGAGGAAGCTATCACTGAAATCTCGAGTCGAGGTGGCGAACGCGTACATTGCGTCCGTCATCTACTACCTCCTGACCCTGTGCCTTGCTCCCGTTCACGCCTCGCAAAAATGGAGCGGCTACACTTCAACTACCTGTGGAAGGGACAGGTTCCGTTGGTGAGACGTTCCATCTGCTGCCAGCAACCTCTGCGTAGAGGGCTGGACATGCCGTGTCTAATGATGCGCAAACATGAGCTGAGGCTGTGGCATCTCCAGATTTTCTTCCTAAACGGTGAACAGGTGTGGTAGCGGTTTGTCAGACGGGCTTTTCCGCAGCTCATCTCTTTGACTGAGCTGCAGTCCTGGGTGAAGAAGAGACCGAGACTGGGTGCCTGGCATCAACATTCGAGTTCAAAGAGTACGGTGGAACGCGACATACTGCGGTACGTCTCCGCCTCTAACATAGTCGCTTCAGCTACAAATCCCGGTACCACAGCCCGCACATCAGAGGACATGATGACAACCAAATACCGGGACTTGTTCGGTCGCTTCTTCTTAACACCGGTCGCCGTCGAGACCTCAGGCGTCCTCGGACCCCGTACAGCTGACCTCCTCCGTAAAAGTGGAATGACAGCAACCCAACTGAGAAAGGAGCCCCGCGAGGTGGGATGGGTGTTGCTGGAAATGCTTTTGGCGTTTTGTCCGCATGGAGCAGCTGAAACACGACCCTGACTTTGGTGTAGAGTCTGTCACCATCTCCCCTTCATCCTTTCTTTCGTTGCCTAACAAGCATTGTCTTGTCTCTCATTTTCCTCTAATTTATAGCATTTATAGTCCTTTCCAATACCACTTTCTTTTTCTATATGTTTGACTATATATTAAATTCTTTATTATTTTTATGTAATTTTCTCCTAGAAATATATTTGAGTATATTGAAATAATGGAATAACCTCATTTACTTTCATATTAAGTAATGTTAATTAAGAAGAAAATAAATCGTTCAAGGGAAATAACTACAAAACACGGGTTTACGGGATTTACTTCCCTTGAAACACAATAGATACTTTACGAATGTCTCTGATTTTCAGCGTTATCGCCTTAATTCCATTGTTATTGTTTAAGCATAAGTCCACCTTGATCAAACTGATTAATTATTAGAGACATTCAAACCAGGACCATCCCATCTTTTGTTTATTTTATGTATATCTAGGAATATATTATCAGATATGTATGTATGAATCCGTAACTCCTGAGGAAGTCGTAGAGGCACCGCATTGATATATATCCCTTTCTAGAACATTTTAAAACTTGGCGAAGACCATTTCTCTCCGGTTTTGAATAGAGCATATTTCTTACGGAGAAGGATAGAGAATGAGAGTAAGGGAATGAAAGTGAAAAAGAGATATATTGGAAGAATCGACCCCAGTACTAGACTTGTATCTTGAATGGATGAAAGGCAAAGTTCACTTCGGTGGGATTTGAACTCTGAGAGCAGTGAGCCGAAACAAATACCGCAAAAGCATTCTATCCGACGTTCTAATAACTATGCCATTTCGCCGCCTCCTCTTCAGATATGTTCTTTCTTATATATTTTTCAAAACTGTAAGGTGTGATTTCAATAGTATTTTGCTGCCTTTTATAGTCGAACGGGCGAACACATAACGCTTCCCATGTAGTGTGTTAATTGTACTCAATATGTCCTGATGTAGATTATCACGAGTTTCCTTAAATTCTACTGTCTCACTGTGTATCTATAGAGTGTGAAGTTGCGTAACTTAGGGTTTAAGGCGTTCTGCTTACGTCCGTAGGTTCGTGAGCTCGTTTCCTGGTGGCGCGTTTGTTCTTGAACAAGATATGTTATTTTATATTGTAATAATCTATTGATCTGGATAAAATAAGTTGCACCAAAACTTCAAAGAGCCAGCCTAGTCATATCTCCTGTTACACTGAATCTCCCAGATGATTGCGTTATATGTACACGTGTCTTTGGCACGTTAACTTCAGAAGTGTTCTGTGTTGATCGAATAACCGGAACACTCGTAGTTGCAGTTGACGGAGCACCCACACACTCACAGACATACACACACATCTATTGTGGGAATCTAGGACATATATTTCGTCATATTCACAAATCCATGTGCAAAAATGTTTAGTATTTCCTCTATTGTTATATGTGTATATACACAAATATGTTGGTGTAGCTTCAGAATATATATACACTAGCTGAGGTACCCGGTAATACCCGGGAGCGGGGATATTCCCAGTTCCCATTAAAATACCCAATGCCTCTCAGACCAAAAATGAAATCAAAATATAGGACAGATAATCAAAATCGAAGACAAATTCATTTACGAAACAATAATACAAACAAATATTGTTGATTGCATTGGTCAGGTGAAAAAATGTCAGAGATGTTGAGAAGCTGAGTGAGGAAAGAATTAGAACCCCCATTAGGGTGTCTTAATATTATTGAAATTTGCTAAAATTTTATGAATAGGCATCATATTTTGTCATTTACCTATGGTTTAAATTTCATATAAATCGAAGGGAAAAAATTGCCTCTAGGGAACCCTTTGATTAAAATGAAATATACTTATCCAATACTCTGAGCAATGTAGTTTCAGAATATATGGTTATGGGGTCTACCTCCAAAACTATACGAAGAGTTCGTGAAATCTTGTTCCATTTATTGACCAAATTTTTCACTATAGGGGGTTTAACCCCCATTAGCGTGTCTTAATATTATTGAAATGCTCTGAATAGGCATCATATCTTGTCATTTACCTATGGTTTAAATTTCATATAAATCGAAGGGAAAAAATTAAGCGGAGGTTCTCAGCAAGGTTTGAAACCCCTGGGAACCTTTTGATTAAAATGAAATATACGTAAGAAATCAAATGGGCATGAGCCCCACACACGTATCAAGTTTCATCTAGATCGGTTTGGTAGTTTTTGAGATTTAGGTTCACAAACAAACAGATAGAAATTGCCATTTATGTATATAGATATGTTCACACGCATATATATGTATGTGTGTGGGGGGAGGGGTGCGCGTGTGTGTTACAATAATAAGATATACATTCCGGAAACGTTTAACTCAGTGATACTAGTTTAGGAAATTTGGTTTCTATTAATATAAATAATATTTCATATATATATGTGTGTGTGTGTGTGTGTGTGTGTATATATATGAATGTTTGTGTGTACAAATGTTAGTGTGCATCTGACAATTGTGTTAAATTCCAATATGCGGCACCCACAGGACATGTGTTCAACTATCATAGCTTCAATTTGACCAATACCTTGTGGTGGGGTTTTGTATCCGGAAAGTGCGAGAGCCTATCGTATGCAAGTATACACTTATATATATATATATATATATATATATATATATATATAAGTGTATATACGCACTTGCATACGATAGGCTCTCGCACTTTATATATATATAAATATATATGTGTGTGCATATGTATATGTGTGTGTGTATATATATATATATATATATATAGAGAGAGAGAGAGATAATTATTTCTACTTTTGGCACAAGGCCAGCAATAATCCAGTGTATTACTGGTACTTTATTTTATCGACCCCATAAGGATGAAAGGCAAAGTTAACCTCGGCGGGATTTGAACTCAGACCATAAAGGGCTGTAAATAAATAATTGTTTCTACTTTAGGCACAAGGCCAGCAATTACTCAGTGCATTACTGGTACTTTATTTTATCTACCCCGTAAGCATGAAAGGCAAAGTCAACCTCGACGGGATTTGAACTCAGATCGTAAATGGATGTAACTATGCTGGAAAGCATGGCGTCCGACCCTCTACTGATACTGCCAATCCACTGCCCTAAATTGGGCCGTAAATAAATAATTGTTTCTACTTTAGGCACAAGGCCAGCAACTAGCCAGTACATTACTGGTACTTTATTTTATCGACCCCGTAAGGATGAAAGGCAAAGTTAACCTCGGCGGGATTTGAACTCAGACTGTAAAGGGACGTAACTATGCTAGAAAGCATGGCGTCCAACCCTCTACCGATACTGCCAATTCACCGCCGTAAATAAATAATGAGTTATAGACTTTGTTGATAAGTAATCAAATGAATTATGTTCATAACTGATACGAAGCACTCAACAGTAAAATTTATCTGGAGTATTATAATAATCTAAACTTTAATAAAGTAAGGAGTGCGGGACTGCGTCCAGAATATATTTTTTTTATCCCGTTTGTAAAATAAGTTGGATTACTTTGAATAAATAATGAATGAATATTACATCATTTATCTACTAAATTTCTTTATTCTTGATTAAATATAAATAATTTCGTTGCTTATTTTAAGATTCATTTCTTCAAAATGTTCAAATGTCAACACTTCCGGTTAGCGATCGCTTAAATAAACATTCATATATTTCCGTCACTAATTTTCTCCTAATGCAGTTTATATATATCGCCTTTTTTTAATGTATCATGGATTACGTTACTGATTACAGAAGACAGTGTAACACAGTCTTCGTTCAATTTCTGTGTATATCGTCAATTACGATTTTATTTGATGTATCATATCTATATGCATATATACTTGCGTATAATATCAATATACACACTACACATGGCAGCAGAAAACCACCCGAATGGTGGTTTTTCTGCTAGTACTAGTAATAAATGGAATATATATCACTATAACATCATAATTTATTTCGTTATATATATTTCAGAGATATTAAGTTATAGTATGCCTTCTTCAGACAAAATAAAATATTAGATATATAAATGTGATATACTCGTAAAAGAGACCACATACGTTCAATTCAAAACGAGTATTGACATACATTCATTACTATTATTATTGTTCTTTGAGTCTCAGTCATTGATGTTATTTAACTGGAAAGTTTGTTGAAATGAATATCAAACCGCTGCAGCCTCAGATATTCAGGACGTTTCGGAGGGTTCTTGCTGTTCCCAGCAAGCATGCCTTTGAAGTGTTCCAAAAAGCGGGGCTGGACTAATCTTCTTTAACCATCCTTGGAAACTCTTTGAGATAGTACCTAGTGCGCCTATGACAATCGGGACGACCTTGATTTCATGGCAGTTCCAAATCCTTTTTAACTCCCACTTTAAGTCCTGGTATCGGTTAATTGTCTCCCTCTTATCCTTTTCTTGCACTCTCGTGTCAAATGGGCATGCTACATCTACAATCAGGCATGATCTGTTTTCCTTGTCCAAAACCACCAGGTCAGGCCTATTGTGTTCTAATTTCTTGTCCGTCTGTATCCTAAAATCCCATAGCACCTTCACCTGATCGTTTTCTATCACCGACTCTGGCTTATACCACTTCTCAGAATGTGGTAAATTGTTTACTTTGCATAGATGCCAGTGGATCAACCTGCCTATCACATCATGTCTCCAGCCTTTATAGTGAGTCTGGGCTACGTGTTTACACTCGGATATAATGTGAGCCACAGTCTCCTCTCTCTCTCCACAGATCCTACACAGTGGGCTAGCCTCCTCATTGTCAATATGGTGTTTCACCCACTTCGTTCTGAGGGCTTGCTCTTGCGCAGCCATTAGCATTCCTTCTGTAGCTTTTTAAGGTCTCCTCTTTTTAACCAGTTCCATGTCTGTGGATCTCTAATTCCGTTTTCTTAAAGAAGGTGCTATGAAGGGATTTTTCATGAAGGTTGCTCTTCCTCCTTGTTGTTATTTCCTCCTTGGACATCCCCTGGTTTATTGTCTTTTCCTTCAGTACAATATTGAGCATTGGCTCCCTACTGTCAGTCGCATATTTGTGCAGGTTGTTTTTTCTCCATCTGAACACAGTCCTCTAAGCTGATAAGACCTCTTCCACTTTCAGATCTCCTTAAGTAGGGTCTATCGACATCACTCCTCTTGTAGAACATATTGTAGTTAGATCAATAGCTTCCTAGTTTTCCTATCCATTTCTTTTTGTTCCATTTCAGAATTCCCGCACTGTACCTAATAATAGACATAGTTCGGGAATTTACTGCACTTATGACATTCCTACTATTTAGATGTGTTTTTAATACGCCCCTTACTCTCCTTATGTACTCAGATCTTATCAATTCCTTCATTTTTTTTGTTCTTGATGTCACTATTATTATTTGGGTTGGCCATATCGGTAGAGGGTCGGACGCCATGTTTTGACGCATAGAGTTACGGCCCTTGTCATTCTGAGTTCAAATCCCGCCGAGGTTAACTTTGCCTTTCATCCTTACGGGGTCGATAAAATAAAGTACCAGTAATGTACTGGGTATTTGGTGGCCTTGTGCCTAAAGTAGAAACAATTATTATTATTATTATTATTGGTCTAAGCGGACGTATTTTGCTCGCTCACAGTAAGTCGCTTTATTTGCCTGTTTAAATTATTTGTTGTTAAATATTTCTTGTTGTGTAAGGGATATAAGCCCTTAGACTTTGACCCGTGAAGGGGAAAGTATAATATTTGGGCCTTTTGGCCCAAATATTTGAACTTTTTTTTACATGTTAAAAAATTTACGAAGAAAAAAAAACATGGCTGAGCCATGCCCCCTCCCCAGCGATATGTCGGCTGTCGTGCGACAACGACGTAGAAGTTGAGAGGAGCGCTACAGCGAAATTAACACACATTGATAACACAAACACCACCACAAACAAGGTAAACAAAGACACCAATGATACCAATGAGAACTCTAGTTTTGAAAAAAATGACAGTAACAGCGACAACGAAAATACAGATTACAAAAAAAATATAACAAATACAACAACAATATCAACACCACTAACATGAAAACAAATAGCGACAACACCAACAGCAACAATACCAACTGCACCGAGAACAACGGTGGCAACAAAGACAACAATGATAACAGCGACAGTGCTAACAACAACACCAACAAGAACAACGACAACGACCAAAACACCCCCAACGAAAACAAGAACACTTTCGCTGCGGCAGCAGCAAAAAAGAGACCATGCTTCAACATGGACCTTTCAAACAAACATGAAAAGTTGGCCCAGGCATGGAAGCTCATCAAGCAAGAGCAAACCTGAGCCAACTTAACTGTCCCGGTAGAAGCTATTGAGGCAGTGGAGCGCAGATCGGTGCATTATAGATGCATCTCAGCACAAACCAAAAGGGCAGCTTTAATCCCACAAGATGTCGAAGTCGCGCTGAGGTGCATCAGAGAAGACACCCAGTACATAGAGAGGGGCAGACAGTACGGTACCATTTCGGTGTTGTTCAAGTCAGAAGCCCTCGCTATGAAACACGCTATGACTCCTTGCAAAACCAGCAAGGTCATACAGCAAGGTCATACTGTACCCCTCCCACATGGGAAAAAGAACGGCCCGTCTCCGCATTCCCAGAATCCCACCAGGACTTGACATGTGGTGGCTTCTGGGATGTGTGATTGTGGAGGGGACGGATACCGCCCCTATGGAAGTTATAGAAGTGACCAGAACGGCCAGAGAGGACTCGTCCGGGGTTGACCTGGAGATCCTTCTCCAGATCAGGCCCGAGAATGTGAAGACAATCCCAGACCACATCCGCCGAAGGCAAAATGTCGCAGTGTTTTGTTTGTGGGGAAAAAAACCCATTTGCGAGCCTTCTGCCCTCAACTGCTGAAAGAGACAAGGGGTCGAAAGGCTTCACTGCTGCCGACGCCGGGGCGAAGACCACAACCAACACCAGCACCGGAAAAACCACCAACAACAACACCAATAGAAAGACCACCGCCAACATTGACCACACAGGGTGGAAACGAGGAAAGCTGTCAAATTCCCCCTCCCCCCCAAAATACACACACCAATAAAACCATAAACATAAATACAGACACACTTACAGACACAGACCCCTCATCTACCAGTAGTGAAAATGAGGGAAAACCAAAATCCCCAAAAATACAAAAAAGAAAACACAAAAAGAAAAAAAAAACTCAACAAAGCAGAAAATAACCCCCAATAAAAAACGCAGACACCACCCACACAAACATCTCTCCAATAACACCAACATCAACACCACCATCACCATCACTAGAATCCCCCAAACGCAAACAACCTAAACAAACGCAAGAACAAATATACACACAAACATCTGAAACCACAGACACCGCACTCACAACAAATACAGATACAACCGAAACAACACCACCAAAGCCATCACCACCACAGCCACGCAAACAAATAAAATCACACCAACAAAACATACAAAACTTCGTGCTCGTCAGGAGGGCCAACAAGGAACTGATAGCCCTCGTAGCACGAAGTGAAAATATACAAAAAGAGGGGGAAATTTTTAAATCGAGCACATTTCGCGTGCCGGAAGATTTGGTTCTGGTGCGAATGTCGCTCGACATATTCAAAGAAATACGAGACAACTTTCCTCGGGACGTGGGAACCCCGAACGTAAAACCCACTTCAAGACTTTTAAAGGGGTTCCCAAAAGAAACCCCACCAACTATGGAGGTCGAATAACCCGACCTTCACAAGAGCCCAGAAGGTAAGTAAACCTTCCTCTATCTCTTTTTAACCTGCCAACATGGCCGTATTAAGAGTAGGATGTTTAAATGTTCGAAGCCTGGGATCGTCCTGGTAGCAGAGTCACCTGCTCAACGACGTCAGGTCTATAGAAATGGATGTAATTGCAGTCAGCGAGACCAGGATATCCGACACACACGCACTAGCCCCCATTTTCGACGACTATCAGATCTTTGCATCTGTTATCCGGCCGGGAATGAGAGGCGGGGTGGCAGTGCTGTTTAGGAAAGGCCTGGATCTCGAGGTAAGGTCGATCTTCCGGGACCCGGACGGGAAGTTGGTGGTCCTGGACGTGAACAATAATGAAGGTGGTGCCTTTAGACTGGTGGCCGTCTATGCTCCTACTGGGGCAGGACTTCTTTAGACGCCTGGAAGCCTTTCTGGGTACGTCTCGCCCTTTACTGTTAGCGGGGGCCTGGAACGGCATCTTAGACGCACGCTGGGACTGTGTGGGAGTATCCGATAGGAGCAGAGGGTGCAAAAGCCTCAAGAACCTGATCAGCCAGTTCCAACTGTCTGGCAGGTACCGACTAGATTTCCCTAATGCGCCAGTGTGGACCTGGGCTAACAGCATAGGGTCATCTAGATCGTATATAGACAGGATATTCATTAGGAAAATAGACAGAAATAGTGTAAGCTGTCCAGGTTTTGAAATGGTCGCCTATTCAGATCACAAGTTTGTGATCTGTATGGTCGACCTAGATAAGACGCGTAGGTTAGGACCTGGTAACTGGAAGCTAAACATGTCATTTCCGGCACATAAGGCTTACAGGGACCAGGTCAACAATTTAGTTAAGAAAAAGTTGACAGGGGGAGTCGTCAACAATAGATGGTAGGGGGCTCTCAAAAGAGAGATTAAAGTAATGTCGATAGAGTTTAGCAAAGAAGTAGCGTTAGAGAAAAATAGGAAGGAGGCGGAGTTGGTAGATAAGTTAGACGAGGCTATTGGTAGTGATATTGCAACTGACGTGCTAGCGACGAGAATGGCATTAGACCATTTCTTCAATGCGAAACATGAAGGTTGCATTGTCAGAGCTAAGGCGCGTGCTCTGAGAAACGAGGGAACCAAGCTGTTCGATGGGCCCGCGTGGCAGAGGCGCAGCGTGGTAATAACACCACGATTCGGTATTTGACGGACCGAGATCGGCACGAGCTGAGCGATTCGAAGAGGATGTGTGAGGCCTTTCGCCAACATTTTGCTCGGTTGTTCGGGGGAAGTGGCGGGTCAGAGATGGTGGCGGACTTCAGTCCCTACCTCGATGGCTTGCCGCAGCTCTCGACGGCTGACGCTGGGCGCTGCGAAAGGCCAATTACTTCAGCCGAGATTCAGGATTCCCTTGTCGGCTGCATGAGGCGCAAGTCACCCGGTTTTGGTGGTCTGCCCTACGAGCTTTACGTAAATATGCCAGACTTGTTCTCCAATCTCCTCGAAGCCCTCTACTGCAACTGGCAGCAAAACGGGAGTATTCCCAGTTCTGTGAGCCGGGGCGTAGTGACGCTGATAAGGAAAGACGAGAACAAGAGGGACACATTAGACAATTTCAGGCCCATAACTCTGCTCAACACAGAGTTTAAGATTCTGGCCAGGGTGTTAGCGAAGAGGTTGGCGCTTGTCGGGGATTTGGTTGGGGAGGCATAAACATGCGCAATCCCAACCAGGTCCATACACGACAACCTCCACCTAATGCGATACATCATAGAGAGGGTAGGGTGTAAACCTGGCTTCGGTGGGGCTCTGATCAATTTAGATCAATCGAAAGCATTCGATAGGGTCGACCATCGGTACTTGGAGGCTGTCCTCAAGGCGGCTGGCTTCGGCCCCGTCTTCAGAAGCTGGATCGCTGCAATGCACAGCGGCACCTGCTCGATTGTCAAAATTAATGGCCACCTCTCGGAACCGTTTCAGGTCTCCCGATCGGTCCGTCAAGGGTGCCCTCTCTCCTCCCTTCTGTACGTATTGACTTTCGAGCCTTTACTGCGGAAGCTGGAGCTGTTGCAGGGCATCCCGCTCGAACCGGGACGCGGAAAGGCTGTGTCGGCTTATGCGGACGACATCACCGTGATGGTGTCGGACACCTCAGAAATCGAGGTGGTCGGCAACTTATTGGAGGAATATGAAAGGTTGACGGAAGCAAAACTTAACCCGGAAAAGTCAGTGGGCTTGCAACTCGGCACCTGGAGAGGCAATTCCATGCCGTCCAACAGCGTCGTTAGGCGCTGGACGGACGGACCGGTAAAGTTGCTAGGGGTTTGGTTCGGGCCAGACCTCCAGGTGGATAAGAATTGGGTCGAGGTGACGGGCAGGGTAGCCAGTCTCACGCAGAAATGGGCTGGAATGAAGCTATCACTGAAAGGTCGGGCGGAGGTGGCGAACGCGTACATCGCGTCTGTCATCTACTACCGTCTGACCGTCGTCCCTTGCCCCCGTTCGCGCCTCGCCATCTTGGAGCGGCTCCTCTTCAAATTCTTGTGGAGGGGTCGGGTTCCGCTGGTGATGTGGTCCATCTGCTGCCAACACCCTCTACGTGGAGGGCTGGGCATGCCGTGGCCAATGATGCGCAGGCACGCACTGAGGCTGCGGCATCTCCAGATATTCTGCCTAAACGGTGAACAGGTGTGGTCGCCGTTTGTCAGACGGGCCTTTCCGCAGCTCGTTTCTTTGACTGAGCTGCAGTCCTGGGTCAAGAAGAGACCGAGACTGGGTGACTGGCATCTGGAATGTTGCCAGGCACTCACTGCCCTCTACCGGGCGGGCAATGCGGTCAGTGGAACTTCCATTCTCGAGTTCTATAGAGGATTAGTGGTGGGCAAGTGCTACGACGCACTCGGGGAAGCTCTGGGAGTCAACGAAGTCGAACTAACCAGTCTGTACCGGAGGACTTTCGAGCCGGGTCGATGGATGATTTCCAAAATCCCTCGCTTGGCAGTGCTACCGTGGGGCACTGCCGGTTCGAGATAAACTCTACAGGCACGGAAGTGCTTTCAGACCTGACCGAGATGCGCGCAGAGCGACGAAACGGTTCTGCACGCACTCGTCCAGTGTCCGTGCATTACTGACTTGTGGAGTTATGTTGAACAGCTGTTGTCGCGTGTAGAACGGATCCGGCTATCGGCCGAGTCCATAGTGAAGATTGACCCGCCGCCTCTTTTGGCCAGGAAGGGCAGGCAATTTTCTTCTGTCTGGTGGCAGTAGCGAAAGAGGTTGTATGGTGGACGAGGTTGAAAGGACTGAAGACAGACACTTTTCTCTTCGGCCAATCCCTCATCAACTTTTTCAAGTTTCACTTGGAAAGGAAGGTGAGGGTGGAGAGAGAAGTGCTGCCCCCCAGTACATTTGCTGAAAGGTGGGTGAATGTGGCGAGAATGGCCCGTGTAAGTGGGCCTCCTCTGGTCATGCGGCTGTAGGTAGGTAAATTTGAAGAGGAGAGGGGTGCCCTTCCAGGGTGCTCTCGAAGCGTTGGGTCGTTCAGGACTGGTGGGGTACCTGAGCGAACCCTAGGTGGTCATCCCCCCTATTGGGGAATTTTTCTTGTTGTAATTTTATTGTTACTTTATTGTTACTTTGTTATTGTTATTCATATTGTTTACTCGATTTTTCTGTAAAACCCCACTGTCCCAGTCTTTTGTATTGTCCCCTATATGTCGGCCCTTGTGGCCAATAAATGAAATAATAATTATTATATATATATATATATATATATAAAGCCTAGCCCTAACCTATCCTAAATTTAAACTTAACTCTGTATCAAACCATAGCCATAACACTAACCCTAATACCAACCCTAAACATAAACATAACCCAAACCCGATTTCTAATGCTAACTCTAAATCTCACACTAAATCTAGCCCTTGCCTAATACTAATACTAACTCTAAGCCTAAACCTAACCCTAAAGCTAAAGCTAACCTTAACCTGAAACTTAACACTGTGTCCGTGTATTCCAAACTTGTGAAGTTTTGTCAAACAACGGTTGTCATGTGTAGGACGAGTCTGGATATCGATTGCCTCTATCATGAAGGTCACCTCACCGCCTTCTTTTTATCGGGAAAAGCAGCGAACTTTTCGCTGTCTCGTGGTTATAGCGAAAGAGGTTTTGTGATGGACGTAGCTGAAAGGACTGAAGATAGATACATTCTTCTACCTGGCCCTCATTGGCATTTTCAAGTTGCACTTGGAAAGGAAAGTGTGGGTGAGGAAGGAATTGCTGATCCTCTGCATAAAAATGAGTGAACCTAGCGGGAATAGCCCGAGGGAATTGGCCAACTCTAAGCATTTGCCTGTAAGCTGAAATGAATAGAAGAGAGTGGAGTACTTCCCTATGGTGCCCTTGGTGATCGGTGCGATCTCGGATCTGTGAGGATCCTTAATTATCCTTAATTCATTCCTATTAGGCAATTACATTGTTATTAATTTATTGAACATGTGAAATCGTATGACCAGAAACCAGACTGTATCCTTGAAAACAATGATGTAAATTCACGAGGGTCGGCTGAAAAGTTCGTAGGCTGACCAAGATACTCTCATGGAATGAGCAAATGAGGTTTATTTTTCAACATAGTACCTGGAAAGAAACAATGCAGTTATTGATAAGAACAGTTGAAATTAATGCATGCAAGATTTCACATCTTTAGCATCACTCCTTCATAGTCAGACTATGAACCTTTCAGCCTATTCTCGTATTATGGCACATAAAGATTCAAATAGATAAGTAAATGAAATATTCACGTTCATGTCCAGATATTGTTATACTGAATAATGAGGAATGTGTTGCTTGCTCATTTGTTACTAGAGTGGTAGACAAAGAGTGTGAGAAAATGGGGAAAAAATATCAAGATTTGAAATACGAAATACGGCGAATCTGGAATTGTCACTAAATTATCCTCCCATTTGTACGAGGAGCCTTAAGGTAAATAGTTAAATTTTGAATGATTGGATGAATATTTTGAATCGACAGTCGATCGACAAGATCCTCGACCTCATTCGCTTAACGAGTGGAGTGGAGCACGTCCAATCGGACCGAGGAAGCAATGGTTCCATTGGTCTTTCTAATTGCTAATACTATCTATCGGTCGCAAATCCAGGCAAAAGGAGCAACGTGAAAAAAAGTGTCTTGCTCAAGGACATAACTCATTACTCGGGCTGGGAATCAAAACCACAACCTCAGGATTGCGAATCGAATTCTCTAACCATTCAGCCACGCACCTTCACAGATGTTGAATATAAAGGTAACATTACTGACTCTACAAAAGGCTTGTATCATTGGTTCAGTGAGAACCATACGGGAGACAAAGGCCGACAAAGGAACAACGAAATAAGTAAAGAGAAGAAAATATAACAACAACAACAACAACAATAGTGGTTTCTTATATAGGCACAAGGCCAGCAATTTTGGGGGAGAGGAAAGTCAATTAAATCGACCCTAGTTCTTGACTGGTACTTTATTTTATCGACCCCGTAAGGATGAAAGGCAACAACAACGAAACTAATAATTGTTTCTACTTTTGGCACAAGGCCAGCAATTACCCGGTGCATTACTGGTACTTTATTTTATCGACCCCGTAAGGATGAAAGGCAAAGCTAACTTCGGCGGGATTTGAACTTAGAACGTAAAGGGACGTAATCATGGTGTCCGACGCTTTACCGATACTGCCAAAATACAAAAGTGAGGAAGAATGGTGATTTACCCAAAAAAATGAAAGCGTTTAAACAAATAAAACAGATTACAATAAACAATAAAAATATAACAATATAAATCCTTTAATAGAGGCTTTAGCACCACCCTTAGGAACCCCACAGATCCTAAACCAGCCTAATCTCCAAGAGTACCATAGGAAGGTGCTCCCTCTCCTCTCAAAACTCTCCAGCCTACAGGTGCAGGGACAGAGTAGGCCCATCCACTTGGTTCATTATATCGCTTATTCACCCACCTCGAGTTCTGTCGTGATGTTTGTATCCTTTTATTGTATTTGCTGTTGTTTTGCGGATGTGGGTTTAATTTTGTTTGGTAACTACTCCAATAAGACCAACTCTAAAAATAATCACAACTGTTAGAATAATAACCAGAGAAACAGTAGTTGAAGCAATAAATAAATGTGGTTCTACTAAAACAACTACAACAATGGCTGTAGGTCAACCAGTGCTCTTTGATGATCATTCCTCCTTCCAGATGCCTCAACAAAATAATAATGACTGTTACTTTAAGCACAAGGCCAGCAATTTTGGGGAGGGGAAAAGTCGATTAAATCGATACCAGTGCATTACTGGCACTTTATTTTATCGACCTCGTAAAGGATGAAAGGCAAATTTAACCTCGGCGGGATTTGAACTCAGAACGTAAAGGGTAGACTCATTGCCGCGAAGGATGGTGTCCGGCCCTCTACCGATACTGCCAATCCACCACCCTAATAATTATCTATATATATAAAACTGAGGATGTCTGTCTGTGCGTGTGTGAGTTTGAATCCCTAAAACTCGAGAACCACCCAACCGACTGTTTTCAAACTTTACACATGTACTACTTATGTTTCAGGGAGTGTTCTGAGCAAAAGAAATTTCAAATGTTCAATACCCTAGGGACTGCATTAGGCGATTTAGCGATCTCTCTCTATAATTTTTAGTCTTTCTCTTTTTAGATAGATACATACATATAACGTCGCGCCCTTATAATATCTGTCTGTATGTCTGACTGTCTGCATTACGCCACTTCCCTGAGGATGTCTGTCTCTGTGTGTGTGTTTGTGTGTGTCTCTGTGTGTCTGTGTGTGTGTGTGTGTGTGTGTGTGTGTGTGTGTGTGTGTGTGTGTGAGTTTGAATCCCTAAAATTCGAGAAATACCCAACCGATATTTTTCAAAAATTACATGTGTATTACTTATGTAGAAGGGAGTGTTATGCACATAAAAAAATTCAACTTTTTTTATGTCCTAGGGTGTCCTTAGGTGAAAAACTGCGTTGTTTAACATTTTTAGGGGTTTTTTGAGGTGTTACGTCAGACGATTTCCTTGAAATTGTAACTATATATTAGTCAGTCTCTTCTTCATACCGTGAGCAAAGAAAAAAATTATTTTCTTGATCCCCTAGGGCCCGCATTAGGTGAAAACCTGCATTTTTCCTGTTTCATCAAGGAAAATCTTAAAGATTATCCAGCCATCAGAGTATTCGGTTTATTTTCTTTACATATTGTCCAGGCATGCAGTTTTTCCACGATTAGGTCTGTTGGCGGCCCGCGTTCCAAAATACCTTATCCCGTGCAACGCCGGGTTCCACTGCTAGTAATAAATAAATAAATAAATAAATAAATAAATAAATAAATAAATAATAATCGACGACTCATCTTAGAATTGTCATACTTAAGGACAGCATTAAGTGCAATTTCGATGATGACTTGCTTGCAACAGCAAGTGTGTCTGACATTACAGGAAAGACCTCCTTCAAATTTATCAGGAAAAGGCTGTTCTAGTTTTAGCTTCAAGCCACCTTGAGCAATACCTATCACTAAAAGACTCCAGTCATGATTCATGACAATCCTGGTTTGTTTTTGTTCTTTTTTTTTTCTTTTCTGTCTTTTTTTCTTCCTCGCTTGTATTAGTCATAGTGTTAAACGGAACTGCATCAACAAATATCTCCTTTCTAATCTAAAGATAGTGGTGGGTAATTTGAAGGATGGGTGGGGGTCCTGATATTTCCAGCAGGATGAATGGCCATATAGATACTCAGTAGTGGAATATTTAACGTCCGATATGTGATAGAATACTTTGATCAAATTTCGTCAGAAGGCCACTACTTTTTCTATCTCAATTTTTTTTATTTAAGTATGTATAAAGTAAACAGAAATAACAAAGTAAACGACACAGTAAAATGAAGAAATATATTAGTTAACGCTTGAAATAATAGAAAATGTGTATTAAATTTTCGAACACTAGTCCTTCGTAAGAAGATAAAATGAGAAATAAAAGATGGAAAAGAAAGATAAAGTGTAAGAAGAGGAATGAATGAGAAAAAATTGAGATATATATACGTGTGTTATTGACGGATGTGAGAAAAAGGACTCAATATCGAAGTAGACTTTAAATATTTATTTGTTATGGCTAAGCATTGGGCTTTGTTACTCTGGAGTTTCAGCAGCGCAGATGAAACAACAGTACAAATTGGAGCTTTTTCATCCATTGGACAAGGAAACAAGAGGGGAAGATTACATACAGATACGAGGCGGGGAGTGACAACGACCATGCTGAGAAAATATCTTTAAGAATTTCAGCCGATTATATCGAACCTATTATTTATTTACTGATCTCTATTTGTCGGGAGATATTGGGACACAACATAAACACGGCGCCGATCAACTGGTGTAAATGCGCAACACAAGCACACACATACATACATTCATACATATATACATACAGACAGACAGACAAACATGGATGGGTGGATAGATAGATAAATAAATCAGGCATGGGGCAATCTTTTTCGAGAAGCGGGCTTCATGAGATATGGTTCATCATCAGGCGGGCCGCAAGCGCTAATTTACATTCGTGCCCACATTAAAAAAAAAAGAGTGCTAATTCAGGTTGGGTTTGATTTGTTTTTTCAGAATTCGTACACGCTGTTTTCCTCGATCGTAAAAATGATAGAAAGATAAATTACGACTGCAAATTTGGGGTAAAAAACCCAGAAAGATTTCACTTGGATGACTTAGGCGAGCCATTCAGAAAGTTTCTCAGACCGCAGGTTGCCCATGACTGAGATAGATAGATAGATAGATAGATAGATAGATAGATAGATAGATAGATATTCGTCTTTATATCGGACCTACTCTTTTATTTTTAAGGTCAAAACCACGAAAGGTCGTTTCGCTCAGTTGATTAGAATGCCGTGCTTATAACGAAGTGTCGAGTTTTCTATCCCGAAAGCAACTTTAATGTTCGTCTTTTTATTCTTAGTTATTTCGGTGCACACGTTATAGTTACCTGTTTGACCTTGTCTTCATCCACTTAATCTTTATTATGCCCACTTTTAACGGAATTGAAGTAGGGTAAAAACCCCTTTCGGTCACGAATGACCATAGGGTTTACATATAGAAAGTTCCCCTGCGAGGTGCAAGTCCGGACAAGGTGTTTTTGTGTCCGGTCTCCCTACTCCATGTTTTGCAAGGGAAATACAATGGCCGGTACAGCTTGGCAAGTGATGTCGAAACTCATTTCTACAGCTGAGTGAACTAGAGTAACGTGTAATAAAGTCTCTTGCTCAAGGACACAACGCACCAGTCGGTTCGGGAATTGAACTCACAATCTAACGATTGCAAGTCCAACACTCTAACCAATAAGCCATGCTCCTTCATATAACGGAATTGAAATAACTCTATTCTAAACATTAAACTGAGTACATCTTGAGTTAAATTATTGGTTTACCGTTTTGTTTTTGTTGTTGTGTGTGTGTGGGGGGGGGGGGGGGTTATTAATATTTTAAAGACTCGCCAAATTTTAAAGGCTGTCTCAAGCCAGAAGCCGCATCAGATCGGGGCTCATCCTGGTTTCTGTGGCATTAAGCAACTGAGAGTACAATACTTTTCCCCTGAAAATGACACTAATCCGTCGCAGGATTAAACGCCCAGCTATTACTCGTACTCATTTCCAGCTAAGTATATTGGAGCTAAGTATATTCAGCTAAGTATATTGAAGAACACAATACACAACCCAGTCCAGGAATCAAACCCACGACATATGGAGCATAAGTCCAACAGTCTTACCACTAGGTAATTATTTTTCTAAAAAGAAATTAATGCGTTTTACCAATATACTAGACCACCTGTTGGTGGTCGCGTTCACTTCAAAATATTTTTTTAAAATCATGTTCACTTAAAAATAATTTTTAAATAATTAGAATATACTCAGACATGTATTTTAATGTGAAATAAAACTGGAAGGCCCATATATATATAGGTGTGTGTATGTATATATATATATAAATTGTGTGCGTGTGTATATACATACATATACACACACAGTTTATATATTTATGTATGTATGTGTGTGTATATATATATGTGGTTGTCTGTAATCTATATATACTGGTCATAGACACACACACACTCACATATGTATATATACACAACAAAACTACCAGCTCTCTCTCTCTCTCTCTCACTCTTCCATTCTCCTTCTCTCTCTCCTCACCCTCTCTCTATGTCTCTCTTTCAATCTACTCTCTCACAACCACTCTCTCTCTCTCTCTCTCTCTCTCTCTCTCTCTCTTTGTTTATGAAGATACCCGGAAAAAACCCGTATCTCGGTAACCCGTGCTCCGATTTACGCGAAACATGTTTTATTCCATTTGTATTTGCATTTCAGTGTCAATTTTCTTTCAAAGTATTTTCCCATTATGCGCCCTTTTGGCTGTATTACATTACAGACAAACAAGCAAGCAATCACAGAGTTTTAGTAGTATATAGATAGATATGTTTCTTTATCTAAATATATTCTTTTTGTCACACACTGCTTTTGATTCGTTTGAATTTTGCCATTTATTCATATTAAAAACAATGATTGAACAACAGAACATTTAACTCGGTTGCATACAGCTATTTGTTGATACATTGCCGATAATAGGTTCGAAGCATGCGTGCACTAACTCTTGATAACATTGTTGTAATTTGGGGAGAAGTCATTTATTATCTGAACACTCCGCCTTCACGTTATCACTTTTTCTTTTTTTGCGGGGGTGGGGGCATTTTATCTATGTTTGTGTAACAGTAAAGTATGCTTTAAACTTTACATGAAACCTCGAACTAAATATATACTGCATTAAATGCCTCGTTAAACTTTGTTTGTTTATATTTGTTCAAATACTACAATAATCTAATCTATAATGCAAAATCTCTTTTTGTGGATATCCTTCTTTCTTTTTTCCAACTCCTCTTTCATCTTCCTCTCTTTATTTTGAATATAGTTATTGCCTGCTTCTCTGCTCTACCATCACAGTACTGAATCAATACGTTTTACTACTCTCTCTCTCTCTCTCTCTCTCTCTCTCTTTCTCTCTCTCTCTCTCTCTCATATTATTACCTCACCTACCATATCTTCGTCTATCTACTTTTGTATTTCTTTTTTTTCTTTTTTTTCTTTTGTTTCTTTTTTTTTCTTTTCTTTTTTCTTTTTTTCCTTTTTTTTCTTTTTTTTCTTTTTTTTTCTTTTTTTTTTCTTTTTTTTTGCTTATTCTTTCGGTTTCTTCTTAATTGTCAATCTATATGCTTTTTTATTTTCTTTAACTTAAAATTACGTTTGTATTATTTTTTTTTAGAGACAAAATGTGACGTCATCGTCGTGTTATAAAATATCCGGTTTCTTATAGTTGTCTATAGTAGATTATTTTAGATAAAGTGTTATATTGTATTAATCCAAATGAAAATAAAAATTATATGTTGAGACTCCTGGGGTCTAATGCTATTACTTTGTAACATTTTAATTGATTTGGTCAAGCCGTTATGGAATACATAAGGAAAAAACATAGACACAAAAAATGTTATATATATATATATATATATATATATATATAGGAAAATGTATGACCCCGATGGCAGAGCTCAAGCCGTTTTGACGGCTATTTCCGGAGTCCAGAAATAGCCGTCGAAACGGCTTGAGCTCTGCCGTCGGGGTCATACATTTTCCTATTACCCACTCTACTACCCTAAGTATTGAGTACTCTGGTGCGTTATGGTCCATCTGGTTCCTTACCACAACTCCTTCGTTATATATATATTATCTCGAAAATTAAGGACATTTAAATAAATCTAAGGTAAAAGACAAATTGTCAACAATATCTTTTGCAATTGCATTCTTTTTTCTATGTCCATACCTGCATTGTTTTGGCTTTATTATACATATTCAAACGTTTATACCTCATTACACAATGCTTCAAGTGAACTATAACCTCCTCCTTTCCTTACGCCTGAGCCAGGCCCAGTTCACAACTGTAAAGAAACTCTTCCAGCTATCTGAAAAGCGCGCCAAAGCCGGCTGCCAAATAAACTTCCTATAACGATGCCTGAATAACAACATCATCCCCAAAACTATCAAAAACCTGCACCTACCAACATGCTTCAAATCACCAGGCCTCAAACGATCACTTAGTTACATACAAAAATTCTGTCTAAGAAAACTCATACAACACCTACACCGCACGCTACAACAACAGATACGGACTATTTCCAGCCTTGTACCACAACTCGCTGAAACCCCAGAACCTCTGTCCAGAGTCATCTCCGCCACTATAGACAGGTCATACCACCATCGCCGAGACTACGAGAAAATACGTCTAACGCAAAAATTTCTCAAACTCAGGACGGCCAACTGTCTTAACAACATTCCAACTCTAAACACCAACAGAGGCGAACAAGACGGTACCAACACCGAACCTGGCGGCGCCCCGACCAACAACACACCTGACGCAAGACACCTCGTCACAGACTTGACAGGATCCCTCTCCCGAGAGGAATTAGACCTCCTCAGCCTGGGTCCCAAGTTCATATTGAAACAGAGACTGGACGACAAATTATGGCTCGACATAGAAACGAATTTCTGTCGGGCTGCCTACCAACTAAAATGGATATCGACTCTCGACAACAACACCACGGAATCCATCAAACCCAGATTCCCGATATACCAACTAGATCGCCCACTCTGTCCACCGCCTGCCAACCGCGAGCTTGAAGAAAAACTCTCGAGACTAAAACATTCCGTATTTAACATCTTACGGAAACAGAAGATAGCCCCAAACCTCTCCAGGACACAACAACTCGCCCTGAAGAACCTACAGAATAGGGAACTTATATACTTACCATCCGACAAAGGTAAAGAGTTTTGCGTCATCTCTCAAGCCACATACAATAACCTAGCCTTTGAACACCTAAGCGACAATGAATTATACACAGAGATCCCGGACATGACTGCAGCCCAGATCGAAAAACAGACCAACTCCATTTGATTCGATATCTGTAGGAGAATACAACTCCGAAATAAAGTTAAGCTCAACTACACCACTATAAATAGTAGACTGCCCACTTTCTACCACCTCATCAAGACCCACAAGAATAGTACTAAGACGCAAATAAGACCCATCGTCTCTAGCATAGAAGGACCCCTATACAAAATTTCCTGGCTCCTCTCCTAGGTCCTCAAGCCTCTACTCTCCACCTTTCCCGGGCATGTCAGTAGTTCCGACGAAGTTATACGTAGACTACACCAACTCCAGCCAGAACAACTTAAACTAAATAAATACGCTTTTAGCCTCGACGTTGTCTCCCTCTACACTACAGTCCCCGCTCACCCAGCTGTCGATTTATTGACGGACTGCGTGGTCGCAGAGGACATCCACTGCTACGGCCTCCACCCGACGGACATACGCCAGCTTTTGTCCTTCACAGTAGACAACACGTACTTCACCTTCCACCACCACACATACAGACAGACAACAGGATTACCCATGGGATCCAGCCTATCGGGCCTGCTGGCCATCACCTACATGAACCAGCTTGAATGCCGAGCCCTCAACACCTGCCATTCCCATGCCTTCTTCACCCGATATGTAGATGACATACTCATCCTTACATCATCCCGTGAGGAGGCAGATAAAATATACACAACATTCTCCAGCATGGACGCCAGTATAAAGTTCAGCATGGAACACCCCGATGACCGCGGATCCCTATCCCTACTGGACTTCCAACTCAGGGTAACAGAGGAAGGCAACATCCACACCTGCTTCTATAAAAAAGCCGCCAGCAGGGACCTGTTCGTACATCTCAGATCGGCCCTCCCACTCGGTGCCAAGTTCGGATACATAAGGAACGAACTGGCACGTATCCGGAACAAATGCACCGACGCTAGAGACCGAGACACACACACCACACATTTCCTGGAAGTACTCAAACTGAACGGATACACGACATCCACCACAAACCGTGCCAGAAAGAACAGAGGACACCACACCCGAGGCACTAACACTTGCTTCCTGAAGCTCCCACACTTCAGTGAAGAAACAACAACGGCCATCCGCAGAGCCATCAGACGAGAGGGACTAGATATCCAACTGGCCCACTCAGGTCCTTCTCTACGCGGACAGCTAACCAAAAGACACTCCACCAGACATGACAACTGCTGCAAACTAGCCAACTGCCCCATCAACGACACAGACCTATGCCACCAGGCTTACGTCGTATACAGACTAGAGTGCGACAAATGCAACAACTTCTACATAGGTAGCACCACCAGACCACTCCACATAAGAATAAAAGAACACCTCAATACTAACGCTTCCTCATTTAAGAAACACCTAGTTAAATGCAAAAACACCGACAAAACCATAACAGTTAGGATAGAAACTAAGGAAATAAACCTCGGCAATCTTAGAATTAAGGAAACACTAATTATAGATAAAATACAACCACCAATCTATAATAGACTAGAACTCAACACCCAATTTATAACCTGATAGGGCTTCTAGCCCCATATTTACACACACCCCACACACACACACGCTTACACCTCCACTTATTCTCTCTCACACATACACACACAAAACCAGTTCTAACACCAGATAACACCTATCCCCCACATTTACGAATAGACTTATCTTCTCACACTCACACACACACACTCACATACTTACACCTTCATGCATTCTCCCACACACATAAACAGGCATGTATATAAAAAAAAAACCTAAACAAACCCCTTTTAAAGGGAGACTACTCTTTATCCACCTAATTTTAACTCTTTGACATTAGAGATAGAACAGATACTCTATACTATTTCCTGTCAGCATGGCTTGGCAAGATATTTAGAACGGTGGTTTCAGACCTTTATTTCCCTCTGAAGAAGAGATATTATCTCGAAAATTAAGGACATTTAAATAAATCTACGGTAAAAGAGGAATTGTCAACAATATCTTTTGCAAACACACCGAGCATTATAATAAATGTTCGGTGAATCCATACGTGCATGTATATATGTGTGCATGTATGTATATATATACATACTACTGTACGTCGGTATACATATATGTATGTACGTGTACATACTTATATATATATATATATATATATATATATATAGATAGATAGATAGATAGATAGATAGATAGATAGATAGATAGATATAGATATAGATATAGATATAGATATATATATATATATATATATTTATATATCTATATATATATATCTATATATATATATATATATATATATATATATATATATATATATATATATATATATATATATATATATATATACATTATGAAGAGAGAAGAAACATTTAGATATAATTAGTAATAAAATGTATCATACCTAAACTGCTCCTAGATTCCTCGACTACGTAGTTTCGTGGCATAAACAAAAACAATACATCATAAAGATATAGAGTCCCTGCGAGGTCTGCCGACTTATCAAGAGGATACCTCATTTTACTAGTCTCAAGAACGCGTCTACACGACGTGAGAAAGAATCCCAAAAGGTGGAGGGGGAGATAGTCACGCGATATAACGGTCGAGAAACAGAGCTAAGCCTCTTATAACCCCGAATAAAATACCACAGAAGCGGAGGGGGTATTTATATCGAAGCCGTAGAAGAGGTGGTGAAGGAGGCGAGAAGGATGAGTAATGGCAGCTTTCCAGCAGTCACCACACTTCAAAGATTACTCAACCAGAGGGAGTTATTAACAATATATTTAGAAACACACAGATACATGCGGACACACACATATACATGAATGCATCCACACCCAACCGTGAGTTAAGGGTGCCAACCTCACCGATGTTGCTCAATGAATGACTGGGACAGACCAATCCGATTGAACTAGACTGAACCAGTATCAGAGTTAAAAATACATTATGAAGAGAGAAGAAACATTTAGATATAATTAGTAATAAAATGTATCATACGTAAACTACTCCTAGATTCCTCGACTACGTAGTTTCGTGGCATAAACAAAAACAATACATCATAAAGATATAGTGTCCCTGCAAGGTCTGCCGACTTATCAAGAGGATACCTCATTTTACTAGTCTCAAGAACGCGTCTACACGACGTGAGAAAGAATCCCAAAAGGCTGAGGGGGAGATAGTCACGCGATATAACGGTCGAGAAACAGAGCTAAGCCTCTTATAACCCCGAAGAAAATACCACAGAGGCGGAGGGGGTATTTATATCGAAGCCGTAGAAGAGGTGGTGAAGGAGGCGAGAAGTATGAGTAATCTTTATGATGTATTGTTTTTGTTTATGCCACGAAACTACGTAGTCGAGGAATCTAGGAGCAGTTTACGTATGATACATTTTATTACTAATTATATCTAAATGTTTCTTCTCTCTTCATAATGCATTTTTAACTCTGATACTGGTTCAGTCTAGTTCAATCGGATTGGTCTGTCCCAGTCATTCATTGAGCAACATCGGTGAGGTTGGCACCCTTAACTCACGGTTGGGTGTGGATGTATTCATGTATATGTGTGTGTCCGCATGTATCTGTGTGTTTCTAAATATATATATATATATATTATATATATATATATATATATATATATATATATATAGAGAGAGAGAGAGAGAGAGAGAGAGAGAGAGAGAGAGAGAGAGAGAGAGAGAGAGAGAGAGAGAGAGAGATATATATATATATAACAGTCCTGTAGAAGCTCTTCTATATTAAAACTTTTATACTCTGCTATGTATTGAGTACCTTACTTACTGTGGTTACCTCCAATTCAACCCAGAATAACTTTTATAAATATAATTTGTCCTAGCACCTGATGGGAGAACCATGTTTTAGAACTACTACTCCACTATACACTGGTAGCCATAACTGAACCACGAAACCTAAGATCTCGCATTCATGTCATGTGTATGAACTTTAATATAAACTAAATAAGCTCTCTTGATTGAGCATTATTTTTCCTTTTATCTACTGATATTGTGCATACACTTATTGCTTCTAACGCGGATTTTGTTGCAAAGTCTTTCGAGCGGTAGTAAGACAGACTGGCATACATTTGCCCATATCATTGAGCACAGAACAGTCTTAAGTATTTAAATCAGCACAACAACATAATGAACTTAATTCACCTGATGATAGAGGCCAGTATAAGAACTGCTGCTCCACTATACAGAGGTAACCATAACTGGACCACGAAACCTAAGGTCGTCATACATGTTAGGCGTATGAACATTAATATAAACTATATATAGAGAGAGAGAGAGAGGGTGGGGGCTTCTACGGGACTAGAACTGCTTTCCTTCGAATGAAACAGTTCTAGTCCTGTAGAAATCATTTCTATATTAAAATCTTATACTCTGCTATATATTGAGTACCTTACTTACTGTGGTTACCCTCCACACACATACATGTTTTATACATAACATGAGCCTGGACATAGTCTAGATATAGTCCTTCTCTTACGCGAGAAACTGTTGCAGTATTATATTGCAAAGTATTGATGGGGAAGCTTACAATTCAGATAACGCTATGTTCCTTTCTCTTGTTAGTCTATTCTCTCCACCTTTCTATCCATCTCTCTGTCTTTCTCCACAAGTCCTGCTCCATCGTTTTCGCCCCCATTTTCTCCTCTCCTCCTCTTTCCTTCTCTATCTCTCTATAACCCTCTCATTTCTCATCTCATACTTCTCTCTCTCTCTCTCTCTCTCTCTCTCTCTCTCTCTCTCTCTCTCTCTCTCTCTCTCTCTCTCTCTCTCTCTCCCACTCTCTGTTTTATTTGTGGTTATATCTTAAACCCCCCAAAAATAGTATCCAGCTGTTTACGGCTACCTTTCGCGCTGAGAATACTCCGATATATATATATATATATATATATATATGTATATTGTTATACTTTGGGAGGGTCATGTTGCCAATAAGAAACACACGCACCAGTTGCTTTCACTCCAATTTATTATAAATTAAATTATAAATTTAAAAATTAAAAAAATTTTTTTTATAAATTTCCGGTTGGTTGGTCGGTTGGTTCCACAACCGGACGGTTGTTCATATATTGTCAAAGTTCTTTCGCCACACATTCTGTGACCTCTTCAGTGACTGGGGATTATTTTCTTTGTTTTGTGCCTCTCCTTTGTTCTGTCCTATGCCATCTTGTTTTTGTGTGTGTTGTGTGCTTAGTTTGTGCATGTGTTACATCCGGGTGTCTGTGTGTGTTTTTATTTGTTTATTTATTTGTTTATTTACATGTTACTGGTTGGTTGTTTGTTCTATGTGTGTGTGTTTTCATTTTGTCCTTAATTGTAAGTTGTGATGTTGCTATTCCATTCATGTTTTCTATTTAATTTTGGTTGGGGTTCATTTATGTTTATTGCCTCTGTGATTTGTCTAAACATTGCGTCTTTTCTGTGTGTAGATTTTATTTTTATTTCTGTTCTCTAATTTGCCCTTATGTTCTATTTTACTTGTTGGTGGAGTATTGATGATTCTTTTCTATCTTGAAGCTCTCGCCAGTGTTCATTTAACCGTTCTCCTATACTACGCGCTGTCTCACCTATGTACACTATATTCTTATCTTTACATTGTCCTTGAGTACATCTTATGCTATATACTATGTTTCTAGTTTTACAGTTAATATGGGGGCTTAGTTTACAGATTATGCATCTCTTATCTATACAGGGAGGTCTTTGAAAAGAGTATGTATTGCTAATAAGTGTTTTTATGGAGGTACCTAGTCTTTCTACTATCTTAATATTAAGTTTAAGTTTATCTAGGGCCCTTCTAAATTTGTAAGCTAATTCACCTCTAGGGGTTGTATTGATGAACATTACACTCTGGTATTTATTGCTATCATACCATGAGTTTATTCTATTAACCTTATTCCTAGTTCTTTCTATTCTATTCCCAAATCTGCTCCTATACAAGGGGCAGGTCCCATTTGTATCATTATTTACCATTTTTTCCCATTTATTTCTGGCTCCTCTATATACTCTGATTTTATCTCTCTGATTGTAACCAGAGAACTGCATACGGTGGTGAAGTGTTGTATGTGTCTCTCTAGTTCTTTGGGGTTGCACATGCGGGACACGTTTCTCATCACCCGTACTAAATCCGCAATCACTATGTTGATTTTGGTGTGGTCCGAAACAGCTGAGTTTCGGTGGATCAGGTAAAGAATCTTGCTAAACAAATTCGGAAACGAAATATATATATATATATATATATATATATATATATATATATATATATATATATATATATATATATATATATATATATATATATATATATATATATATATATATATATATATATTTATATATGTATATATATATACAAAGAAAGTGTGATAAGATACCAGGTGGACCATAACGCACCAGAGTACTCGATACTTAGGGTAGTAGAGTGGGTAATAGGAAAAGAGTCAGGAGCCCGACGGCTGAGCTCCGGCCGTTTCGACAGCTAGATCCGAACAGTTCGGATCTTTCTTTCGAAACGGCCGGATCTCAGCCGTCGGGGTCCTAACTCTTTTCCTATATATATATATATATATATATATATGTGTGTGTGTGAGAGTGAGAGAGAGAGAGAGAGGGGGGAGGTCTAATAAACATGGTTAACTATTTTTGCAACCTTCAAGTGACAGTTCAACGAAAGCTGACCAATTGTTCGTCAACAGAATATTTCTACGAACACTTAACACTACATATTTATTGTATAAATAGTTATTTTATAAAACTTGGGATCAGTTTAAAGTTTACTATCGGTGATGTGAGCCGCTACGTTGATTCTATTTTTAATAGTATCATTTAACGGAAGTTTCATCATACAGAATCTTTTAATATGGTTTTCTGGGAACTCAGTATCAGCTGTTTACATCATAGGATGTCAATTTCAGTTGATATAAAATTCGATGGTTGCCGCCTAGCTATTATTAGATATTTTTGATATTTAATTCTGACTTGGTTCTTTATCTACCAAACATATGATGAAAGTTATTCCAATATTGCCCATCCCGTATTTTCCTATGTCTAGTGTATTCAAGCCCTCATAATCCAAAATATCATGTTTTAAAGATGATAACGTGATTTAATGCACATTTAGCTGCTATTTCTAACTGATTGAGTGACCATGTGGTCCCTTGTTAGCACGTGTGTGTGTGTGTGTTGCTATTGCTATTTCTACTGCTGTTGCTGTTGTTGCTGCTGCTGCTGTTGCTGCTGCCGCTGCTACTGCTACTAATGATGATGATGATGATGATGGTGGTGGTGGTGGTGGTGATGAGGAGGAGGAGGAGGAGGAGGAGGAGGAGGAGTGTCACTGAGCCATGATGATTACATTTTTTTGTTTGTATCTCGAACTGCATTAAATAACCTTCCCTTCTATTTAGTGTTGCTAATTGTGAAAAACCTAAGTATTATTCCCAGAAGTACGAACGACTACAAAGAAACTCTGTCATTGTGGCTAAACGTGTCTAGGGCAGTATCGGTAGAGGGTCGGACGCCATGCTTTGCAGCATAGAGTTACGGCTCATTATGATCTGAGTTCAAATCCCGCCGAGGTTAACTTTACCTTTCATCCTTACGAGGTCGGTAAAATAAAGTACCAATCACGCACTGGGGTTGATTTAATCGACTTTCCCCTCCCCCAAAATTGCTGGCCTTGTGCCTATATAAGAAACCATTATGACTAAACGTGTCTTCATGTTTGTTTAAATGTAAAGATTCTTCAAGGAATATATATTTGTAAATATTGATTTCTAATTTAGGCACAAGCCCAGCAAATTTGGAGGAAATAAACCCCAGTAATTCACAGGTGCTTTATTTATTGACCCCGGAAGGATGAAAAGCAGCGTTGACCTCGGCAGGATTAACTCAGAGTGTATAGAACCAGTACAAAAACCGTAATGGCATTTTATCTGATGCTCTAAGAATTCTGCCAATCCACCGCCCTTATAAGGAAAGACAAATGGAAATATTGGTCCCTTGGTCTGAGTTGGCGAGTTCCAACCTACTCGGAAAACGAATGAGGTATGGCATCTTGTGGTTCACCGTCGATTCGCTCGTTCGTTACACAATATTTTCACCTTCTAGTCCTGTAGAAGCCATTTCTATATTAAAGTTGTTGTATACATTCTACTAATGTTTTGAATAACTTACTGTAGTTACTCCTGATTGATCCTGGGATCATATATATATATATATATATATATATATATATATATATATATATATATATATATATATATATATATATATATATATATATATATATATATATATATATTTATATATATATATATATATATTTATATATATATATATATATTGATAAACGGAATAGAAAATGCTAACAAATTGTTCACAGTGAAAAATAGTTTAATTAGGAATAAGTGAGAATTAGTAATTGTATTGGTTAGTATTCAGTTTTGGTTTTAAGTTTTACCGGTTGCGCATTTCTAATGCTTTTCAAAAATAATTTTGAGATAGAGCGTCCGTGATGTTTGCTCTGATCAGATCAGAGCAAACATCACGGACGCTCTATCTCAAAATTATTTTTGAAAAGCATTAGAAATGCGCAACCGGTAAAACTTAAAACCAAAACTGAATACTAACCAATACAATTACTAATTCTCACTTATTCCTAATTAAACTATTTTTCACTGTGAACAATTTGTCAGCATTTTCTATTCCGTTTACCAATATATAATAACTTGTGTGTTACACCTCTATTCTTTTAAATATATATATATATATATATATATATATATATATATATGTATATATATATATATATATATATATATATATATATATATATATATATATATATATATATATATATATGTATATATATGTATATATATATATATATATATATATGTATATATATGTATATATATATATGTATATATATATATATATGTATATATATGTATATATATATATGTATATATATATATATGTATATATATGTATATATATATATGTATATATATATATGTATATATATATATATGTATATATATATATGTATATCTATATATATATATATCTATATATATATATGTATATATATATATATATATATATATTAGAAAGTGAGGTTTTTTTTACAAAATGAAAAATAACCGAGGTGTCCTACACGAGTGGAAGTATAAAGAAAAAGGGATGAAATCGAAAATGCAACTGAAGTCTTATTTTTTTAAAAATATATATATTTATTTGATTCCTTTACCGGTTTCGCAGTTCTTCTGCTTTTCAAAAGGTGAGTTGAGATGGAGGGTCTGTGGTTTTTCTCACATCTGGTTGGTCTCTAAATGTTACTTGTTTTATATGGAAAAACTGGCTCGAAAACCAAGTTTTTCGAGAAGTAATTTGATTGGTTTGTCAATAATTATAATAAATTTTGCGCCAGTTCGCGTTACAATAGTTCTTCAAATAAGAGAGGGGGGGGGGGGGGGTTGTCACAGGTTGTTTTTTCATATATGAGTGTTTGAATTTCTTTTTACTTGAAAAAATGAGGCTCACGAAGGCTTTTTTTTGGTTGGTTATAAATGAAATTTGGCTGTCACGTGAACAAGTTTTCATTACATTTTTGCGCCCTTATTTGGAAAACTATTCTGTAGTCTATAGTGAATGTTATGACGATGGAGAGATAGTGGTCAAGGGAAAAGGGATTGGGAGAAATGTTCTGGTTCAGTGAATATGGCCAGCTGTCAGAGTTCAGGTGTCAGAGTTCAGATTTTCTATTGAGACTGAAGATATGTGTTTATTTGTGTGCTTGTGTGTGTGTATATGTGTGTGTGTGTGTGTGTGTGTGTATTGGAAGATGATTCTATTAGTAGAGATGGGGGAGGGAGTTGTGTGTGTGTGTATATGGGTGTTATGTGTGTGTGTGCGAGTATGTTAGATAGAGAGAATATATATTTTTTGTGTGTGTGTATATATATATGTGTGTAGGAAAGTGGTTCTATTAGTAGAAATGGGGAGGGTGTTGTAGGTGTGGGGGTTTTTATGTGTGTGTATGGGTGTTATGTGTGTGGGAGTATGGTTAGCATGTTAAGATGAAGAGAATATATATATATATATATATATATATATTGTGTGTGTGTATGTGTGTGTGTAGGAAAATGATTCCTTTAGTAGGAATATTTTTGAATGAACATATTTTCCTGACTTTTTCGTGTTTGCTGTTGTATTGCCAGTGCAAACGTATGTTTAAGGTTTATTTAGTTCGGGTTTTTATTTTCTAAAGTAGGTGTTATGTGTGTGTGTGTATGTCATATTGTGGTGTTGACATAATGTATATTAAACCTTATTTAATGTTGGTCTATATTTTTGAATAAACATATTTTCCTTATTTATTCGCATTTGTTCTGTTGTATTGTTAGCGCAAAGGTAAAATGGGAAGACTTGGAATTTGGGTGTCTTATTACTTGCGCAAATGTCTAGATGTGCACTTAGTGGTATTTGTCTCGTGGTTGGATCTCGTAATTGTTGGCGATGAACTGTCATTCTGTTTCTGAGTGTGAGTTTAGTTTGTCCTATATAATCTTCATTGCATCCTTTACATTTAATGGCATAAATTAGATTTTTTGATGAGCAAGTGAAGTGATTTTTTACAGTAAAATTTTGTCCTGATTTAAATGTATACGTGTTGCCTTCAATGAGGTGAGTGCAGGTTCCACAATTAGAGCGACCACATTTTTTGATACTTGGTTGTGGGTTTGTGGTAGGTAATTTGGCATTGGTGAGTAATGTTTTCAGTGATTTTGGTTGTCTTTTGCTTTTGATTATTTTGTGTGTTTCAAGGGCTTTTTTCATTCTTGGGTTTTGTTTTAGTAGTGGGATGTTATTGTGAATAGTGTTGTAAGCTTCCGCATTTCTTGGGTTGTGTGTTGAGATATATGATAGAATATTGGACGTACCTTGAATTTGTTTCTGTTTCCGTAATTCATCAATGCCTATTGCTTTAGCCCTTTCTATTCCATTATTTATTAGTAATAGTGGGTACTCTCTCTCAAGTAGAATTTCCTTTAATTCTTGAAGTCTTTTATTTCGCGTTTCATAATTGGAGACAATTGTGCAAATTCTTCTTGCTAGGTTAAAAGGAATGTTCGTCTTCGTGTGCTTTGGATGGTTGGAGGTGAATAGCAGATATTGTTTGGAATCTGTTGGTTTGTAGTGTATGTCAGTTTCGATATTTGTGTCTTTTTTTGTGATTAAGATGTCCAGAAATGGGAGTTGATCTTGGCTGTATTCCATTGTGAATTGGATGTGGTTATTGATGCCGTTTATTAAGTTTTTGAAATCCTTCAGTTGGTCGAGTGTGTGGGACCAAAGAATGAGGCAATCATCCAAGTAGCGTTTCCAATTCTCTGATAAATATTTGTGGAAGTTCAATCCGTATTTTGATTTGGACTGTTCATATATCTGGACTTCTAAGTATGCCATGACTAAGTTGGCATAAGTTGGAGCGGCTTTTGTGCCCATCGCAGTCCCCGATATTTGCTTGTAAGTATTGCCATCGAAATCAAAAAAGTTGTTCTGTAGGATGAATTTTAATCCCTCGGTGATGAAGCTTTTTTCTATTCTGTCAGGTATCTCATTGGGATATTTCTCTAGCCAGAATCCTATTGCTTCTAGTCCGTATTGGTGTGGGATCGTTGTGTAGAGATTCACTACATCGAAAGATACAATAATAGTGTCGTTGTTGACATGTTTGGGGAGGTGGTTTAAGAGGTCCAGATCGTCTCTTACAAGGCTTGGTATGTGTTTCAGTATTGGTTTCAGTAGTATGTCTATAAAGTTGCTCAATCTGTGTGTTTCACATTGTGGGCCCGCTACAATTGGTCTTAATTTAAGGTCTGTGGGGTATTGTGTGTTCACGCAGGCTGAGGTGGATTGTTTACAGGCATCGTTGATTATTTTACATTTGTGGATCTTCGGAAGTCCGTAAAGGTTGCTGGTTTTGTATTCAAAATTTGTTAAATAATCGCGTTCCTTTTTAGTTAGGTCTTCCTGGTATCGATAAATCAGTGTGTTTAATTTGGTCATTATTTTTGATTGCTGGTAGTTTTTTACTCTTTCATAGTAATTAGCATTTTGTAAGAGAGAGAACATAGAATTTTTATATTTTTCAGCCTCCATAATGACAACAGTACTTCCCTTGTCCGCTTCCTTAATTACAATGTCCGGATTGTTTTTTAGTTCATGGATAATCTCCCATTCCCTTCGACTTGTGTTGGGTTTGGGTTTAGGTTGCGGTAGTTCATGGTATGGGAAGGTAGCTATGTGGTCACAAAATTTGTCCAGAACTCTGTTTCTACCTTTTGTTGGGTTGTAGCTGCTTTTATTCCGTACAATTGATTCGTCGTTATTCTCCTTGTCAAAGAATTCCTCTGTGAGACGTAATTTTCTACAGAAGTGTGAGATATCGTCATTTATCTCGTTGGGGTTAGGATATTGTGGTGTTGGTGTGAATTTCAGACCTTTGGAGAGAATTTTTACTTGTTGGGCTGAGAGGTTTGTATTTGAAATGTTAATTATTTTCGGTTTTTCAAAATCGGTTTGTGCCACCGGGTGTCGTGAGTCCTGTAGCCTTGGTCTAAAAAATGATTTTTCTGGAATGTTTTTTCATTGGTATTATTATATCTAATGGTATTTCCCCTGTTGTTGTGTGGTCTTGTATAGAAGTTTCGGACGTATTGAGGTTCGGTTTGTTGATAGTCCGGGTTGTAGATTTGGTTCCTTTGTGTGGGTTGGGATCTATGGTTTTGGAACAGGCTCTGTGTGGGCAGGGGTCTACGGTTTTGGAATAGGTTTTGTGTGGGTTGTGATCTGCGGATCAGGTCCTGCCTTGTGTTCGGGGATCTTTGGTTTTTGTTAGTAGGGTTAATGTTTTGTCTATGGTTTCTGGGATTATCGTTATAGTTTTGCTGGGGGTATGTTGGACGTTTTGTTACTTTTTTTGTTATTTGTTGTGCATGTGGTGTGTGAGTTTTAGTTTGTTTTAAAAATGGGTTACCTGTATGTTGTTCATTTTTGAAGTCCATTTCGTAGTTGTTGAACCAGGTGGCGTTTTTTTCCCATCGCTGGAGGGATGTGAGTTCTTCATCCTCACAGTTTTCTTTCCAAAGTTTTAGGGTTTTTTTGTAGAGTAGGCCTTCAGAGTGCTTTGAGATTTCTGTGTCCATCTGTTGGTCGAGTGACTTGAATTTTTCTTCGTTGGAGTTGGCTCTTAATCGCAACAGTTCTATTTCTGTTTTAAATTTTTCCAATGCCATCTTTTCCCTAAGTCTTTGTTGGTTTTCTGGTTCATTCGGGATGGGTTTTATTTGGAGTTTTTTGGGGAGGATGATTGGGGTAGAGTTTAGCCACTTTTCATATATGTCTGCCTTGCCATTATTTTTTAGGAGATTCCAAAGGGCGAATTTGCGGGCTGTGAGCTTTTGAGTCCATATGTTGATTAGGGTGTTTTTCACTGAGTGGACATCTCGTAGATTGGGTTCTAACTGTTGTTCAAGCTTTTGGAGCATTGTTGTTTCAATGGTTTCGATTAGCTTAGTTAATACTGGAGTAATATTCGTCTCTTGGGTATTTTCTGTTTCTTCGTGGGGTCCTTTTTTATAGATGTGTATTTGGTCCACTTTGTTGGTCAAAATTGAGAGTTTAGAGGAAATCTCTTTGAGTTCATTTAAGATGTCCTGGTTCAGTGAGTTGTTGTTTTGTTGAGACTTTGGTGGCATTTTCGGTCTTCGTGTGGTGGGTATATATTAGAAAGTGAAACAGAAACAAATTCAAGGTACGTCCAATATTCTATCATATATCTCAACACACAACCCAAGAAATGCGGAAGCTTACAACACTATTCACAATAACATCCCACTACTAAAACAAAACCCAAGAATGAAAAAAGCCCTTGAAACACACAAAATAATCAAAAGCAAAAGACAACCAAAATCACTGAAAACATTACTCACCAATGCCAAATTACCTACCACAAACCCACAACCAAGTATCAAAAAATGTGGTCGCTCTAATTGTGGAACCTGCACTCACCTCATTGAAGGCAACACGTATACATTTAAATCAGGACAAAATTTTACTGTAAAAAATCACTTCACTTGCTCATCAAAAAATCTAATTTATGCCATTAAATGTAAAGGATGCAATGAAGATTATATAGGACAAACTAAACTCACACTCAGAAACAGAATGACAGTTCATCGCCAACAATTACGAGATCCAACCACGAGACAAATACCACTAAGTGCACATCTAGACATTTGCGCAAGTAATAAGACACCCAAATTCCAAGTCTTCCCATTTTACCTTTGCGCTAACAATACAACAGAACAAATGCGAATAAATAAGGAAAATATGTTTATTCAAAAATATAGACCAACATTAAATAAGGTTTAATATACATTATGTCAACACCACAATATGACATACACACACACACATAACACCTACTTTAGAAAATAAAAACCCGAACTAAATAAACCTTAAACATACGTTTGCACTGGCAATACAACAGCAAACACGAAAAAGTCAGGAAAATATGTTCATTCAAAAATATTCCTACTAAAGGAATCATTTTCCTACACACACACATACACACACACAATATATATATATATATATATATATATATATATATATATATTCTCTTCATCTTAACATGCTAACCATACTCCCACACACATAACACCCATACACACACATAAAAACCCCCACACCTACAACACCCTCCCCATTTCTACTAATAGAACCACTTTCCTACACACATATATATATACACACACACAAAAAATATATATTCTCTCTATCTAACATACTCGCACACACACACATAACACCCATATACACACACACACAACTCCCTCCCCCATCTCTACTAATAGAATCATCTTCCAATACACACACACACACACACACACACATATACACACACACAAGCACACAAATAAACACATATCTTCAGTCTCAATAGAAAATCTGAACTCTGACACCTGAACTCTGACAGCTGGCCATATTCACTGAACCAGAACATTTCTCCCAATCCCTTTTCCCTTGACCACTATCTCTCCATCGTCATAACATTCACTATAGACTACAGAATAGTTTTCCAAATAAGGGCGCAAAAATGTAATGAAAACTTGTTCACGTGACAGCCAAATTTCATTTATAACCAACCAAAAAAAAGCCTTCGTGAGCCTCATTTTTTCAAGTAAAAAGAAATTCAAACACTCATATATGAAAAAACAACCTGTGACAAACCCCCCCCCCTCTCTTATTTGAAGAACTATTGTAACGCGAACTGGCGCGAAATTTATTATAATTATTGACAAACCAATCAAATTACTTCTCGAAAAACTTGGTTTTCGAGCCAGTTTTTCCATATAAAACAAGTAACATTTAGAGACCAACCAGATGTGAGAAAAACCACAGACCCTCCATCTCAACTCACCTTTTGAAAAGCAGAAGAACTGCGAAACCGGTAAAGGAATCAAATAAATATATATATTTTTAAAAAAATAAGACTTCAGTTGCATTTTCGATTTCATCCCTTTTTCTTTATATATATATATATATATATATATATATATATATATATATATATATATATATATATATATGGACCTGTTATTTTTATCTAAAGACATCTTTTCCAATTCCAACCCGCCCGTCCCTTCAATCTATATTATTTCTCATTCTTTCTTCTGCTGAAGGATTAGCGTCCGAAACGTTAAGACCCTCTTCCTGCTATTTCAAGCGTTAACCTAATATATTCCTTCAATATACTGTACCGATTGTGTTGTCATTTCTGTTTACTTTTTACAAACACGCACACACACATATATATATATTGTTATACTTCAATTTATAATAAATTGATGTGAAAACAAACAGGTGCGCGTGTTTTTATTGACAGCATGTCCCTCCCAAAGTATAACAACATCTGTTTCAACACAAGTTTTCAGATATGAAATCTCGCAAAACCAATTCAAAAACGAAATATGTATATATATAGTAGACCACCCGTGACCTGTTGGGTCACATTCACTTCAAAATATTTTTTTCAAATCATGTTCACTTAAAAATAATTTTTAAATAATTAAAATATACACAGACATGTATATAATGTGAAATGAAACTGTTTATGAAGGTACCCGGAAAAACCCCATATCTCGGAACCTGTGTTCCGATTTATGCGAAACTTGTTTTATTCCATTTGTAATCCCATTTCAGGGTCAACTTCCTTTCAGCCTTTTTTTTCATTATGCGCGCTTTTGGGCTGTATTACATTACAGACAAGCAAGCAAGTAATCACAGAGTAGTATATAGATAGATATAATAGTTATTGAAATGTTTACTACATTTTAATTCACTTCTTCCGGTTATTACGTATTTTCCGTTTTTTCGAGAACTATATGCATTGCACCAAAGTGGTTTTCCCCCCATGTAATTCAAAACACATTTCTTTGTGTGTTCATTTCAATATATTATATTGTTAAGAGCTCAGTTTTTATACTTTGAGCTCATTAATTACAGGGTATTAATGCGAGTATTTAACTCCGGTTATTCATTTGAATTCGGTTCCTAGCGGAACCGAATTGTTTGTTGAGCCTTTGAAGTTGAGTGGCTTTAGGCTGCCATTTTTAGCCGTTTTACGATCCACTCATGTCTCTATGTGCAGTCTATCGCACATGGTTTTACTTGTTATCTCATTATACCACGTTCGATATTTAGTTACCTAAATTATCTCTAGGAGTGCTGTTCCAACAATCTTTACTCCTGTTGAGAAGCCCTGAGATTCTATGACACAGTCACTAATTCTCGGCGAAACAAACTCTATCTGTAGTTTCTCCAGGAGTTTAATAGTTATTGAAATGGTTAGTACATTTTAATTCACTTCTTCCGGTTATTGTGTATTGTCCGGTTTTTCGTAGATTATATGCATTGTACCAAAGTGGTTTTCAGCCCATGTAATTCAAAAATACACTCATTTGTGTGTTCATTTCTATATAATATTATATTATATATATATATATATATATATATATATATATATATATATATATATATATATATATATATATATATATATATATATATATATGTGTGTGTGTGTGTGTGTGTGTGTGTGTGTGTGTGTAGGAGGTGAGTTTTATTGTAGTACAATAAAGCAATGCAGATATCGGATAAGAAGCACTCTACAGTTTGTAGGACTGGAGTATACATAATATATAAGATCAAAAGATGGTTAAATGAGTTCCATGTATTTTATTATGCGCATTTCAAAAACAAATATCATCATGCAATAACATTTGTTGTTTTCATCAGATAAAATAGGAGGACATGATATGAAGGTTAAAAACACTTGTGGATAGTGCAGTTTTAAATCAACAAGTGTTTTTAACCTTCATATCATGTCCTCCTATTTTATCTGATGAAAACACAAATGTTATTGCATGATGATATTTGTTTTTGAAATGCGCATAATAAAATACATGGAACTCATTTAACCATCTTTTGATCTTATATATTATATATATATATATATATATATATATATATATATATATATATATATATATATATATATATCGCCCCGGTAGAGCATGACCTTTCTCAGTTCGTCGATGTTATCAATGTTGACATCGCTCAGCAGGGTATTAATGAATGAGACGGCCTGTCTTTCCACACTTCTTCGTCCGACCGCCGGTTTCCAGAGCACAAGTTGTGATGCTGTCTCTTCTGGATGACGGATGCAGTGTCCAGCCAGTTTCATTCGTCAGCAGGCAACATTTTTTTAGACTGGTGGTAGTAATCTGTATAGTTCTTTATTTGTCAGCTTCTGTTTCCAAGAAATGTTGAGAGCCATTTTCAGCACCCTCGTGTAACATTTGTCAAGTCTCTTGCATAGTACTTACTCAATAGTCCACGTTTCACTGCTTCAAAGCAGGACGGATTCAACAGTTGCCAGGAAGAAGTGCTCCTTGATTTTGCGGTTTAGGTCGGACATCCACACCTTCAGTAACTTGTGGCATGCCGACCATGCTAGTGGTTTTCTAACTTCAAAGTCCTTGCATGAGCTGTGCATCCATGCATCAAGATACTTAAAGTTCTCAACTGTTCTGATTGTTGTATCGTCCTTAGCAAGAACTGATGCTGGATCAACCTGATTGTAGTGCATGTTTCGATCTTCTTTGCATTGAGATGCAGTCCTATTTTGCCTGATTCAACCTCGACACGTGTGAGCAGTGCTTGTACTTGGCTGATTTCCTCTGTGATCAAGGCTATGTCATCGGCGAAATCTGTGTCAGTGACAACTTTTGGATGGTAACGACAGCTTCTCCTTCGATCCAATTTAAAACCCAACTCTTCTTCCTTCCCATGAATGGTCTGTCTCATTGCATAATCAAGGACAATTGCAAATAGGAAGAGTGCAAGCGTGTCACCAAGGGGAATACCTGCGAGAATCTCAAAGTAATCAGTGTTTCCGTCCGGTGTCAATACGCGAGTTCGAGTATCCTCGTACATCAGACCTATAGCTTGAACTATCTTTTCAGGCACATCATATGCTCTCAGGATCTGGAACATTCGCCCTCGGTAGATGCTGTTGAATGCTTTTCGAAAGTCTACAAACGTCAAGACAGCCTTTAGGTTGTGTGATTGGACACCCTCGATTAATCTCCTCGATGCAAGAATATGCGCAATAGTCGGAAGCCATTCTGGTTCGGATGTAGTTGTGGATTGACGTTTGGTCGAATTCTGTTGAGGAGCATTCGATTTGCCAATTTGGCTGCAATGGAGGACAAAGCTATTCCCCTGTAGTTGTCTGTATAACCGAGATCACCCGACTTTGGTAGTGGCTTCATATCACTTTCTGACTATTGGTCAGGCTTTCGCCGACCATCAGTTTGTTGACATAGCCGAGCATCATGTCATCCAGGCTGCAATGCTTGAGAACTTCCGAACCGATGCCATCAGATCCAAAGGCTTTCCCCTCCTTCAGTGACTTCTTGGCTATTGAGTATTCAGCAGGTGTGAAGAGTGTGTCTGAAATTCCCAGATTTTTCAGCCCTGTGCAATTTCGCCGATCTCACCCACAACTTTAGGCTCTTTCCCAAGTAATTCCTTGAAGTGTGAGTACCACTTCTTGATGCGATCTTCCTTAGAGTTTACTTTTATTATGGCTTGTTTGACAGATTTCCTCCCAGTGATCTCGTTTATTAGCTTCCAGCTTTCTCTATGCTTTGATTTCACATCTGCAGATTCTACTTCAGCTATCAATTTATCTAATTCTTCCTCAGAAACAGTGTCATGCCTTCTGCAGAATACTCTTGCATCGTTGAAGTTTCTGGCGATTACGCTCTGTTGGATTCTCCGTGTTTGCCCCAGAAGCCTTCCGAATTTTCTCTCTTGCATCGATGACTCGCAGATCAGCCGATATTTGTTTCTTTTTGTTTTTCTTTTTTCGTGGAAGAAACTCTTCGGCTGCATCGTCATTTGCTTGAATTAGGTGAGCGTATGTCTCGGTGATGGATTGGTTTTCTGTGCACAAGCTTGCATACTTGTTTCTAATAGTAACAGTATAAAGATCGCTCAAATAAAGATCCCTTAGTGAAGTCCAATCATAGTTGACTCTGGTGAATAACGCTTTACTGGTTCTCAAGCTTAATTTAAGCTTTTTCATTTTTTTTTTTTTTTGCCATTTTTTCCATTTTTTTTTTTTTACCATAATGTAGTTGACTTGAGACTTGGTGCCACTCATATCTGATACGTAAGTCCAAAGCTTTCCTAGCTTTTTTCTGAAATGAAGTATTGGTGATGAAAAGTCCTACTTCATCTACGAAATCGCTCACTGTTGCTTGACTCATGAAATGTATATTTACCAACGTCTCTCCCAAGATATGCGTTGTAGTTCCCATCATAACCAACATATTGTGTTTCGGGACCTCCTTTGCTGCGGCTGCTAACTGCTTGTAGTGTTCCTCAGCTTCATCACTCCCCTCCACTGGCGAGTTTGGGACAATAATGGTGAATGCTGGATTACCACTGAAATTAGCAATGATGATTCTTTTGCTCCACGGTTCCACGTTGGATAGATCACCTTCTACCGCTCCTGGCTGAAGATATAATAATTGATCTATCTTCGACATATTAGTACAATATATCCTCATCATGTACGATTTTGTCGTCCACGATACCCAGTATTGGGACTGTATGAGGTCTGCCGTTGTTCGCTTGCTTTCTAAGCGTAAAGTTCTTACGTTCATAGTTGCTACATTAGTATACTGTTTGCAGCTCAACAGTCTGCCTTTGCTCTACTGCCATCCGGTACTAACTTTCCTTTCGGCTTTGGGAGAGCACATTCATGAATCTGTGTAGACTTTGCAGTGGGAGCCGGTCGGTTTATAGAAGATGGAAGTAGAGAGGGTGTGATGAGAGTGATTTATAGATAGAGAGATATCGAGAAAGGGGACAGAAGAATCGGAGACGGATGTGGTGAAGGTGAGAGCTGGATGAAAAGATTGGACAAAAGATAGAAATCAGTGGAGCTGTTCTCGTGATAGAGAGGTGGCGCCGATACAATCGTCGATATAACGACCGTATAGCTCAGGAGTAAGTCCATCGTACTGGGAGAAGATCTGGGCTTCTACGTAGCCAACAAACAAGTTGGTATAGTTTGGTCCCATTCTGGTTCCCATCGCTACCTCAGAGACCTGCTGATAGAATTCACCGGAAAAGGAAAAGCCATTGAGGGTCAAAACAAGCTCAGCCAGACGGAGAAGAGTGATAGTGCTAGGGTAAAGAGTAGGGCGTAAGTCAACAAAGTGTCGGAGAGTGCGGAGGCCGTCATCATGAGGGATGGCGGTATAGAGAGAGATGATGTCCAGGGTGAAGAAAAGGCAACAAGGGCCAGGAGGGAAGGAGAAGGAGTTAAAGAGTCTAAGGGCATGATTGGTGTCGTGTATGTTGGAGGGGAGGACGTTCTCGGTGAGGCAGTTGCCAAGATTATTTTGTTTGTGTATTTTGGGGAGGAAGTAGATGGTGGTTGTGGAGGAGTGCGTACTATAAGGTTGGTGGCTGTGGGGCGTAGGAGAGAGGAGGAGATGAGCTGGTGAATGGTGGAGGACACGAGTTGTTGGTAGCTAGGAGCGGTAAAAAAAAGATTTAAAAAAGGGTATCGTGAAGTTGGCGGAGGGACTCAGCTTTATAAAGGTCAACACTCCAAACCACCATGCCCCACCTTTGTCAGCGGGTTTGATGACAATGTCATCGCAACGCCGTAGGTTGCGAAGAGCGGAGAGCTCAGCCCGCATAATGTTAGAGCGACGAGAATGCTGGTGGAAACGGAACCGGTTCACAGTTCACCGGCAAGTATCGACAAAGGAGTCGAGGGTGCTGAACTGGCCAGAGCAGGGCGTCCAATGTGTTTGCCGGCGTCTGAGACGAGTGAAGTCATCCGTCTGTATCGATGATGGCGTGTCGTGAAAAAAAGCTTTCAGCTTTAGTCGACGGAAGAACCCCTCAATCTCGGCACGTGTGCGAAACTCATCGCAGGTTGATGTGGTTAGTATAAAACGCAAATCCCGGGCGAGGAGAGAGCGCTCAGCTTCGGAGAGTGGTAGGTCCTGGTGTATGGTGACAACAGAGGGACGTGAGGGAATGAAATTGGCGGAGGGGTTAAGGTGGTTAGGCAAAGCGTGTGCAGATTCGGTGGTGGGGAGAAGAAAGTGGGTGGTAGGAGACGGGATATTGGGGTTAGGGTTGAAGGTGAAATGAGTATGGGTGGTGATGCAGAGGGGGAGCAGAGTTTGTTGTTTTTTATGGAAGTGAGGAAATCGAAGAGGAGGCGATTGGGGTAAAGGATGAATTGGATAAGGGATTGGGCGAAGAGGGGGTGTCAATTAGAGGAGAGATGGAGGTAGACCTTGGGGAGATCTCGGTCGAGAGAACGGATTTGGACGACAGTAGATCGGATAGTCGCCCGTATGAGCTGGTGAGAGGAGTGGGTAAGGATAGGCTTAGTGGTGGGAGTGGAGTAAGAGGTGGGGTGAAAATTGAGGCGGAAACCTCGGAGTGGTGGAGACAGCAGCTTAAAAATGTGATGTGACTGTTTTATTTTGTTTTGGTGAAGATGAGGTTGGAAATATGGAGGATTGGATGCATATAGATGGGAGAGGTGGAGGAAGCGGTTGCGAGTGGAATGGAGCTGGCGGAGAAGAGATGTGAGATTGGGTATGTTGAAGGTACTAGGGTGTGGCGGAGAAGAGATGTGAGATTGGGTATGTTGAAGGTACTAGGGTGTGGCGGAGAAGAGATGTGAGATTGGGTATGCTGAAGGTACTAGGGTGTGGCGGAGAAGAGATGTGAGATTGGGTATGTTGAAGGTACTAGGGTGTGGCGGAGAAGAGATGTGAGATTGGGTATGTTGAAGGTACTAGGGTGGGAGTGAAAAATAGACGGGTGAGAAGAAGGTGGTTTAAGAAGATTATAGTAGAGGAAAAGTGATAGAGAGTCGTGGTATATTTAAATAATGCAAGAAGCAAAGAAAATTTCAGTGATACGAAAAGATTTCCTGGTGGAATTTAAGGTAAACTCCGGGTATATATCCAGTTTTAGGGTGAAAATCCAATTTGAAAATCCAACGAATTTGAGAGGTCCACGTAAGCATTGATATATGTATGTAAAAGGTAAATAGAAATAACAACACAATCGGTACAGTATATGGAAGGGATATATTAGGTTAACGCTTGAAATAGCAGGAAGAGGATTTTAACGTTTCGGACGCTAGTCCTTTATCAGAAGAAAGAATGAGAAATTAGATAGATTGAAGAGACGGGCGGGTGGAGTTGAAAAAATGTCTTTAGATAAAAATAATATGTCCATTCATGTTGCCATCTCTTGGGTGATCCGTCGTGGTAGTAATTCAATAAATGAATACGGTAAAAGAACATTGAAATGGTCAGAGACATGAGGTGGGGGGAAATGAGAGTTGGGGTAGAAATAAAATAGTATAACAGCAGGTCATATATTCTATGTTAGAAACCGGATAGGACAATATGAGGAATAAAGTAACATACTGGTTAAATGGAAGTATTTTAATGTTGCTCTTGTTGTTGTTGTTGTCGTTGTCATTGTTGTTGTTGTTGTTGTCGTCATTGTTGTTGTTGTTGTTTTTAAACATCTGGTTAGACTCATGTCCAAATTCTATCCGGCCTTAACCAACAGGATTTATTTTTCTGGCTCTTATTATATATGACTACATCATCTAACCATTAGATGATGTAGTCATATATGATAATTACCATTAGATTCTAATGTGTCATTGGTTTGTAAGAAGGAAATTTGCTTTCCATTTTTAGGAAGTTGAGCGACAATGCTGAGGCTTTGATGTAGGTTCGAGTAAAATGGTGTGATAGAAACTGACTTAGTGATAAAGTACTCATAGATGAATTCGTTGTTGATCTATGATGCTGTACTTGACGAAGGACATTAACGTGAAAATACTTGTCTAAGCCTGCTGATGCTTGATACAACGACTGCAGAAAATCATGTAAAAGATCAAATACAAACTAAGGTTTATAATCTTCAGATTCGAATTAAGCTACTTACATATATAAAGACTAATATACATTGATCAAGATATAGAAAACATGGCTAGTTAAATCAGTAATCGGCGATCGTTAGAGGAGGTGGGTCGGGTTGGAAATGCATTTATGTCAGCTAGGCCAAAATGAATAAAGAATAAAACCATGATAAAACAAAGCTATAGAAATAGCTTGTTTTTAAATTACTTTAATGCTTTTCATCATTGGCGTTTAATGTAGAATAAAATAAATAAATGTGTTTACCAGTGATATAACAAAAACAGCAAGCATTTCTTAATACTATAACCTCGTTTTATGACGTTAATAAAAAATATTTGGTTTTTGCTAAATCACTGGGGATTCAGAAATTTAACACAAAATAACGCATATGAACGATTTAGAAATGTAAAAATACTACAAAGGTTGTGATGAACAAAGATCGATAAGAGAAGAAAGAATTTTTGTATGCAAAATCGGATAGCCAATGAAGTCGATGGAATAAAGCTGCAGACCGTTGTTTGCTAACTCTCGAGATAAACCATAAGTCTTTTGTATACCATGCAGAGAGAGACACAGAGAGAGAGAGAGTGTGTGTGTGTGTGTGTGTGTGAGGGATGTAGGGTAAGAATCGACCTCAGTACTAGACTGGTACTTTTTAATCGACCTCGAAAGGATGAAATGCAAAGTTGACTTCGGCGGGATTTGAACTCAGAGAGCAGAGAGCCGGAACGAATATTGCAAAGCATTTTATCCGACGTTCTAACTACTCTGCCATCCTATCCGACGTTCTAACTACTCTGCCATTCTATCCGACGTTCTAACTACTCTGCCATTCTATCCGACGTTCTAACTACTCTGCCATTCTATCCGACGTTCTAACGACTCTGCCATTCTATCCGACGTTCTAACTACTCTGCCAATTCGCCGCTTTACCATGCAATATGGACAGGACAGAAGGAAAAGTGTGGTAGTGAGTTTGAAGCATTTTGACTTTTTGTGTACACTGAAACCGATAGTTCCCAATCAAGTTGGCTATCAAAAATAGCTTTTCATAGAATCCCATTTCCTTAAAATATCTCAACAAATGACATCTGCCCATCCTTAAAATCACCACTTTCCCCAACCACCAGAAAACATACCAATACCACCGCATCACAATGTAAGTCGGCTTTCCTGGTGATTTCCTTCGAATGAAACAGTTCTAGGTCTGTAGAAGTCATTTCTATATTAAATGTGTTATATGTATGTTTAAATAAAAACACTATATTTTTTTGTGGCATCTCCAGTCTGAAGAGCAGATATATAATGGAGTCGGGTCCCCAACTCCTATGGGTGACCATGGGCCAATCCTCTGCGAAATGCGTGTAACAGGTCGATACACAATATAAATCTAATACATATAAACGAAACTTCACGGTTTTTTTTTGGTTTTTTTAATATATACACTCTGTCTGTACATAGAGTGCTTGTTTTTGGTACCACCAGTAATTCACTGAATCAACTGTGTATATATATATGTATATATATATATATATATATATATATATATATATATATATATATATATATATATATATATATATATATATGCATGTATATATATATATGTATATATGTATGTTATTATCTCTTTCTCTTAATTTCGAGTTTTTTAACCGGCCACCTTCCTGGTGGAAAGGTTGTAAAAGAAAAGAAATTGTCATTCCTTGAATCGCAAGAATGTTTTGCAAATTTTGAAGGTGCCAGCTATCGCAGCCATTTGTAGACTATGAATTAGGGAGCTGCGCTCTTTGTCCGCAAATCCAAGATCAGTCATACTTTGGTCCAAGCGGGTTGGTATATAACCCGTAGCTCCAATAATGATGGGTATGAAGCTAAAGGTGTATCTTGATACTGGATTTGTAAACTCCTCATCAATGGTCCGTAGATGTCGTCCTTCTCCTGTATTTTTCTGACAAGGTTTACATCAAGTGGGCAGCTGATCTCCACAACAGAACACGTTTTCAATGTATGGTCCCAAACAACAATATCAGGCCGGTTGTGCTTTAATTTGGTGGCAGTTTTTATTTTCAGGTTCCACCAGTATTCCTTAGTGCCATCTGCCTCAATATATTCTTCCTCGTTTGTTGTTAATTTGTTTTTCGAAGTGCGTTCCAGATGGTTCTAGCTATCCCATCGTGTCTCATGAGGAGGTAGTAGCGAGATGACAATCTTTCGCAGTTGGCAACAATGTGGCTTACATCCTCGATCTTTGTTTTACATAGCCTACATTTATTGTCAGCTGATGGACCTCCCCTTTTGTGCAGCAGATATTTGGTAGGGAGTTCTTGTTCCTGTATTGCATAGAGATATCCCTTAAGGTGTGATGTCATAAACTTGTAGGAACTCTATGCAAGGCTTTTTGAGAAGTTTGCGAGTTCTAACATCCATCTCACTTAGTTCTTGCAATGACCAGTTCAGTAGGCCAAATGTTGGCGTTAGAATTGGTACAGCATAAGTATTGTGGGCAATGTATTTGTTGTACGCTGACAGTTCTGATGACCATATTTTCTTTACTCTTCTGAGGTATTCAGTTCTGGTTCTCTCCTTATTTATGGGTCCATCATATCTGACATTCTCATCCTGTCCAAGACATCTGTAGTTGTCACCTGACTGTAGAGGTTGTATTGTCAGGCCGTTCATCTCTAGATTTCTAGAGGAGGGCACAGCTCTTCCACATTTTACTGCCAAATATGCACACTTGGACTCACCAAATTTCATTTTGATGTCTATTGAAAATTGTGTAATGAGGTCCAATTGTTTCTTGGTGTCATTGATATTTGGCCCATACAACTTCAGGTCATCAACAAAGAAAAGATGGGAGATACTTCTGGACCCACTTCTTTGTCCACCTTGTTTCCTGAGTAGGTAAGATTGTGGATTTAGTGAGAGAACGAAGAGTAGCACTGACAAGCTATCACCCTGAAAGATGCCCTTCTGGTAATGTATCTTATCAGTCTTAACTTGCTCCTTCTCACCTCTAAGGATCAAATTGGTGTACCAGTTCTTGGTCAGACGTTCAACAGCAGCTACCAGTGGCTGTGAGACTTTGGCTAACTGTAAAGCATTACCAATCCACCCATGAGGTACACTATCAAATGCTTTTTGATAGTCCAGCCACACCACAGTCATGTTTCTGCGATTCTTTGTTTTTTTTTCTTGAATCATTTTATTAGTTAGTAGGTGATCTATGCAACCCCACACCTCCCTCTTTCCGCCAGCTTGCTCAGGTCTTATGATGTTGTTGGTAGCACAGTGATCCTGTAAGAACAGGTTAAGGCACCCAGTATATAATTTATACATGATGTTTTGGCAGGCTATTGGGCGGTAATTTTTAGCAAGGGTGGTTTGGCTATTTTGGCGAATGAGGAGAGTAGTGGCAGTTGATAACCATCTGGGCAGTTCTTGTGTGCCTTTAATGGTTTCTGTAAACAGCCGTATGAGATCTTGCCGATAGAAAGTGAAATTCTTCAATCAGTATCCTGTAATGAGGTCTGGGCCTGGTGATTTGCTATTCGACATTTTCTGTAGAGCTGTTTCCAGTATTGACCCATCTATGTCACATTGTTTTGTCTGGACATGTTGGCAGTAGTCCTGTTCCAGTTCTTTTAGCCAATTAGTTTGTCTGTTGAATCCGTCATCCGTTTCCCATACAGATCTCCAGTAGCTCTCAACCTGTTCTTTTGAAGGGGTGTCATTTACAGAGATTGAGCTTTTGCCACCGAAGCTGCGATAAACTGATTTAGGATCTCTGGCAAACAATCTATTTAGCACTTGTCGTTTATGTGCTGTTGACTTATATTTTAGTATTTCTGTTGTAGCTGTGATTTGTTGTTTCAACTGGTGTAATTTGGAGTTTAAAGTTTTAAATTTTGTATCTCCAAATCGTCTCTCTAACTTTTATTTTAGGTCTTCCTGGTGTCGTGTGAAGTTGCTCTCTATGTTGCATTTCATAACGACTGCGATGTGTGAGATACTTCGTCTCAGGGACAAAGTTTTGCTTTTTATGTATGTATGTATGTGTGTATGTATGTATGTATGTATGTATGTATGTATGTATGTATGTATGTATGTATGTATGTATGTATGTATGTATGTATGTATGTATGTATGTATGTATGTCGGTGGTAGTTCTCCTGCATGGATATAAAGTGGTGGCCGTGCTCGAGAGCGAGTTGGCAGCCACCATGTATGTATGTATGTATGTAAAAGGTAAACAGAAATAACAACACAATCGGTAGAGTATATATATATATATATATATATATATATATATATATATATATATATATATATATATATATATATATATATATATATAGCCGTATGTGGTTGACGATTGAGAGAAAAGAGTACTCAATACCGAAATAGAGTTTTAATATTCATTTTATTAAGATTAAATAGTCGGTTTTGTATGAATGTATGTTTGAATCTTTCTCTTAATTCTGACTTTATGTTTGACCAGATACCTTCCCGGAGGCATGATTTTAAAGAAACGGAAATTGTCACCGTCCCTTGTTTAATCTTTCATCCTTTGAATCGTAAGAATGTTTTACAGATTTTGAAGGTTCAAGATAATGTGCCTATCTGTAGCTTCTGAATTAAGAAATTCAAGCATACTTTGATCCAACAGGACTGGTATACGAGGGTTAACTGAAAGGTTCATAAGCTGACCAAGATACTCTCATGGAATAACCGAATGTGGTTTATTTTTCAGCGTAGTCCCTGAAAAGCACCAATGCAGTTATTAATAACAAGAGATGAAATTAATGTATTCAAGATTTCACAGCCCTAGCATCACTCTTTCAGAGTCAGCCTATGAACATTTTATCTAACCCTCGTGTATCCTATAGATCCAACGTATGTATGTATATGTATATGTCTGTGTGTCTGTATGTGTGTGTGTGTGTGTGTGTGTGTGTTTCAGCATGCAAGTATAAATATACAAGAAAAAAGTGAGTTTCCTATTTTTTTTTTTTAAATGTGGTGTGGAGTAGAGGACGGGGTGGAGTAGAGGACGGGGGATGATGCAATTTGGCAGGATGTGAAATTCCAATGGAACTCTAGTTTCAGATCACATGTTTTCCGACAGAATCACTTTCTCCTCAATGCCCGGCACACACGCGCGAGCACACACACACACACAAACACATACGCAAACACTACACACACGTACGCCCACGCTCAAAAAAACAAACACTACACACACATACACATACACACTACACATGCATACACCTACGCTCAAAAGAAACACACACACACACACACACACACATACACACACACACACATACGCACACACGCAAAAACACACAAGGACACATATACACACGCGCGCAATCACATACATACACACACGCAATCACATACACACAAGCATACACATACACACGCGCGCACACATACATACACACACGCAAATACTTACTCAGACACACACACGCGGGCGCACGCGCGCGGAAAAGCAAAACATTTATACACACGCTCACTCACAAACACGCGCACGCGCAGAAAAACACACATACATACACACACATACACACACACGCATATACACACACACATACACACACACTTACACGCGAAAAAATCATACAAGCGCTCACTCACAAACACTCACACACACAGACACTCAATGTCAAGTTAAAAGGATTGGACATTGACTTCCTAGTTATAAAAGCAAATTTCTCTGTCCTTGATTTCTTAAAGCAGTTATCACAGAGCACAACAATGCAGCCAGCTTTCTCTCTCCTTGTATTAGTATTTCTTCTTTCAGTAACGGACAAGTCATTATCTATGCCTCAAACTTTACACATGGTTAATGTGGTGAGTAAAAATATACATACATATACGTACATGCACGTACACACACACACACACACACACACACACACACACAGATATATATATATATCTGTGTGTGTCCGTCTGGGAAGAGATATATTTGATATATCTCATATGAAATGATACAGCCAGTTCTCCACACAATCCAATTAGTTAGCACCCCGAACGTTTAATTAGGAATATACTCAGGTATTTCCTAATGTTTGTTGAGTGAGTTGGAATTTGGCCGGAGTATCGCTATTAGCTTTCTCCGATTATGTATTTATATTCATATATATATATATATATATTAATAAGAGGAATTCCAACTTTGTCTGATTTACTCGTTTTATTTACAATCCTTTAAAATTTATAATGGTATTATAATGAAACAGTATGATAGAATATTAAATGTTAAGTGTTAATTGAACAAGTACTTTCATGCTTTCGCAATCTTCAGGTTCATAATGTGTGGTGACAGTCAAGTTTGCAATTTTCGACAGTTGAAAATTGCAAACTTGACTGTCACCACAGTAATTGGTTTAAGTTTAGTAGTTGTTGATTGTTAATAAGCTGGGAGTGTTTTGGGTACAGTTCTGAGTGATTAGTTTTACTTTACGTCTAGTGTGTGTATCTTGTGAATTAGGTTGAGTTTTGATATATCAATTATATTTTTCATATATAGTTCATAGATAGCATTGATTTGGAGTTGTTTGGTTTACGTTAAGTTAGAGTACGTGTGCTCAGGCACGGAGATGCTATAAGATAGTTTATAAAATCGGGTGAAGACCGTTAAAGACAAAAAAAGATGTTACCATCAGCTGTTACGTCTTTTTTTCTGGCTTTAAGAGTCTTCACCCTATTTTATAGCATCTCCGCGCATGAGTACACCTCTCTTTATATTAACTTTATACACTCACCGCTAGTAGTACAATAGGCTTTGTTCATAAACGTTGCGGGATTTATAAATGAATAGAAGGGAATCGTGTAGTCAAAACGAGACGGAAAATGTATTTTGTTATATGTTGAATAACCCACATTGGGATAGTGTGTGTAAAAACTAACTGTGTGTGTGTGTGTGTGTGTGTG
>OZ024741.1:375685607-375803107 GCA_964016885.1 Eledone cirrhosa | reverse complement strand
TATATATATATAATCTATGTATATATAGCAATATCCGAAGGGTGTGAAAAGGAAAATGAAAAACTACTACTCAATCGGTAAGAGACCATAAATATATTATGCGTCTATGTTCTTACAAGTTTTGTTCCGTGTATGAACATAAATAAATAATATGATATAATATAATATAATATAATATTATATATATATTATAAGAACAGATTAAAGTTTAAGCAAAAGAATCGCTGCTTTCACCTTTAACGGGATCTTCTGAAACAAAAATAATGAATCTGTGGACACAGAAGTAAATATTTTGAGAGAAAGAGAGATCTTCGAAATTCATATATATATGTATATTACGTATATGTATATATACGTAATATATACGTAATATATGAGAGAGAGAGAGATCATAGTAGAAATTCGTTTCCCTACACACCTCTATTTTGATCAATAACCCAGTTTTTCTTTTACTGCTTTGAGAGGTCCACCTCTCAGACAGTCTACCACGTGATTTAGAATTTGATTCGTTATTATTAGATGACCTTCTTATTACATAGCTGAAATATTTTAGTCTATTCTTTCTCTCTAGCTTGGTAATGACGTAAGACATTTAGAGAAGTTTCCTTATAGAAATATTTCCGCGCCTTTTTTTTTTTTTTTCTTTGTATTGATATTCCTAGTATAGACCATAAAACTATTTGCTAGCAATGAAAAAATCAATTTCGGTTCGTAAAGATGAACTGTTAGTTCTTAACCTTTAGCATTTAAACTAGCCATATTCTGCTAGAATTCTTTCACCTCTTTCTATTCAAACCGGCTGTAACTGGCTGCTCATACTGATGTTAAGGTATTGTTTTCAAAATAAACAATTGTTTCTACTTTTGGCACAAAGTTAGCAATTACCCCAGTGCATTACTGGTACTTTATTTTATCGACCCCGTAAAAATAAATAATATCAAAATCTCATAGTTTGGATATTATGTGAGATATTATGTGAGGTAAAGCTTTTACCGTTAAAATACATTAGTAAATTTATAGTAATGTAAATTCTAATGGGTTAAATGAGATGTAAAGGGGGTAAACGGTTTGGTTTGGATTGTTAAGAAACGAAAGCAAGGGGAGGATGATAGACTTTACACGTAAGACTACATTTCAAACACTTCTTGTCTGCGTTCATCAACCGAGTCCATGTTTGGAGAAAAACATAAGAGCGCTGTTGATGCTTGATGCTATTGAAATTTCTCTTTTCACGCGTTCTGATCTATTTCGTACTACTCTGCTACGCAACACAAATTCTGTTACATGCTCTACTTCAGAATTATCCAATGTGATCAATGTTTAGCTTGGTGACAGGATCTTGCACTTCGCGCGATTTATTATCTACTCGTTGAATTCCGGTGTAAGTGGTTGAGTATTCCACAGACACTTGTCTTCTCTGATTTTTACACAAGGCTTGGCTCATCCTGAAGATATGATAGAAAACACTTGACCTACGTACATTGCTACTCTTCTTTATTTTTTCATTATTTCAATTCAATTCATTCTTACGTTATATTCTCGGTAGATTCCCACGTTATATATACTTTTTCACTTTTGACACAAATATTACATTGTGTGTCTTTACATCTCTGTATAGTCGTGAGAACGTCAGGTAGAATGTTTTGCGATATTCGTTCCGGCTCTCTGCTCTCCGAGTTCAAATCGCGCCGGGATCAACTTTGTATTTCATCCATTCGAGATCGATAAAAATATACCATTCGATTCTTCCTATATATCTTTTTCTCACTTTCGTTCTCTCTCTCTCTCTCTTTCCTTCTATGGAAGAAATCTGCTGTGTTCAGACCTGGAGAGGATCGAGCTTCGCCGGCTTTAAAAATGCCTTAGAAACGCCGCATATCAATACGGCTCCCCTACGACTCCATCGGGAGTTACGGTTCCATATATGTATGTATGTACATCTCTGTATTATGTTTGTGTATTATATAAATATATATATTTCGAACCCGAATATCTATCAGCTTCTTGGGACTCTACTCCGTCACTCTTCGGATTACCCACCGATTGACTCTAGGTTGCTCATGGACTTCAAATTATGGGTTTTTTTAACTGCTCATGTATATCTATATATACATTTTCCTGCCAATATACTAGGGCACCACCATTGGTGCTACACTTTCTACAGCCAGCTTTCTTTCGTTGGCCATTGATGCAAAAGGGAGTTCATTGCTGCCGCCCTTATTTCCGCTTCGCCTCGTGCTGTGGGTTGATCCGAGATCTTAGTCAGCAGAAAGTCGAGATGTCTCTAAAAAAACATCTACATGCGCACCATGTAAATCTCTCGGATGATTTGGTAGCTTATTAAAGAGATGGGGTAATTTGAATCCCAAAATATTGCAGCATGTGATCCTTATTCTTGATGCGAAGGATGGTCCTTTGGCACTATACAGTAGCGTCCTATTCGTGGGCTGGTTTTGCCTTATATGGTGAAGTTTAATGCTAACTCTTCCAGGATCTTTCATACGTATATCACTGTGTATCTCTCCCGTCTTTGATCCAAAGAGTAAAGCTTTAGTTTTTTTAGCCTCTTCTCGTAGTTCATCTCTTTCCTTGAGGCAATCCTCTTGGGTCGATTGCTTCAAGTTCTCATTACTCAATTTTGCTTTTATCTTTCTTTCTCATATCTATTTATCTTTTGAAAATAAAATTCATTATTTACAAACTTTTTGATTATATTCCTACATATAAGTGTGTATATATATATATATATATATATATATATATATATATATATATATATATACATATATATATATATATATATATATATATATATATATATATATATATAAAATCTTTTCCTGAGTCCAACCATTCTCGTTGCTGTGGTAGTGCGGCTGGACTGTGCTAAATCTACATACCGAATTTGCATTCGTTAGCTTGGCCGCAAACTAAAGCTTCGTTAATGCTGTACTAAAATTTGTATATATATATATATATATTTATTTATATAATACAAGGACGATTTGTTAAACCTTCATTACGTTTATTCATGGGTGACGCGCGTTTCGCTATTGATCAACTCAAGGTTCGATCTGTATCGATCTGGCCCGACTCTGGAATCAAAAGCTCGTCGGACCTCTGTTGGTTAGCTCTATACCTCGATACAGACGTGAATCTAAACATCGAGTGCTCACCTGCGTGAACCTACAATAACTTTACGTTACACTCCTGGATTTATATATATATAAGTGTGTGTGTGTGTGTGTGTGTGTGCGTGTGCGTGTGCGTGTGCGTGGGGCCGCTGACAGCTTCTGTTGTGTGTGTGTGTGTTTGTGTGATGCCAGGAAGAATTCAATATTTATTTTAGAGTATTGTATAAGGAGATTTATTCATACTCTTACAACAAAGTCACGTTATTTTAACAGTGAATTCACTATGCTTCATTAGAGGGGAAATATTGAAGTACAGTAGAATCTTAAGATTCCTTTCCCATCTATCGTTCCTTCTTTACCCCCCTTATTCATTAAGCTGGGCTTTGCCGTATTTGTTCTGACTGAGTTTTAAAGTCATATCCTGCTAAAGTTTTGATATTTCCTGTTGTCTTTTCCCTAAATATTTACGCTGGAAATTTCCTTTCCGCCAGATTATCGTGGTTTCCTAAATATGCCCACTTCGTCAACCTTAAATATTTGTCTATCTTTCTACTTGCCTTTTTAGGTGTTGTTTCTTTTTGTTGTTTTTTTAATGTCTGGAAACTTTGCAGTAGCCTCATTATCAACACAAGTAGCTTCGTCTGTGATTTTATGTTGTGTAGTCCTGTTGGGATATTTTGTAATAAGTTAAACCAAAGTAAACTTGCAGTAGTGAAACATGTGTCTTCATTAAGCGCTCAACGGGTTTGTTTTGAATATTATATGTATTAATTCCTATTTTCTTCTGAGTCCAATCTACAAATATTAAATAAACATACCATTTCAATCATTAGTTGTACCGTCTTACGATTAATTTATCTTTTCTATTCGGATTTCTTGCTTAAGATTGTATGTAACATTGATGTAAGGATTTTTCTTTGTCCTTTAGACTGCCAAGTATACTCTTACATTTTCGTTTGCCAGTATTTTATATAGAATATATTTCGTCTGCGTTCAACAATGGTTGGACTATACAGCCTGTCTATTTTAACGAAATCATGACCCCATTGCCTCTTAGTCAAATATATAGAATGTACATAGAATTTGAAGTTTGAAAGTCACGACAATACGAAATGGACGGATAAAGAAATCAAACGAAATGAGATGTTATGTGTCGTGTTTAGGCTGAATTCTTTATCGGTACATTTTACATTGTCGTGGCTTTCAAACTTCAAATGCTATATACCATACACAATTCTTTCAGTAAACTACAAATTCCTTATTTATATAAAATGTATTTTATATAGAATATATTTTTACCAATTATTAATAAACAATAACAGGGAAGATTTTATGTAAAAATCAAGGAAGAGGCTATGTAGCGGTTAAGAGTGTTAGACACCATGAGTTGCGGCCCAAGTTAAGACAATTGTTAACACAAATTTAAATCTTTTCCGCCATCAATTGCCCACTGTTGCATCAAATATTTTTACATCACGTCAGGTCACCAATTTAGTGAATTGGTCATAGGGTTATTTACTCCAGTAAATACCACTGATGCCAACCACTAATTTTTCTTTGTTAGAATTATCTCTCTACATTCGAAGTAATAATTGAAGCATGACAAATATCTTAAAACGAGTATCAATAACAACTTGTATTTATTGTAGTGTGTGTATTACAATTTGGTAACAAGACGTACCTCGTGACATGATATGGTGTAATTCTGAAATAGAAGGTAGGATTAGAAAAACTTAACACATCTGTGCTTGGTTTGGTCAGCTCGAGAGCCTGCTGCCAAAAGAGGGAGATTGCCCTTTGCTCTTTCTTTTATAATACCCGGAACGGAAGTTCAAGGAATATTCTAGAAATTCTACGGGAAGTAACTCTAGCTACTTCCCTTTGTCTAGAGAGCACTACAGTAACGTACGTTGCCCTTTAGTTACATACACACACATTTACACGTAAATACACAACAGAAGGGAGGGGCTGGTGAAACGCTAGAGCGATGTGTGTTGCGTCACTTTAGTGTTTACCGGCTTCATAGCCTATTCGAAAAATCAATTGCAAACAAGTCTGCGTTCAACAATGGCTGAAACCATACTTACTGCCTGTCTATTCTGACAAAATCAGTCAACTAGTACATGCGTGACAATTTTAATTTTATTGGTGGGACATTCAAAATTTCGGACATTTACTCAGGCGGTAGCTAAATAAGTGTATGCTTACAATGGGAAATGGTCAACACTTTCTGCTTTGCGGTAATTAATTTTCTCATTGATAGAAATGTTAAGAATCTAAAAAGATTGCGTATGTATGTATGTTCTTCTGGTTTTATAATTTTATAAATGTTTACCAATAGGGAGAGAGTCGGTTTCTAACATAGATTCAAGACTCTCTCATTGGAATCTACACAACATCAACTAGGTAGATATGTCTGCATGTCTGCATGCATGTGCAGGTATGAATGTTAATGTATGTCAGGATGTATATGTTTGGAGTCATATATCAGCATATGCTTTGCATCTGTACATGTGCACATGCAGTTATTAGATGCAGAATTTTTGGCATGTTTTACATATATTTACTGTTTCATTAATGGGTTGTACTTGTAATTTCCTAACTAGTCGTGTTCTTTCTGTTCATGTGAAGCCTAGATTCTCAAGATTTGTACCGAGGCAATTACTAACATATCTCAGTGCCCCAATATTCACAGGTTTAAATCTGAAGGTATAGTTAGGATAGAGTATCTGTAGATTTCTCATTAGTTCTGCATAGATATTCTCCTTTTCGCTAATCTTTAATATTATATTGGCATCTGCTGGGAAGCTAACTTCCACTACTGTGAATGTCTTCTTTTCCCTGTCCTGTATCATTATATCTGGTCTGTTATGTTTGCATCTTTTGTGGGTTTTTACTGGAACATTCCACCAGTACTCTTTCATATTATGTATATGTATGTCTTCCACATTACTGTAGCTTTTAATGTGTTTATTATCGAGGCTATATTTTCTACGGATTGCATTGTACAGTGTTTTGGCCACTACATCATGCCTCATAGGTAGATAGTACCGTGATGACATCTTTGGACAGCTGCTTATGACATGGGTGAATCTTCGATGTTAATTCTGCAGAGTCAGCACTTGTTCCATCTAGGTGTTTGTCTGCATCCCTATCTCTTTTGTAAACCAGGTATGTATTTTGTGTTGATTTCCTGTTCTTGGATTGCAAAATCATATCCTTCAGAGTGGTAGCCAATATAGCAGTGGTTGGTCCAAGATAGACTACTTTCCTTATCTATATTACTCTCACTCTGGAGTTACCTGGAAACCTATCCATTCATGACGTTTTGCTGATAAGCATGCAGTTTTTCATCCATGGATTCGCTACGGTATTGATGGGCAATTTCCCTGGATGTGAGCTTTTGATTATCATACAGGGAGTATCTTTCAAGGAGTTCCTTCCCAACTCGCATGCAGAGAGACTTGCTCAGTAGATGGGCTCCTACGTTTGGTGGTTCGTAAATGTTGTCGGAGGGATATGATGCGACATTCAAATGCTGTCTGGACTGATGTTAGCCCTCTGCCTCCCTGCTTACGTTTCAAGTAGATGCGGTCTATGTCACTGTTGATGTGGAAGTTTCAATGTTGTTTGGGATTTTTCGAGTTTTAACATCAATTGCTTGGATTTCGTCTATCGTCCAAGCGAGTATGTATGTATGAATGTTTGTTTGTATGTATGTATGTGTATATATGTATGTATGTAGATATATATGTGTGAGTATGTGTATGTGTATGTATGTATGTGTGTGTATGTATATATGTATAAATATATGTATATATGTATGTTTGTATGCATGCGCGTGTGTGAGTATTTGTATATATATATATACATGTGTGTGTTTGTATGTGTTTTCTTTGAGATTTATTGATGCCTTACTTTTCAGAATTTAAGCCAATCACTAACGAAGTGTCTAGACTTGTTTTAGACAATACAATTCCAAGATATATGACCAATGTAAATACGTCAGTGTACATACGTCGGTGTGCTTGCTTACATTTATATTATGACTGCAATTTTTACGAGTGCTATGCTAGTGTACATGATTACCCTTTGTCCCTGTGTATGTGAAAGAGAGAGTGTGTGTGTGCGCGCGCCTATGTGTGTGTGTGCCAGAGGCCCGTGTGTAGTTAGTTATGCGTATAGCTTCATTCCAGGGAACTCAATTAGGGAGTCAATTAAGAATGTCTTGTAAATCTTCACTGTACCATTAATCGACTGGATATGGAAGATGTTAATCAGTTTGCGGAAAAGCCTAGTATTCCCAGGTTTTCATTTAAATCTATAGTTACATAGCCCATTGCCGTTATGGTAATGGTTTCCGATTTAGGCATAAGGGGGGTGGAGAAAGTAAAATAAAGTATCAGTGTATCACTGGTACTTTATTTTATTGACCCTGTAAGAATGAAAGGTGAGACTAACCTCGGTGAGATTTGAACTCAGAGCGTAAAGGGAAGTAACTCTAAGCCACGAAGCATGTCCGACGCTCTACTGATACTGCCAATCCACCGCCATTATGGAAATCGGTACAAATATGAATCTATAACCAGAATACAAGAGCCCTAAGTTCCGCAGCTCATCATAAATGTTCTCTTCTTAACTTTAAATCAGGGGCGTGCAACAGGCGGCCCGCGGGCCACAATCCGGCCCGCCAGACGAGTCAGAGTAACTCACGATGACCGTTTTTAATTTTAACCTTGTAGGCTTATTTAGAATTTTTTTCGTAACCGTAATACAATTTTCTGTTAGTTGACCTATACTAAAGGGTTATGTGTGTTATAATTTCCTAGTTCCGTGTTATGGAAAGAAGTTGTGGTGAATCTGTAGCGTAGCGTCCCCTTACGGTTGCGACTCAGCACGTATGGGAGTTGCGTCCCTTTACGACGGTCGTAACTCAGCACGAATAGGAGTTACGTCCCTTTGCGAGAGGCGCGACCCCCATTGGCAGATTCAGGTACTAAACGGAGTTGCGTCCCCCTGGGCACTATAAATCTGGGGGCTGGTAGCTATCAGCCTCTCTAGCATCCTGAACTCCGAAGTGACAACAACACCTGAGACCTTGTCATGAGATGACTCCTGTCTCATTTCCTTCGCCAGCAAGAAGAATTCCTGCCTCATTTCCTTCGCCACCAAGAAGCACACCACCGGCAGCCTAAGAAAATGCTAACACCTCCAAGAGAAGATTTCTGTTCTTCTCTACACACTCCAACCTAGGGGTTGTGACCAACGGGTAACAATTTATTTATATTAATTCATTTGACTTCTGTGAAGTAAAACCTTGTCACAACACACACGGGCATTTATTGTCATTTATAATACATATATGTACACCGATACTAATCTCCTAAAAATCTTTGGAATAGTGCTTAATAAATATTAATGGCCCTAATAGTTGTTCTAATGTTCAAAGGTGGCTCGCCAATGGAATATGTTGCAGATCCCTGCTTTAAATGATACATCATATTTACCAGGCAGCTCACCTATACTACAGTGTACGACTTTGGGCCCCTGTACCATAGAACAAAATCCTGCCTATTGTGTTCGCGTTGTATTACAATATTTATTGGAATGTTCCCCCAGTATCCCTTATTTTAAAAGCTATGTTTATATTCTGGTTTCGTTATGGCTCTGGTTCTGGTAGGGTTTTATTTTATTTTTCTTCTTGTATGACCGAAAGAGTAATCCTTCCTGGAATACAGCTTGTGACATCTTGTTTGAAAGGCGAACTTTTAAACAATTCGGACATGCTGTGTCTAATCACGTATGCACATATGCACACACACACTCACACAAATATATATACACAACATACAAATATATATACACAAGCCAACATGCAGACAAACAAACACGAACACACATAAACACGCATGCGCACACACAAGCACAAACACACATATATACTCACACACATACACACAAGCCCACATGCAAAAAAGACACAGGCACAGGTAAACCTGCACGCACACGCACACACGTACGCACATACACACACACGCACGTACACACACTTGGGCGCGCGCTGAGACAAGCACAGACACACACTGAAATGACTTCACCAGTTTCTTTATCAATCAATATATGCTGACACCAGTGCGATGGATTGGTAGTATCGGTAGAGGGTCGAACGCCATGCTTTGAAGCATAGAGTCACGGCCCTTTATGATCTGAGTTCAAATCCCGCCGAGGTTAACTTTGCCTTTCATCCTTACGGCGTTGATAAAATAAAGTACCAGTCACGCACTGGGGTTGATTTAATCGACTTTCCCCTCCCCTAAAATTGCTGGCCTTGTGCCTATATATAAGAAACCAATATATGTTGACACCCATATTTTTCTGTTTATTTGGTTTATACGTCCCAAGGGCGGTGAATTGGCAGTATCGGTAGAGGTTCGGACGCCATGCTTTGACGCATAGAGTTACGGCCCTTGCCAATCTGAGTTCAAATCCCGCCGAGGTTAACTTTGCCTTTCATCCTTACGGGGGTCGATAAAATAAAGTACCAGTAATGCACTGAGATAATTGCTGGCCTTGTGCCAATAGTAGAAAAAATTATTAGACTATACAATTTAGTCAAATGTTACAGCAAAGCTTTCTATCTCAATTTTGTGTTGTTTTTTTTCTTTCCGGCCAGCTTTTCCGTCATGGTGACCGAACGTCTACAGGGATATTACCAGTTCACAGACAGAGTAACAGAGATACCATTGATGGTAAAGGATATCTCACTGAAGTGAGTAAAGAGATTGTACTCCATGTATTTAACATCATCATCATCATCATCATCATCATCATCATTGGCATTGTCATCGTTACCATCATCACAGTCATCATCATAGTGATGATACCGAATTATTATGACCATATGTGTATGTATGTATGTGTGTGTGTGTACCTGTTATCTGTGAGTATGGGGTGGGGGGGGGGGGGGGTTTAATGGCAGATTCGTTAGAAAATCGGATAGAATGTTTTGCGTTATTCGTTCTGTTTTCTGCGATCTTTCTCCCTCCCCCAACTCTCTCCCTCTCTCACACACACACACATACACTGTCTCTTTCTCTCTCGTATGTCATTATGCCGCCCCTGTGACTAATCAGAGGTTAAGGATCCATGCACACACACATACATACATACATACATACACACATACATACATACATACACACATACATACATACATACATGCATGCATGCATGCATGCATACATGCATGGGGGCTGCCAACTCGTTTTAGAGTACGGCCACTACTTTATATCCATGTAGGAGAACCCCTACCGATGCGCTGAACGAGTGTGGCTTTTTAGTCCAGCCAGTGACTTGAAAACTCTGGTACAAACACTACACTTGTGACAATTATTGACACATAGTGCTGGGCCCATGGCACCATGTGATGACAAGTGCAGAGAGATCTCCAGATATAAAGCAATACCTGTGCCGTGAAGCTTTTATAGTGAGCAAAGGCACTGCACAAAGCCAGTCCCACTCTCTTAACCAAGATGATATTTACCAAAAAGAAGAACAAGTCAACATCATTGGATACCATCAGGGTTGTAGGTGTTATATCAGAGTTTTCCTTCTAGAATTCTGCCTTGACAAAGGCTAAGGGGTCATCTCTCCCGGTGATTTTGGATGGCCATTGACTCTTAAGAGCTCCTTTTCCCTTTGACAGGTTTTGTTTTTAGTCCTGCAGGATGTCCAAAGTCACCCTCGTCAGTTTAGTCGCCAACGACCCGACCATGAGACAGGTTGTACTGGGATACATGTTACCAGTAGCACCAACTGGTGACCTGACATACATACATACATACATACATACATACATACATACATACATACATACATACATACATACATACATACATACATAAAATTTGCCAGGAAGGTGGCCGGTCAAAAATGTACTCGAAATTAAGAGAAAGAGAAACATACATACATACATACATAGATACATAAATACATACATACATACATGCACACATGATGATGATGGCTGCCCCCTCGTTATCGAGTATGGCCATTGCACGAGAAGAAAAAAAATATATATATATATATATATTAATAGATAAATAAAAAATAAAATAAAATTTAAAAAAGAAATATATATATATATACACACATACATATACATATATACACACATACATATACATATATACACACATACATATATACATACACATATATACATTAATAACAATAATAATAATAACAACAATAATAATATACATATACATATATATATACACACACAGGCGCACACATAAACATATCTATACACACACACACACACACGATAGCAACTAACAGCGCTGCGATCGAATGTGGCTTTTTAGCCCAACCAATGATCTAAAATGTCTTGCACAGAGTCGGCAACCAAAACATTCACTGGGAATAGTCGGCTGTGGTTGGAGTTCGTGTACTTTTGCATGTCGCTTGAGCCCTCCTGCTGATTTACATTCTCTATCACATGTTTGGCAAGCATGATGAGTAGCATCTCCAACAGCAGCCTGGTAGTCAACCACTGGTCTTACTTTATGACTGCGAAGATGACTTTCGAGTCCAGCTTTGCTTAGGCAGAGTCTCGCACAGACGCTGCATGTCAGCACCATAGGAGGACCCTCGCCGTCTGGAAGTGCAACAGCAATGCCCTTCCTCACATCCCGCTTTACTTTCTCGTATGCGATTCGAGATGCCTCAAAGGCAACTTTTCCCTCATATACAGTCTTTCTCCATTTATTACGATCAGCAGCAATATTTTCCCATGTATCAGCAGAAATGTTAGCGTCTTTCAAAGAGGCTTTCAAGGAATCCTTATACCTCTTTTTTGGTTTATGTGGCGGTCGTTTTCCTTTAACCAACTCTCCATAAAAGAGTTGTTTTGGTATTCTAGAATCCTTCATCCTGGCAAGGTGACCACTCCAACGGAGTCGTTGCTTCAGCACAAGAGCTTCTATACTGTCACACAGAGCTTTCCAAAATCTCGATATCACTGATGTTGTCCCTCCAGTGAACGCCATGGATCCGTCTGTGACACATCTGATGGAAACGCTCCAATTGCTTAAGGTGGTGTCGATATGTGACCCAGATCTCGCAAGCATAAAGAAGACAAGAGAGCACACATGCCTTGTACACCTTTACCTTTGTCCTCCTGCATATGTCTCGCCGACTCCAGAGTCGCCTTTCTAGCTTTCCGAAAGCATCACTTGCTTTCCTAATCCTAAGTGAGATTTCACTGTCAAGGTTGCTGTATCGATTGACAGTGCTTCCCAGGTAGACAAACTGATCAACCACTCCAAGTCGTTTACCATACACATAGATTTTTGGTTCAGTGTACTGCTTACCAGGGGCAGGTTGGTACATGACGACGGTTTTCTTGAGACTGACAGTCAAACCTAGGGCAGTGCAAGCGTCAGAAAATGCATTCAAAATGTGCTGCATATCTCTCTCTGTGTGCGCTACAAGATCACAATCCTCTGCATACAAGAGGTCTCTTATGATTGATGTAAATACTTTTGTCTTTGCAGCAAAGCGCCTGGTGTTAAATATGCTGCCTGAGGTTCGATATCGGATGTAAATACCATGCTCGCAATTCCTGAATGCAATACAGAAAACCATTGCAAAGTATATGGCACACATACATACATACATACATACATACATACATACATACATACATACATACATACATACATACATACATACATACATACATACATACATACATACATACATACATACATGATGGCTGCAACTCGATTTCGAGTAATGCCATCGCTTGATACTTAAGCATGAGCATCACGGACGTGGCTTTTTAGTCCAACTAGGGACTTTCCTATGGCCAGCAATACCATACATCGCAATAAATGTCACATATCAAGCGATGCCTGTGCTTGAAGTTTTTTTAAGTGAAGAAAGGCTTTGCACGGGGCCAATCCCACTCTCTGAACATCTAATGTCGCAGGTTTTATAACATACATGATGGCTGCGAACTCGTGTTCGAGCATTGCCATTGCCCGATAAAATGCTCAAAAATGTGAGGCACGAATATGGCTCTTTAAACCAGCCAAAGACTTGCACCCTCTGGTTCATACATGGCAACTGTAGGCTCTTCTGGGACTTTCCATTCCTTTGTTCTGGCTGTGTGTTCTCATGTGTCTTTTAAGACCTCCCATGCTAGCACATTCCTTGCCACATTCCTTACACCTTTTCAGATCATAATCTACATGATGTCTACTCATATGACTTTGTTTGTATCTAGTCAAACCAGCTTTACTCAGGCAGACTTGACCACAGTGCTGGCAAACCAGATGATGTTCAACAGCAGGCAGTTCAGAACAGTCTCTTTTTCTCACCTTTTTCAGTGTTAGGTGACATACATACAAAAATGTATATTTTACACCATGCAAATGAAATGAGAATGCCATGATGCCATTAAGCTTATGTCTTGTGTTACAGGAGTCATTTGATAGTATGTCACGGTAAGTATTACCAAAGATACTGAGAGGATATGGAATAACTTAAATCTGGGGTTATTCAATGAGGGCTACTGTCCTCCATGATTCTGTGTTACAAATTGATAATGTGGAGGAGGTTTTGCAAAGAAGGTTGTAGAAAACGAAGGATGGATAAGATACTAGTCAATCTAGATCAGGGATTCCCAACCTTTTATGTGTCATAGCCCACTTTCACATGAAACCATTTTCCACCGCCCACCTGTATAGTAAATATTCAAAAGCATACCGAAAATGTTTAGTAAAAGTTTGTTACTGGTTCATTATTCCCATTTAGCCTCCTGTTTTTTTTTTCTTTTGTTTTTTTACATGTTCTTTACATATCTCCTTTGATTTTTTTTTTTTTTTTTTTTACACATCTTGAAATACCTTCTTAATACTCAAAATCCTATATTTCACACAAAAAATATCCAATCGACCACCATTTTCTGTTCAGTGGCTCATCGCCCACCCAACAGTTGAAATCATCCACCAGTTGGCGATATTACTCAGGTTGGGCAACCTTCATCTAGATTATGCTGATGAACTGGTAATGATTACAAGAATGAACAAATTCCACCAATGTTAGGTTAGTATGAAAGGGGAGCAAGGTTGATTTGATTATTCACTGTGAAAATGAGGGGAAATTGTAGATATACATTATGTCAATTTATCCACTTGTAGAATAGAAGAATTTATTCTTTCTAACATGGACACAAGGCCAACAATTTGGGAGAATGGAAAAGTCAATTATATTGACCCCGATATTTAACGTCGTGTAAGGTTTGCTGGTCACTGCTTCCGCGCAAGTGATGAGATTGTTTCAGGCTTCTTATTGTAGGAGATCTCCTCTACCAGAAAGCTCAGATACTAGGATAACATAGTAAGAGACACTGGAATTGACAATGATGACCAACAAACCTTGATGGGAAACAGAGACTAAAGGGGGCAGATAAGATAAGATGAGGTTTAAGTGGTACTTGTTTTAACAACCGCAGAAGAATGAAAAGCAAATTTCATAGAAGTGATAGAATAAAACGTGCATGTGAAAATGTTTATGGCAGCAGCTTGACCACCACCGCCTCGGCCACTCTCTCTCAAGACACGTCAAGGCAAAAATGTATATATCTTTAGTAAGATCCATATTACTATAGGGACATTGATATTAGTACATTACCACTAGATCTGATACTAAATTCCTAGCATTTGAACATGAAGCCTTTATCTAGAATATTAGGAATGACGTGGCAAGATCATATGACCAACTAGAATGTGGGAAATACTGTTAATGCAACACTTTACTGGATTGTCACAATTGAGATCATTGAGACACGACTTAAAATGAATTTGATAAATGTTTCAAGAGGTACCTAACTCGAACTTTCGAATTTACTAAGTACCAAGGAAATAAATTTATTAAAAAAATGAAAGAAGCTCAGATCAGAAAATCATAGTAATTACAATCGGTTGTTATAAAATAGCTTAAAAAATCGGATAAAGACTTTTATTGTTGCCTGCGGCCCATATATATATATATATATATATACGAAAATGAAATGTATGTCTATGTTTATGCATGCAGGTCGTTGATATAGATATAACTGAATTTTCATATCTTATTTCTTTCAGATAGGAACTAAACAAAATTTAAACCTAGGAAGTTATTTTCGAAACCGCTATCCTGAATTTCTCAGTTCCAGCCCATCAAATGAGGTAAGATACTGTAAGCAGATTTATATGAATGTAGAAGCCTCTACCTAGCCCTACAACAGGCTAATAATAATCAGCAAATTGCCTTCAAATTATCCTGTTAAATGTTTTATTGAATGAATATGATGAGATACACTGAGCGAAGTAGCAGGAAAAAAGAGAAGCTAAAAAGGCTTAGCAAAGGGAAGTAGAAACCCTCAAATGCTGGAGAAATGGAATTCTACAACTTACAATCACATGCACACATGTATGGATTGAAGAGAAATTATCAATCTAAAGAATGTATTTTTTACATCTGTGCAAAGAATAACAAGTTTCAAAATTGAGGAATATAATGAGTTTTTTTTTACAATGTTTTATGATACTGTTATATTCTTTTTCATGTTATTGTACTAAAGTGATAAAAAACACCTTCTAATATGATATAGTACTATCACCTTTACGTTCTTTGAAACTACAGATATAATAGCACCATCGCATCTCCCTCGCCGTCCTCTGGGGCAATGTCTTTTTCATCCTGTCGGCTGGGATCATGAGGCGGACTGATTCTCAAGTTTCATTTATGGTGGTGGCGTGTAGAATAGATTTACTTCCATAAATATGAATAGTAAGAGAGTGAAAACTTTTAAACACACAAATAAATAAATGTAACACCATTGTTCTGATATTTATTTAGTAATAATGGTCTCTTATATAGGCACAAGTTCAGCAATTTTGGGGGAGGGAAAAGTCGATTAAATCAACCCAGTGCGTGACTGGTACTTTATTTTATCGACCCCGTAAGGATGAAAGGCAAAGTTAACCTCGGCAGGATTTGAACTCAGATCATAAAGTGCCGTAACTCTATGCTGCAAAGCATGGCATCCGACCCTCTACCAATACTGCCAATCCACTGCCCTCTATTTATTTAATAATAATGGTTTCTTATATAGGCACAAGGCCAGTAATTTTGGGGGAGGGGAAAGTCGATTAAATCGACTCCAGTGCGTGACTGGTACTTTATTTTATCGACCTCATAAGGATGAAAGGCAAAGTTAACCTCGGCGGGATTTGAGCTCAGATCATAAAATGCCGTAACTCTATGCTGCAAAGCATGGCGTCCGACCCTCTACCGATACTGCCAATCCACTGCCCTCTATTTATTTAATAATAATGATGGTAATATTTCAATGATATATATGTATTTCGAGCTTAATTGATCTCATCGAAGAAATTTTAAATTTTGATTTTGAATCTTAATTCTAAATAAATAAATTAAAATTGTTGAGTTCATTTTTCTAATATGAGACTATCAACGTGATATTACCGTCCTTCTTGGTAATTATATTTCTAATATAATAGTTCTAATAAATGTGCATCATAGTTCTTACGAGGGTCGGCTAAAAGGTTTATAGGTTGATCAAGATACTCTCATGGAATGACCAAATGAGATTTATTTTTCAACATAGACCCTTGTAAAAAAACAATGCAGTTATTAATAAGAAGTGTTGAAATTAATGCATGCAAGATTTCATAGCTCTAGCATCACTCATTCATAGTTAGCCTTTGAACCTTCCATCCCACCTTTGTATATTATGGCTTCAAACAGAATTTTTATATCATACTTCTGATATAAGACAGTGATAATTCTGGTATCATATTTGTAATACAGGTTCACAATCTTTTATCTGAAATCCCAAAAACCGAAAAGCTCCGAAAACCGAATATTTTTTCCAGGATGTCGTCTGCACACCAAAGCTCACGTTTGGCGCCAATCTGGACAACAAACGACCCACAGTCAACCTAGGTCACGCAGTTATGTCTCAGTGTTCCGTCCTACCAGTCAGACACACATCGTCTCTGCTGTTCACAGAAATTTTGTTTATTTTTTGCCACGAGCCGAGCACTCTACCACTTAGCCACCCTGTCCCTGTAATGTTTTATCTAAAAAAAAACTTTAAAATCTACGCTAAAAATCTTCCATTCCGAAATCCAAAAAGTGCCTGGTCCCAAGGTTTTCGGATAAGAGATTGTGAACCTGTATAAGAATATCATACTTCTAATGTTTTACTTTCTAATTATATCCGTGTGTGTTTTCGTTCAATACTGTAAGGCAATGTGAAGTGGTATTGTATGTAATATATCAATGTTTAGATAATATATAAATAATCCTGAGGCATATTAGACCACTGATCACGTAAACTATTTTTCTGTCATAGTCACTTAAATATTTTGACTTCGAATTCTATTGTTATCTTACTGACTTTTCATTAAAATTTACCTGTATTTATACCTATATATCTATTTTCGAACAATAAAAGAACAACATCAATACAAAAAAAAGTTAATCGTTCGTTTATGGTTCTTTTTCCAAGATCAAAATGGAAAGTTCTCCTGTCCCACGATGTGTCAAAAGTGCCCAGGCTTTGGTAGATGGTTTATATTTACAACACCAAACAACGGATAAAAATTCCTCAGAATTAAAGTCACTAACAATACATTCCAGGCCACAAGATGACAATGTGCGTATATTAACTGAATCTCATCTTCACAATTGCAGCGTATGATTAATTCTTTAAACCTCTCTCAACAATGGCAATGTATTTATACTTATTATACACAACACTGTATTGCCTTCTTCTTCTTCTTCGTCTTCGTCTTCTTCTTCTTCTTTTGAGGGTTTATGCCGAACACCTGCTGTCACGTGTAGAACGGATCCGGCTATCAGCTGAGTCCATCGGGAAGATTGCCCCGCCACCTTCCTTTAGCCGAGAAGGGCAGGCAGTTTTTATCTGCCTGGTGGCCATGGTAAAAGAGATTGTATGGTGGACACGTCTGAAAGGGTTGAAGACCAGTACTTTCCTCTTTGGTGACGCCCTCATTAACTTTTTCAGGTTTCACCTGAAGAGGAAAATCAGGGTGGAGAGGAAAGTGCTGACTTCCAGCCATTTTGTTGAAAAGTGGGTGAGAGAGGCAAGAATGGCCCGTGTGAATGGGTCTACCTCCGAGCAACCCTCGGAGGTCTTCTCCCTTTTGGGAATTTTTCATTGTTTCCTTTTGTCACACTCTGTTTTTGTTTTTTTACATGCAGAAATGCCCATTTGTATTGTTCTGTGTTGTCCTTAATGCTATACTTTGTGTCAACTCTTGTCGTTAATAAAGAAAGCATTATTATTATTATTATTTTTCAAGTTTCACTTGAAGAGGAAAATCAGGGTGGAGAGGCAAGTGCTGCCTTCTAGCAAGTTTGTTGAAAGGTGGGTGAATGTAGCGAGAATGGTCCAAGTGAACGGGACTGCTCTGAATATACGTCTGTAATTTGAGAAATGGAATAATTGAGAGAGGGCGCTTGCCCTGGTGGTCAGGGTGGCCGTGGTCTTTTGTGTGGTTTTCGCCACGAGTAACTCTCGGAGGTTTCCCCCTATTGGGGAATTTTTCATTGTTTCAATTTTCATTTTTATTGTTTATATATATGTTTCTATGTCTTTTTTTTCTTTTCTTATATAAATAATAAAAATCTTTACACGCACAAAACCCACATCGTACCGTCCTGTACCGTCTGTAATGTTTTTCTTGATGTCAGCCCTTGTGGCCAATAAAGAAATCATTATTATTATTATTATTATTATTATCTTTCTTCTTCTTTTTTCTTCGTTTTTTCTTCTTTTTCTTTTTCTTCTTCTTCTTCTTCTTCACCCACTTATTCCTGAGAAAGTTGTGGCAGAATCCTCAAACACACCTTCCAGCAGGCCCTGTTAGAAGCAACCGTCTCCAACTGGATCCCCAAAAGAGACCAACTGAGCTGATGGATGTTATCCAACCATCTTGCTCTGGGTCTACCCTTGGGTCTCCTGCTGGTTGGTTTTGCTTGTAAAATCTGTCTAGCGATTCTTTCCTCATACATTCTAACCACATGGTCATGGAATCGGAGCTGTGATCTCTCAATTCGGAGAAGTAGGGGTTCTATCTGAAGTAACTCGCTGTTCCCCGAGCTACGCACTCTATCGAGTAATATTACTCCAGGGACCCTTCAGAGAAACCCCATTTCAGTCACTTGTATTCGTGATCGTATTCTTTTGATCATTACCAAGATTCATGACCATAGGTAAGGGTTGATACGATTATCGAACTGAATCTAAAGTAGGATCTGTTGCTATGGTAACAGATGTATGACAGTCTATAGTAGGGTGTGTTGCTATGGTAATGAAAGTATGATAGCCTCAAGTAGGGTGTATTTCTATGCTATCAGATGTGTCACAGTCAATAGTTAGATGTATTGCTGTGGTAACAGATGTATGACAGTCAATAGTTGAATGTGTTGCTATGGTAACAGATATGTGACAGTCAATATTTAGATGTATTGTTATGGTAACAGATGTGTGACGGTCAATAGTTGAATGTGTTGCTATGGTAACAAATATGACAGTCAATTGTTGAATGTGTTGCTATGGTAACAGATGTGTGACAGACAATAGTTGAATATGTTGTTATGGTAACAGATATGTGACGGTCAATAGTTGAATGTGTTGCTATAGTAACAAATATGTACAGTCAATAGTTGGATGTATTGTTATGGTAACAGATGTGTGATAGTCAATAGTTGGATGTATTGTTATGGTAACAGATGTGTGACAGTCAATAGTTGAATGTGTTGCTATGGTGACAGTCAATTTTTAGATGTATTGTTATGGTAACAGATGTGTGATAGTCAATAGTTGGATGTATTGTTATGGTAACAGATGTGTGAAGGTCTATAGAAAGATGTTATTTACAAATCCATGTATCACTATCTTCAGATGCTCAGTTTTGCCAGGAAATGTCCACTCTACTCTTACCTTTATACACAGAGACTCAATACAGTTGGAAAACAAATCCTAACAGATAATCAGGTATTTGGTAGACATGTTTATTATTTTTACTTTCAACAGTGTACGATACCTAGCTAAAAAGTTCATAAGCTGACTATGAAGGAGTGATGCTAGAGCTGTGAAATCTTGCATGCATTAATTTCAACTCTTCTTATCAATAACTACATTGTTTCTTTCCAAGGACTATGTTTAAAGATAAACCTCATTTGGGCATTCCGTGAGAGTATCTTGGTCAGCCTATGAACTTTTCAGTCAAACCTCGTAGATATATATATATATGTGTGTGTGTGTGTGTGTGTGTGTGTGTGTGTGTAACAAACAAAGGTGTGATAAGATACCAGGTGGACCATAACGCATCAGAGTACTTGATACTTAGGATCATTGGGTAATAGGAAAATAGTCAGGACCCCGACGGCTGAGCTCCAGCCGTTTTGACTGCTAGATCTTAACTAAGCCAGCATACTGCTGATTTAGTTCGAATCTAGCTGTCAAAACGTCTGGAGCTCAGCCGTTGGGGTCCTGACTCTTTTCCTATATATATGTATGTATATGTATATATACAAGGGCAAACTAAAGTTCATAGGCTGACTATGAAGGAGTAATGTTAGAGCTGTGAAACCTTGCATACATTAATTTCAACTCTTGCCTATGAACCTTTCGACCGACCCTTGTATACTAAGAAAGTTTTATTCACATTGCATATATAATGCTGTATAATTGTGAGTGTGTTCGATAACAATAACGAATTTTTACTGATATTTAATTTTTTTGTTTTTTTAGGACTTCATAAAGTTTATCAGTAATAAAACTGGTGTTGACACAAACCTCAAGAAGATGTGGATGGTAGCTGACATTTTGTCCTGCTGGGTGAGTTTACATAGGTTTTTAGTGGATTTATTCTCTGTTTATTTGTTGTTTGTTGTATGTGGTTAATTGGCAGTATTGGTAGAGCGTCAGACACCATGTTTTGTAGCATAGAGTTATAACCCTTTACGTTTTGTGTTCAAATCCTGCCGACGATAGCTTTGCCTTTCATCCTTACGGGGTCAATAAACTAAAGCAGTAATGCACTGGTATAATTGTTGGCCTTGTGCCAAAAGTAGAAACAATATTGTATGCTTGCTTTTAATGCTGTTTAAGAGAATAGTGGTCTTGTGGTAAGGGTGTTGGACATGCAATAATATTTTTATGAGTTTGATTTCCGGATTGTGTTGTACGTTATGTTCTTGAGCAAAATACATCATTTCACGTTGCTCCAGTATACTCAGCTAAAAATGAGTTCCAGCAATAAATGGGGGGTTAACCCTGCAATAGACTGGTATCCTGTCTTGTACTCTCAGTCGCTTCAAGCCACGAAAACCAGGATAAGCAGCACCAGCCTGGAGAGTCTACGGGCTCAAACAAACTTTAAACTTTTTAATGTTGTTTGCTGTTACTGTTGTAAGTTGTTGCTGTTGTATGTAATTGCTGTTGGTATTTGTTTTTATTGTTTAGTGAAGAGAATTGTTTGATAAAGATGCCCAATGGCCAGCCATCTCTGAAGGCCTATAACACTAAGTGCTTAGGCTTTAGAGCCAGGGGAAGATCATACCAGTAGTGTATAGATGGAATCACGTACACTCTCTACACCCACAGTATGACACTGTTACAGGCCTCACACCTTGTTACAGATTGCCATCTTCATCCTTGCACAGCACCTTTCTGGTAGAAATCCTAATAAATCTGTCTGCGTCTTTTTAGACTGGTGGGAGAAAGGGAGATATTCACCAAAAATAAACCTAGTCTGAATGCTAGCAAGAGAGGACCAGATAGAGGTATTAAACTGAGTGACTGATAAAGTCTACCACCAGTGCCTCATTTATCATTGTGCTTAGGTTTGCTTAAGCACAGGGCCGTGTTTGCCAGGGAGGCCTCTCTTCCTGCCAAAACCTTTTTTACCTCCTTCATAGCCCAAGTAAGGGGCCTCATAACTTAACTAGCATAGAGCCACATTTGTCCTAAATCCAGCAATGTCTAACACCCAAGTGGAGCTCAGAATGCAAAAAAGCAGAACAAATACTGCAAGGTATCTGATGCCCTGATGACTCAATGAATCAACTGCTCTTAACTGGTACATTATGTATGAAAGAAGAAAGGCAAAGATGTCCTCTGTTGGATTTGAACCCCAAAAATGAGGATCTGGAATAAATACCACAAGGCATTTCATATGATGGTACAACACTTCTGTGAGTTCGCCACCTATTCCAATTTACCATGTCAGCCTTGACCTCCCTGTCTTTCCATTCAGGCGTAGTATATCAAGGAGTATATTAATCAATGTATCCTTTTTGTTTTTAAGATGGGTGTGGTTTGAGGGAGATTTGGCTGCTATATTTATAGCAGGTCAGTATCGATAGAATGTCAGGCACCATGCTTTATGATCTGAGTTCAAATTCCGCCGAGGTTAACTTTGCCTTTCATCCTTATAGGGTCGATAAAATAAAGTACCAGTAATGCACTGGGTCAATTTAACCCTTTAGCATTTAAACCGGCCGTATCTGGCCAAAATTCTCTCAACTCTTTCTATTCAAACCGGCTGTAACTGGCCGCTCATACCTACATTAAGGTATTGTTCTCAAAATAAATAATATCAAAATCTCATAGATTCAATATTATGTGAGATAAAACCTTTACCACAAAAATGCTATAGTAAATATAGAGTGATGTAAAGGCTAAAGGGTTAATCGACTTTCCCTTCTCCTCATATTGCTGGCCTTGTGCCTATAGTAGAAATCATATTTATAGCAGGTCAAACGATCATGTGGAAACATGTTCATTGCTTTGCTGGTGATAATGATGATGATTATGGTGATAATGATGATAATGATAATGATGATGATGATGTTGTGGAGGATGAGGAGGGGAAGGATGGAACAGTTCTAGAAATTAGAACTTGTGACAGAATACACACACACACACACATATACATGCATCCTCCTGCCACACAAACACTCAAACAAACACGTGCATGCACACAAACAGAAATGCACAGATGAATACAAGCAGACACATCCATAGACAGTAATACACAAACTCACACACTTAAAGGAAATTATAGTGGAAGAAATTAAAGGAGTTGTTTGGGATTGGTCATATCTACTATTACTAATAATAGAAACAATAATACTGCTACTACTACTACTACTACTACTACTACTACTGATGCTGCTGTTGCTACTACTACTACTACTATTACTACTACTACTGTTGCTACTATTATTACTACTACTGTTACTACTACTACTAGTACTACTACTACTACTACTATTTCTACTACTATTATGAGTACTGCTGTTGCTGCTACTGCAGTTACTACTACTACTATACCACCACCACCACTACTACTACTACTATTACTACCACCACCACCACCACCACTACTACTACCATTACTACTACTACTATACCACCACCACCACTACTACGACTATTACTACTACTACAACTACTCAAGGTCCAAGTTAGTTCTTATTCTGAGTTACTGGCCTCCTAGATTGTTTGGAGGACTATATTTTACTTACATGTTCTACTTCTATATTGTATCTATATCTGGGTTCTCTTCTTCACACCAACAACTTTACCCAATGGAATATTACCATCATCACCATCATCATCACCATCACCATCATCATCATCATTGTTTAACATCTGCTCTCCCTGCTAGGAAGGGTTGGACAAATGAGTATATTGCATGTATTTTATCATGGCACCAGCACAAGAAAGCTTGCTATGCCCTTGACAAGACTAATGAGCCTGCTCTACTCTCTGTTGTCTTCATTCATTTACTGTTGTGTGAGAGTACAATGCCCCCCCCCCCTCCCCTGGCGAGAATGGGATGGGCTACGACATATAAATAGTAGCGGCCTGAGTAAGTGAGAAATTTGGTACTAGTTCCACAGTTCATGTAGTGATAGTCAAGGGTGGTACTAGTTCCACAATTTGTGTGTTGATAGTCAAAGCTGGAGTTCAAGTTCACAGTTCGAGTTAGCGTGTTAGATTGTTGGTTCTTAAAAGATTGTTCCATTACGTGTGATTATTGCCGTTCGTTTCGATTATTTTGTTATTACACTGTTTCAGTGTATTTGTTTATCCATAAGGACATAACATTTACCAATCACCTTATATAGTGTATTGGGGGTCTTTTATCATGTTAGAGATGTAGTCAATAAAGCTGGAAAGAAATATGGGTTAGTCACGGCTGGAATGCCTTTGATCATAGGTCTACTCAATCAGAGCATTCCTGGTGCTAAAATATTTACATCATTACACCACTTTACTACTTCTATGCAAAAGAGTGGGACTCCTCATTGCTAGAAATAGCTGCCAAATCTCTTTTGTGTCATGCACAATCGTTTAATATAAAAGGATACATTTAACCTTTTTGGTATGAAATTACATGGTCCTACTATTCTCTTGATTTGGCCCCATCTGACTATCTCTGTTCCCCAATATGAAAAAACACTTGGCTGGGAACCATTATTACAATGATGATGATGTCATATCTGCTGTTGATGACTTTTTTTACCAACAAGATGAAAGCTTATTCACCAATGGGATCCAAGCACCTCAACACCGATGGAAGCTGTGTGGACTGCAAGAGAGTAGAGCAGGCTCATTAGTCTTGTCAAGGGCATAAGCTTTCTCATGCTGGTGCCATGATAAAATACACTCAATTTATTCATTTGACCAACCCTTTCTAGCAGGAAAAGCAGATGTTAAACAATGATGATGATGATGTAGAAAAATAAACTTCATACTTCATTAGGTCACATTCCATGAAAATATCTTGGTCAGCCGATGAACTTTTCAGCTGACCCTCATACAATACAAAGTTGTTTATTTAAATGTGTTTCTATTTATCTAAAAACCTGCCATAACGATTTTGTTCCAAACACCAGAATAATAATATGAAAGTAAATTACCATATATACTCGAATATAAGCTAAGGAATATGTGACCAGAAAAATATATGGTAGAATGGGGAGTGAGTCGATTTATATTCAAGGTCAATATTTTAAAGCTTTTCACTAACTTCAAATTCAACGTAAACAAGGTTTCGATTTTGGCCCATTTCTCAGACATAAAATAATTGTTTCTACTTTTGGCACAAGGCCAGCAATTATTCCAGTGTATTACTGGTACTTTATTTTAAAGGGGCCAGCTTATATTCGAATTAACTTATATTCATTATTTTCAAAATTATCTAAAAATTGCGGGCAGTGTCTTTCATTAGAAATATTGTAACGAAAGAGTTAATATAGTTCTAGATGCACTATGAGGGAAAAGGAAAAGATGGGATGGTCATGACTGGAATCTACTTGGATGTTAGGTCTTCTGGCAGATCTGATCTGAGATTAAACATCAACAACACGACAACTATAATCATTTATCTGTTATCAGTTCTACAATGACAGTCAATCCCTCTCTAAACACTTAACTGACCTTGTTCTGTTGTTATGGTCTGGTGGTGTAACATGGTAGAGGTAATCTTGATGGTGTACTGTGGTTGAAGTGATGGTGGTGGTGGTGTACTGCTGTGCTTGTCTGGTGGTGTACTGCTGTGCTTGTCTGGTGGTGTAACATGGTAGAGGTAATGGTGGTGTACTGTGGTTGAAGTGATGGTGGTGGTGTACTGCTGTGCTTGTCTGGTGGTGTAACATGGTAGAGGTATTGTTGGTGGTGTACTGTGGTTGAAGTGATGGTGGTGGTGCACTGCTGTGCTTGTCTGGTGGTGTAACATGGTAGAGGTAATGATGGTGTACTGTGGTTGAAGTGATGGTGGTGCTGTACTGCTGTGCTTGTCTGGTGGTGTAACATGGTAGAGGTAATGTTGGTGTACTGTGGTTGAAGTGATGGTGGTGCTTGTCTAGTGGTGTAACATGGTAGAGGTATTGTTGGTGGTGTACTGTGGTTGAAGTGATGGTGGTGGTGTACTGCTGTGCTTGTCTGGTGGTGTAACATGGTAGAGGTAATGGTGATGTACTGTGGTTGAAGTGATGGTGGTGGTGTACTGCTGTGCTTGTCTGGTGGTGTAACATGGTAGAGGTATTATTGGTGGTGTACTGTGGTTGAAGTGATGGTGGTGGTGTACTGCAGTGCTTGTCTGGTGGTGTAACATGGTAGAGGTAATGATGGTGTACTGTGGTTGAAGTGATGGTGGTGCTGTACTGCTGTGCTTGTCTGGTGGTGTAACATGGTAGAGGTAATGGTGGTGTACTGTGGTTGAAGTGATGGTGGTGCTGTACTGCTGTGCTTGTCTGGTGGTGTAACATGGTAGAGGTATTATTGGTGGTGTACTGTGGTTGAAGTGATGGTGGTGCTGTACTGCTGTACTTGTCTGGTGGTGTAACATGGTAGAGGTATTATTGGTGGTGTACTGTGGTTGAAGTGATGGTGGTGCTGTACTGCTGTGCTTGTCTGGTGGTGTAACATGGTAGAGGTAATGTTGGTGGTGTACTGTGGTTGAAGTGATGGTGGTGCTGTGCTGCTGTGCTTGTCTGGTGGTGTAACATGGTAGAGGTAATGTTGGTGTACTGTGGTTGAAGTGATGGTGGTGGTGCACTGTGGTTGAAGGGATGGTGGTGCTGTACTGCTGTGCTTGTCTGGTGGTGTAACATGGTAGAGGTATTGTTGGTGGTGTACTGTGGTTGAAGGGATGGTGGTGGTGTACTGCTGTGCTTGTCTGGTGGTGTAACATGTTAGAGGTATTATTGGTGGTGTACTGTGGTTGAAGTGATGGTGGTGCTGTACTGCTGTGCTTGTCTGGTGGTGTAACATGGTAGAGGTAATGTTGGTGTACTGTGGTTGAAGTGATGGTGGTGGTGCACTGTGGTTGAAGGGATGGTGGTGCTGTACTGCTGTGCTTGTCTGGTGGTGTAACATGGTAGAGGTATTGTTGGTGGTGTACTGTGGTTGAAGGGATGGTGGTGGTGTACTGCTGTGCTTGTCTGGTGGTGTAACATGTTAGAGGTATTATTGGTGGTGTACTGTGGTTGAAGTGATGGTGGTGCTGTACTGCTGTGCTTGTCTGGTGGTGTAACATGGTAGAGGTATTGTTGGTGGTGTACTGTGGTTGAAGTGATGGTGGTGCTGTACTGCTGTGCTTGTCTGGTGGTGTAACATGGTAGAGGTAATGGTGGTGTACTGTGGTTGAAGGGATGGTGGTGGTGTACTGCTGTGCTTGTCTGGTGGTGTAACATGGTAGAGGTAATGGTGGTGTACTGTGGTTGAAGGGATGGTGGTGCTGTACTGCTGTGCTTGTCTGGTGGTGTAACATGGTAGAGGTAATGTTGGTGCTGTACTGTGGTTGAAGGGATGGTGGTGCTGTACTGCTGTGCTTGTCTGGTGGTGTAACATGGTAGAGGTAATGGTGGTGTACTGTGGTTGAAGTGATGGTGGTGGTGCACTGCTGTGCTTGTCTGGTGGTGTAACATGGTAGAGGTAATGGTGGTGTACTGTGGTTGAAGTGATGGTGGTGCTGTACTGCTGTGCTTGTCTGGTGGTGTAACATGGTAGAGGTAATGTTGGTGTACTGTGGTTGAAGTGATGGTGGTGGTGCACTGCTGTGCTTGTCTGGTGGTGTAACATGGTAGAGGTAATGGTGGTGTACTGTGGTTGAAGTGATGGTGGTGGTGCACTGCTGTGCTTGTCTGGTGGTGTAACATGGTAGAGGTAATGTTGGTGGTGTACTGTGGTTGAAGGGATGGTGGTGGTGGTGAACTGCTGTGCTTGTCTGGTGGTGTAACATGGTAGAGGTAATGGTGGTGTACTGTGGTTGAAGTGATGGCGGTGCTGTACTGCTGTGCTTGTCTGGTGGTGTAACATGGTAGAGGTAATGTTGGTGGTGTACTGTGGTTGAAGTGATGGTGGTGGTGCACTGCTGTGCTTGTCTGGTGGTGTAACATGGTAGAGGTATTGTTGGTGGTGTACTGTGGTTGAAGGGATGGTGGTGGTGTACTGCTGTGCTTGTCTGGTGGTGTAACATGGTAGAGGTAATGGTGGTGTACTGTGGTTGAAGTGATGGTGGTGCTGTACTGCTGTGCTTGTCTGGTGGTGTAACATGTTAGAGGTAATGTTGGTGGTGTACTGTGGTTGAAGTGATGGTGGTGCTGTACTGCTGTGCTTGTCTGGTGGTGTAACATGGTAGAGGTATTGTTGGTGGTGTACTGTGGTTGAAGTGATGGTGGTGGTGGTGAACTGCTGTGCTTGTCTGGTGGTGTAACATGGTAGAGGTATTGTTGGTGGTGTACTGTGGTTGAAGTGATGGTGGTGGTGGTGAACTGCTGTGCTTGTCTGGTGGTGTAACATGGTAGAGGTAATGTTGGTGATGTACTGTAGTTGAAGTGATGGTGGTGCTGTACTGCTGTGCTTGTCTGGTGGTGTAACATGGTAGAGGTAATGTTGGTGGTGTACTGTGGTTGAAGTGATGGTGGTGCTGTACTGCTGTGCTTGTCTGGTGGTGTAACATGTTAGAGGTATTGTTGGTGGTGTACTGTGGTTGAAGTGATGGTGGTGCTGTACTGCTGTACTTGTCTGGTGGTGTAACATGGTAGAGGTAATGTTCGTGGTGTACTGTGGTTGAAGTGATGGTGGTGCTGTACTGCTGTGCTTGTCTGGTGGTGTAACATGGTAGAGGTATTGTTGGTGGTGTACTGTGGTTGATGTGATGGTGGTGGTGTACTGCTGTGCTTGTCTGGTGGTGTAACATGTTAGAGGTATTATTGGTGGTGTACTGTGGTTGAAGTGATGGTGGTGCTGTACTGCTGTGCTTGTCTGGTGGTGTAACATGTTAGAGGTATTATTGGTGGTGTACTGTGGTTGAAGTGATGGTGGTGCTGTACTGCTGTGCTTGTCTGGTGGTGTAACATGGTAGAGGTATTATTGGTGGTGTACTGTGGTTGAAGTGATGGTGGTGCTGTACTGCTCTGCTTGTCTGGTGGTGTAACATGGTAGAGGTAATGGTGGTGTACTGTGGTTGAAGGGATGGTGGTGGTGTACTGCTGTGCTTGTCTGGTGGTGTAACATGGTAGAGGTATTGTTGGTGGTGTACTGTGGTTGAAGTGATGGTGGTGCTGTACTGCTGTGCTTGTCTGGTGGTGTAACATGGTAGAGGTAATGTTGGTGGTGTACTGTGGTTGAAGTGATGGTGGTGCTGTACTGCTGTGCTTGTCTGGTGGTGTAACATGGTAGAGGTAATGTTGGTGCTGTACTGTGGTTGAAGTGATGGTGGTGCTGTACTGCTGTGCTTGTCTGGTGGTGTAACATGGTAGAGGTATTGTTGGTGGTGTACTGTGGTTGAAGTGATGGTGGTGGTGTACTGCTGTGCTCGTCTGGTGGTGTAACATGGTAGAGGTAATGTTGGTGGTGTACTGTGGTTGAAGGGATGGTGGTGCTGTACTGCTGTGCTTGTCTGGTGGTGTAACATGTTAGAGGTAATGGTGGTGTACTGTGGTTGAAGTGATGGTGGTGGTGTACTGCTGTGCTCGTCTGGTGGTGTAACATGGTAGAGGTAATGTTGGTGGTGTACTGTGGTTGAAGTGATGGTGGTGCTGTACTGCTGTGCTTGTCTGGTGGTGTAACATGGTAGAGGTAATGGTGGTGTACTGTGGTTGAAGTGATGGTGGTGGTGCACTGCTGTGCTTGTCTGGTGGTGTAACATGGTAGAGGTAATGGTGGTGTACTGTGGTTGAAGTGATGGTGGTGGTGTACTGCTGTGCTTGTCTGGTGGTGTAACATGGTAGAGGTAATGGTGGTGGTGTACTGTGGTTGAAGTGATGGTGGTGCTGTACTGCTGTGCTTGTCTGGTGGTGTAACATGGTAGAGGTAATGGTGGTGTACTGTGGTTGAAGTGATGGTGGTGCTGTACTGCTGTGCTTGTCTGGTGGTGTAACATGGTAGAGGTATTGTTGGTGGTGTACTGTGGTTGAAGTGATGGTGGTGCTGTACTGCTGTGCTTGTCTGGTGGTGTAACATGGTAGAGGTATTGTTGGTGGTGTACTGTGGTTGAAGTGATGGTGGTGCTGTACTGCTGTGCTTGTCTGGTGGTGTAACATGGTAGAGGTATTGTTGGTGGTGTACTGTGGTTGAAGGGATGGTGGTGGTGTACTGCTGTGCTTGTCTGGTGGTGTAACATGGTAGAGGTAATGTTGGTGTACTGTGGTTGAAGTGATGGTGGTGCTGTACTGCTGTGCTTGTCTGGTGGTGTAACATGGTAGAGGTATTGTTGGTGGTGTACTGTGGTTGAAGTGATGGTGGTGCTGTACTGCTGTGCTTGTCTGGTGGTGTAACATGGTAGAGGTAATGGTGGTGTACTGTGGTTGAAGTGATGGTGGTGCTGTACTGCTGTGCTTGTCTGGTGGGTGTAACATGGTAGAGGTAATGGTGGTGTACTGTGGTTGAAGTGATGGTGGTGCTGTACTGCTGTACTTGTCTGGTGGTGTAACATGGTAGAGGTAATGATGGTGTACTGTGGTTGAAGTGATGGTGGTGCTGTACTGCTGTGCTTGTCTGGTGGTGTAACATGGTAGAGGTAATGTTGGTGTACTGTGGTTGAAGTGATGGTGGTGCTGTACTGCTGTGCTTGTCTGGTGGTGTAACATGGTAGAGGTAATGTTGGTGTACTGTGGTTGAAGTGATGGTGGTGCTGTACTGCTGTGCTTGTCTGGTGGTGTAACATGGTAGAGGTATTGTTGGTGGTGTACTGTGGTTGAAGTGATGGTGGTGCTGTACTGCTGTGCTTGTCTGGTGGTGTAACATGGTAGAGGTATTGTTGGTGGTGTACTGTGGTTGAAGTGATGGTGGTGCTGTACTGCTGTGCTTGTCTGGTGGTGTAACATGGTAGAGGTAATGATGGTGTACTGTGGTTGAAGTGATGGTGGTGCTGTACTGCTGTGCTTGTCTGGTGGTGTAACATGGTAGAGGTAATGTTGGTGTACTGTGGTTGAAGTGATGGTGGTGCTGTACTGCTGTGCTTGTCTGGTGGTGTAACATGGTAGAGGTATTGTTGGTGGTGTACTGTGGTTGAAGTGATGGTGGTGCTGTACTGCTGTGCTTGTCTGGTGGTGTAACATGGTAGAGGTAATGATGGTGTACTGTGGTTGAAGTGATGGTGGTGCTGTACTGCTGTGCTTGTCTGGTGGTGTAACATGGTAGAGGTATTGTTGGTGGTGTACTGTGGTTGAAGTGATGGTGGTGCTGTACTGCTGTGCTTGTCTGGTGGTGTAACATGGTAGAGGTAATGGTGGTGTACTGTGGTTGAAGTGATGGTGGTGCTGTACTGCTGTGCTTGTCTGGTGGTGTAACATGGTAGAGGTAATGATGGTGTACTGTGGTTGAAGTGATGGTGGTGCTGTACTGCTGTGCTTGTCTGGTGGTGTAACATGGTAGAGGTAATGTTGGTGTACTGTGGTTGAAGTGATGGTGGTGCTGTACTGCTGTGCTTGTCTGGTGGTGTAACATGGTAGAGGTAATGGTGGTGTACTGTGGTTGAAGTGATGGTGGTGCTGTACTGCTGTGCTTGTCTGGTGGTGTAACATGGTAGAGGTATTGTTGGTGGTGTACTGTGGTTGAAGTGGCGGTGGTGTACTGCTGTGCATATCTGGTGGTGTAACATGGTAGAGGTAATGTTGGTGGTGTACTGTGGTTGAAGTGATGGTGGTTGTGGTGTACTGCTGTGCTTGTCTGGTGGTGTAACATGGTAGAGGTAATGGTGGTGTAACTTGGTTGAAGTGATGGTGGTGGTGTACTGCTGTGCTTGTCTGGTGGTGTAACATGGTAGAGGTAATGTTGGTGATGTACTGTGGTTGAAATGATGGTGGTGCTGTACTGCTGTGCTTGTCTGGTGGTGTAACATGGTAGAGGTATTGTTGGTGGTGTACTGTGGTTGAAGTGATGGTGGTGCTGTACTGCTGTGCTTGTCTGGTGGTGTAACATGGTAGAGGTAATGGTGGTGTACTGTGGTTGAAGGGATGGTGGTGGTGTACTGCTGTGCTTGTCTGGTGGTGTAACATGGTAGAGGTAATGTTGGTGGTGTACTGTGGTTGAAGGGATGGTGGTGGTGTACTGCTGTGCTTGTCTGGTGGTGTAACATGGTAGAGGTAATGTTCGTGGTGTACTGTGGTTGAAGTGATGGTGGTGCTGTACTGCTGTGCTTGTCTGGTGGTGTAACATGTTAGAGGTAATGTTGGTGGTGTACTGTGGTTGAAGGGATGGTGGTGGTGTACTGCTGTGCTTGTCTGGTGGTGTAACATGGTAGAGGTAATGTTCGTGGTGTACTGTGGTTGAAGTGATGGTGGTGCTGTACTGCTGTGCTTGTCTGGTGGTGTAACATGGTAGAGGTAATGGTGGTGTACTGTGGTTGAAGTGATGGTGGTGCTGTACTGCTGTGCTTGTCTGGTGGTGTAACATGGTAGAGGTAATGTTCGTGGTGTACTGTGGTTGAAGTGATGGTGGTGCTGTACTGCTGTGCTTGTCTGGTGGTGTAACATGTTAGAGGTAATGTTGGTGGTGTACTGTGGTTGAAGGGATGGTGGTGGTGTACTGCTGTGCTTGTCTGGTGGTGTAACATGGTAGAGGTAATGTTCGTGGTGTACTGTGGTTGAAGTGATGGTGGTGCTGTACTGCTGTGCTTGTCTGGTGGTGTAACATGTTAGAGGTAATGTTGGTGGTGTACTGTGGTTGAAGGGATGGTGGTGGTGTACTGCTGTGCTTGTTTGGTGGTGTAACATGGTAGAGGTATTGTTGGTGGTGTACTGTGGTTGAAGGGATGGTGGTGCTGTACTGCTGTGCTTGTCTGGTGGTGTAACATGGTAGAGGTAATGTTGGTGGTGTACTGTGGTTGAAGTGATGGTGCTGCTGTACTGCTGTGCTTGTCTGGTGGTGTAACATGGTAGAGGTATTGTTGGTGGTGTACTGTGGTTGAAGTGATGGTGGTGCTGTACTGCTGTGCTTGTCTGGTGGTGTAACATGGTAGAGGTAATGTTGGTGATGTACTGTGGTTGAAGGGATGGTGATGGTGTACTGCTGTGCTTGTCTGGTGGTGTAACATGGTAGAGGTAATAGTGGTGTACTGTGGTTGAAGTGATGGTGGTGCTGTACTGCTGTGCTTGTCTGGTGGTGTAACATGGTAGAGGTATTGTTGGTGGTGTACTGTGGTTGAAGGGATGGTGGTGGTGTACTGCTGTGCTTGTCTGGTGGTGTAACATGGTAGAGGTATTGTTGGTGGTGTACTGTGGTTGAAGTGATGGTGGTGCTGTACTGCTGTGCTTGTCTGGTGGTGTAACATGGTAGAGGTAATGGTGGTGTACTGTGGTTGAAGTGATGGTGGTGCTGTACTGCTGTGCTTGTCTGGTGGTGTAACATGGTAGAGGTATTGTTGGTGGTGTACTGTGGTTGAAGTGGTGGTGGTGAACTGCTGTGCTTGTCTGGTGGTGTAACATGGTAGAGGTAATGTTGGTGGTGTACTGTGGTTGAAGTGATGGTGGTGGTGGTGTACTGCTGTGCTTGTCTGGTGGTGTAACATGGTAGAGGTAATGGTGATGTACTGTGGTTGAGGTGATGGTGGTGGTGTACTGCTGTGCTTGTCTGGTGGTGTAACATGGTAGAGGTAATGTTGGTGGTGTACTGTGGTTGAAGGGATGGTGGTGGTGTACTGCTGTGCTTGTTTGGTGGTGTAACATGGTAGAGGTATTGTTGGTGGTGTACTGTGGTTGAAGGGATGGTGGTGGTGTACTGCTGTGCTTGTCTGGTGGTGTAACATGGTAGAGGTAATGGTGGTGTACTGTGGTTGAAGTGATGGTGGTGGTGTACTGCTGTGCTTGTCTGGTGGTGTAACATGTTAGAGGTAATGTTGGTGGTGTACTGTGGTTGAAGTGATGGTGGTGCTGTACTGCTGTGCTTGTCTGGTGGTGTAACATGGTAGAGGTAATGTTGGTGTACTGTGGTTGAAGTGATGGTGGTGCTGTACTGCTGTGCTTGTCTGGTGGTGTAACATGTTAGAGGTAATGGTGGTGTACTGTGGTTGAAGTGATGGTGGTGCTGTACTGCTGTGCTTGTCTGGTGGTGTAACATGGTAGAGGTAATGTTCGTGGTGTACTGTGGTTGAAGTGATGGTGGTGCTGTACTGCTGTGCTTGTCTGGTGGTGTAACATGGTAGAGGTAATGTTGGTGCTGTACTGTGGTTGAAGTGATGGTGGTGCTGTACTGCTGTGCTTGTCTGGTGGTGTAACATGGTAGAGGTAATGGTGGTGTACTGTGGTTGAAGTGATGGTGCTGCTGTACTGCTGTGCTTGTCTGGTGGTGTAACATGGTAGAGGTAATGTTGGTGGTGTACTGTGGTTGAAGTGATGGTGGTGCTGTACTGCTGTGCTTGTCTGGTGGTGTAACATGGTAGAGGTAATGTTGGTGCTGTACTGTGGTTGAAGTGATGGTGGTGCTGTACTGCTGTGCTTGTCTGGTGGTGTAACATGGTAGAGGTAATGGTGGTGTACTGTGGTTGAAGTGATGGTGCTGCTGTACTGCTGTGCTTGTCTGGTGGTGTAACATGGTAGAGGTAATGTTGGTGCTGTACTGTGGTTGAAGTGATGGTGGTGCTGTACTGCTGTGCTTGCGACGATGGTGGTGTATCTTGATAAAGATGATTGTGGTGGTGGCGATGGACTATATATTGTTGTTACTGCTGCTGCTGCTGCTGCTGCTACTACTTAGCTTCCAAGTCAGCCCTGATGTAGCGCCCATATGAATAGAAGCATTCTGTCATCATCATCATCATCGTCAACATCATATACATACTCAACCTCATCATCATCATCATCATTATCATCATCATATATATCATCAACTCATGCCTGTATGAAAAGCTGGCATGAGTTGGACAAGCAGTGATGGTGGTGGTGGAGTTGGTGGTGGCAGAGTATGCAATGGCAGCAACAGGGGTAAGCGTGGTGGTGGTGGTGGTGGCGGCAGTGGTGGTAGTGATGGTGGTGATGATATTGACACTTTTTCTTATCCAATCATATTTCAGAAAGCCCACAACCTATCATTACCAGCATGGGTGAATGAGAGTGTTCTACGAAAACTTCAGGAGCTACATGACAACAAATTTGACTTGATGTTCGGGTCTCCATTAATGGCAAAACTTAAAGGAGGTAGGTAACTCACAAATGAGAGGAAACCACGGCAGACAGTTCACACACCTGACAGTAATCATACCTGACAATAACCATACCTGGGCAATAACCACACGTGACAATAACCAGATATGACAGTGGTCACACATAAAAGTAATCATGTAATCATATATTTTTCTTCCCACAAAAAATGACAGTTATTGTCTAGGGACAACAGAAAAAGTTATATTCTATAAAGAAAAAAGGTTCAGTTTATCAATGGAATGTTACCCCTATTTTACTGTAGGACCATTGCTGAAGCAGATCATTACCAACATGGATAACATTGTGACTGGCCATCAGAAACCCGAAACCAAGCTTTATTTCTACTCAGGGGTAAGTTTTTATCGTTATTATTTTTTATTCCAAGAGGGTGGGGGATTGGCAGTAACTAGTAGAGCAAGGCAACATGCTTTGCAGCATATAGTTATGTGCCTTTACATTCTGAGTTCAAATCTCACCAAGGTTAGTTTTGCTTTTCATCCTTACAGGGTTGATAAAATAAAATACCAGTAATGCATTGGAGGCAATATAATTGACTTTCCCATCCCCAAAAGTTGTTGGTCTTGTGCCTAAATCAGAAACCATCATATATGGATTTGAAGAATTGGTAGAGCGACAAACAACACGCTTTGCAGCATAAAATTATGTCTCTTTATATTCTGAGTTCAGATCCCACCAAGGTTAGCTTTGCCTTTCATACTTGGGCATTGTGTGCAGAGGATATACGCAGACTGGAGAGGAATGAAGCCTGCATGCTCCGTTGCATATGTAATAGTAATATACGTGAACGGCAAAGCATAAATGAACTAAGGGAGAAATTAGGAATAAGAGGAATCAGATGTTGTTTACTCGAGAGAAGACTACGTTGGTATGGTCATGTGATGCGCATGAAAGACGACAACTGTATAAAAAAGTGCAGGGCGATAAAAATAGATGGTAGCCACGGAGTAGGCAGACCCAGAAAAACATGGGACGACTTGATAAATTCCGACCTCACACACTTACACCTCTCCAAGACAATGTCACTGGACCAAGATCTTTGGCGCTACACAGTAATACAGAAGGTCCGCCTTACCTAAGTACAAAGCGAAACCTACAGTCAGTAGGCACCTCTAACAAAAATACACCCCATCCCACCACCCCCACCCCATCCACACCACCCCATCCACACCACCCCTTTCGATGTAAAGTTATGTTGGTACCACAACATCCAGTCCAAAATAAATGAGGTCATGTAGGTGTCACGACAAAAAAAACACACAGCCCACGCTGTAATGTGGCCATGTAGGTAACATGGTAAAAACCTCCCAGTCCACACTGTAAACGTGGTTGGTGTTAGGAAGGGCATCCAGCCGTAGAAAATCCGCCAGACAGTCCTTAACGAGCAAGTCAACCAATCTTGCCTCAAGTGGGAAAATTCCCGTCCAAACCCATTCAAGCGTGGAAGATGGACATTAAACGATGATGATGATGATGACTTACGGGGTCGATAAAATAAAGTACCAGACACGCACTGGGTCAATTTAATCGACTTTCCTCTCCCCCAAAATTGATGGCCTTGTTCCTATATAAGAAATCATTATATGATGGATTGGCAGAATCATTTACACATTGGATAAAAGGCTTTTCAGTAGTTTTGGCTCTTTATGTTTTGTGTTCAAACCCAACTCTGATCAACTTTGCCTTTCATCCTTCTGGAGTTGATAAAATAAGTACCAGTCAAGTATTGGGGTCAATATAATCAACTTCCCTCTTCACTGAAAATTGCTGGCCTTCTACCTAAATTAGAAATCATGATTATTGATATTGTTTTTGTTGTTGTTGTTGGTAGTGATGGTGGTGGTGGTGGCATTGTTATATAAATCCATACTTCTAGTCAACCCTACTTAAGCAACCTTATAACATATAGGGGCCTGGCCCCATTAATTTAGAACACCAGACATTACATGTCTCTGTCAAATTGAGAATCAGACTGCACATTTTGATATGAAGTGGTTTATCCCTTTAGCATTCACATTACTCTATATTTACTATTATATTTTCATGGTAAATGTTTTATCTCACATAATTATCTCACATAATATCGAATCTATGAGATTTTGAAAGTATTTATTTTGAGAACAATACCTTAACATCAGTTTGAGTGACCAATTACAGCCAGTTTCAACAGAAAACGGTAGAGAATTCTGGCCGGTTTTGGCCAGTTTGAACATTAAAGGGTTATTGTGCAAGGTGAAATGTGGGAGTTTAGGTGCATTGCATTTCCAATATGTCCTATCTTGCTATTGTTGTTGTTGTTCTTGTTGTTGTTGTTCTTGTTGTTGTCGTCATCATCATCATTTTGTTGTTGTTGTTGTTTAACCCCTGGCCAAACATGATAAACTAAACCTAAAAGGGAAGATGTTCCAAACATGATCATTTTTTTCTTTTTCTATATAAGCTGCTTCATTGTCCAATGTGTACAACAATTTATATTAGATACATCATGGATTATGACAGTTTTAGAATATACTAGATATTTTTTTTTAAATCATGTTCACTTAAAAATAATTTTTAGATAATTAAACTATACACAGACATGTATATAATGTGAAATGAAACTGGAAGGCCCATATATATACGTGTGTGTATGTATATATATATAAATGTGTGTTTGTATACATATATATATACATATAAATGATAAAATTATATGTGTGTATGTGTGTGTATATATATATATGTGGGTATTTGTGATCAATATACACTGGTCATAGACACACACACACATATATATACACACACATTCACATATATATATACACAACAACCACACCAGCTCTCTCTCTCTCTCTCTCTCTCTCTCTCTCTCTCTCTCTCTCTCTCTCTCTCTCTCTCTCTCTTCTCTCTCTCTCTTCCATCTCCATCTCTGTCTCCTCTCTCTCTCTCTATGTCTCTCTTTCAATCTACTCCCTCACAACCACTATCTCTTTCTATCTTTCTCTCTCTCTCTCTCTCTGTTTATGAAGGTACCCGGAAAAACCCCATATCTCGGGAACCCGTGCTCCATTTTACGCAAAACTTGTTTTATTCCATTTGTATCCCCGTTTCAGGGTCAACTTCCATTCAAAGTATTTACCCATTATGCACCCTTTTGGCTGTATTACCCATTATGCACCCTTTTGGCTATATTACATTACAGACAAGCAAGCAAGAAATCAGAGTTTTAGTAGTATATAGAGATTGTAACAGCATGGATTCACAATCATGAAGTTGTGAGTTCATTTCCTAGACTAGGCTAAGTGTTATGTATCTCGTTGAGCAAGACATTATATTTCACATTACTCTTTCTGCCAAGAGTTGTGACCAGTAGATAGTATCAGCAATGGAAAGGCCAATAGAAACATAGTTTCCTGGGTCTGATTTGATGAAGATCCACCCAACTCTGTAAGCAAATGAGGTTTGAGATTTTGTCGATTGATTCCTTTGTTTGTTTTCACAATGTATTGTCACAAATTCAGGTTTATGACAGTGAATTCGCAAAGTTAACCATAGAATATGAATAGAAGCATTCCAACCATGGCCATCCTATCAGCCTCTTGTTTTGTTGTAGGGGATGCTTGTGCAGAGCATTGATGTATAGTAGAGTTGTAAATGTTGTCAAGGTTGTTGTTTAGCCCTCAGTCAATTATTATATCCACCATCAACATTATCATCATCACCATTATCATCTTCATCATCATCATCACAATCATCATCATCATCATCACCAATATCATCATCATCATGACGATCATCATCATCATCATCGTCATCATCATCGTCATCATCATCATCATCATCATCATCATCATCCTCATCATCATGTCTTGTAGTATTTCTCCTAGCTGTCTGCACTCCATGTTCAAATCCAGCCAAAGTCAAATTTACCTTTCTTCCTTTCTGAATCAGTAAAATAAAGCACCAGTCCAGACCAGGGAATTGATAGAGTATCAAATGAGATATTTTATGTAGTATCTATTCTTGCTCTTTGCATCCTGATTTCAAATCTCACTATGCAAATGTGGTCTATTTGGATGGTAGATTTAATCTGTCATCCAGTTTAGCACCACTACCAGGACCTTGGTTGTCTTTAGTACAGTCCACTCTGGGTTAAAGCAAAAACCAGGTCTTCAGTTTAACCATTCCACTACTGTATTTCTAATGATGTACATTGTATTAGAATTAAGTAAAAGATTAGAGGGAAAGATTAGAGGGATTTACTAAAAATATGGATTATTTCACTATTAAAATAGTATTTGTAACATAACTTAACAAAAGGTTCTTATATCAAACTATAGTAGAAGACTTAAATTTAAGTAGGAACCTTTTAAAAATGCCAGTTTGGTATCAAAAGGGTTTAAAATACCTTTCACACCAGTCTTGGAGGCTCTGAAAAAGGTCATGAATATATCCCTTCCATCTCTTATTTAACAGAAAAAATTCCTGCCCACTGAAAAGGACACAAAATAACACACTTTGCATTGCTATAGGGCAAGAAATTATTAAATTAAATCTGTAATTCAATTTTTATTTTATTTTTTATTCTTTTTTTCTTGTCTTTCTCTAGCATGATGCCACTGTGTCAGCCTTACTGAATACCTTAAATGTTTCCAATGACTTAAGTCCACCATATGCAGCCAGTGTGATAGTGGAACTCCACCAGGGAATAGATAAAGGATTCTATGTCCAAGTGTGGTATAAAAATACCACAGTTGATCTAATAAACTACATGCAGCCTCCATACCAGCTCACCATTCCAGGTCAGTAATTGTATCTTCATTATCATCATCACAATCATTGCTATTACCATCACTAATACTACTATATATAATATAAAACACACATATATATATCATCATCATCATCATCATTTTACATCCACTTTTCCCTGCTTGCAAGGGTGGGATGGGTCCTTTTCAGCACAGCATCTCTCCATTTGTCACAGTCCTTCATTATCTCCTCTGTGAGCTTCAGAAATCTGAGGTCAGCTCTCACCACCTCCACTCGTGTTTTTCATGGTCTTCCTCTACTGTGTCTTCCTTCTACTGGGATTTCTTGGCACTTCTTCACCCAGCGGTCATTATCCAAGTGGTCATGTAAAAGACATGGTAAAAAGCACCCAGCACACACTGTAAATGTATTTGGCGCTAGGAAAGGCATCCAGCCATAGAAATCCAGCCAGAAACAGTCCTATATGAGCGAGATACAGTCACCCAACACAATTTGCCTCTAAATGGGACAAATCTGTCTAACCCGTGTTTGTGAGGAAGATGGACGTTAAATGATGATGATGATGATGATGATCACATGGCCATACAAATGCAGTCTTCTCTCTTGCACGCTACAGTTTATTCTTCTTATACAGTTTCACTCTCAACTCACCCATGATTGGTCGTTCATGCACATTGACATTGCACATCCATTGGAGCATGCTTGCTTCATTTTTCTCCAGCCTTCACATATCCTCTGCAGTTGCTGCTCATGTCTCACTACCGTGAAACATTGCATATCTCACACAGTCATCATACAACCGACCTTTCATTCGCAAGGAGAAACCCTTTATTGTCAACAGAGGAAGCAGCTCCCTAAACTTATTTCCATCCAGTCCTTATTCTAGATACTATTGCCTCGGAGCATCCTCCTCCCTTGCTAATCTGATCACCTCGGTATCAGAAGCTATCAGCCACCTCTATATAGATCCTACCAGCATTTGAAAAATGTGCCTATCACTGACACTTCTACTATCAATTTTCCCTGAACATCTACTACATATGAAGTTTTCCTGTCCTGTTAGTTTGCCTGCTATCCCACTACACCTCTTGTATACCCAAGATCTGCATTGTGTACATTCTATAGAGTTTATGCCAACTCTTTTTCTTCATATTGAACATGGCTATTTCCCTGATGGAATCAGTCTTGTCTTCTTTTCTACTTATCAATACTTTAGTCTTTGCCAGGTTCACTCTCAGTCCCCTGTTTCCACAGCAGGAATTGAGTATATATATATATATATATATATATTTCGTTTCTGAATTTGTTTAGCAAGATTCTTTATCTGAAATCGTGTGTTGAAACCGATATTGTTATACTTTGGGAGAGTCATGTTGCCAATAAGAAACACACGCACCAGTTGCTTTCACTTCAATTTATTATTATAATAAATTTATAATAAATTTATAAATTTATAAATTTCTGGTTGGTTGGTTGGTTCCACAACCAGATAGTTGTTTATATATTGTCATAGTTCTTTCGTCACACACTCTGTGACCTCTTCAGTGACTGGGGATTCCTTTCTTTGTTTCTGTGCCTCTCCTTTGTTCTGTCCTACGCCATTTTGTTTCTGTGCGTGTGTTGTGTGCTCAGTCTGCGCATGCGCCACATCCGGGTGTCTGTGTGTGTTTATGTTCATTTATTTATTTGTTTATTTACATGTTACTGGTTGGTTGTTTGTTCTATGAAGTGAAAGCAACTGGTGCGTGTGTTTCTTATTGGCAACATGACCCTCCCAAAGTATAACAATATATATATATATATATATATATATATATATACATATATACTCATATGCACACATACACATACACACACACACACACACACACACACACGTGTGTGTGTGTGTGTATGTAGGGGTATTGACACTGTTGAAAAGTCAAGTTATATATGTATGCTCTAAACCTCTGCATTTCTAAAATTCTCATTTCTTCTCATTTGTAGGTTGTTCCAACGATTGTCCATATGAAGAATTTGTAAAGTTAACAAGAGGCAGTTTACCAAATAACTGGGATATGGAATGTAAATCATTACATCACACAGAGAATAAATATGGTATGTTGTATAGCTATTATGACTATTTTGGCTGCAAATTATTAAATTAGAGGAGTTACTTTAAATGTATATTGTCAAGTAATATATATAGCATGCATTTCTATTTTCATACTTCGGAAATATGGATGTGTGCCTTATACACATAATACATATATCATTATCTAGGTTAACTTTGCCTTTCATCTTTACGGGGTCGATAAAATAAAGCACCAGTAATGCAGTGTCTCATCGGCGGCCACATAGCTTTGAAGTGTCTCACTGGCAGGCCACATAGCTTTGCAGTGTCTCATCGGTGAGCCATGATATCAAAATATACTGCACGCATATACATGAAAGCATGCACACACAGTTCACCTGACCTCAATGTCTGACTATTCTAAATATCCGAGTTTGATTGTTTGTCACTGTCACACACACAATTACGTCCAGCTAAGTGAGTCTTATGGCTAGACGTGTTCTCTTGTCAGTATTCTAATCCAAAATAATTCAGAGCACTTTTTCAAGGATCACTTAGCTTAAGATTGAAACCTGTTCGAGGGCTGGGGACAAAAATCCTTCATGCGCCAGATGTGGCCTGCGAGCCAGGGGTTGCCAACCCCTGTTTTACAACATTCAGGGATGCTGTGTACCTATTCTAAAGTAAATACGTAAATATACATTGTATATGTGTGAATATATGTGTGTGTGTGTGTGTGTGTGTGCGTGTGTGCATGTGTGTGTGTGCTTGTGTGTGTACACTCAAATCATACTCTCTCCTCTTTCAACTCTTGGCCATCACTTTCTTAATCCCATTTGTGTTGGAAGAATGGAGACTGCATGTAGTAGAGAGGTCACCTTAAACTTGCAGTGCACAAAACAACCTCGCTAGCAATGGTGGCATCATAAAATACACTCAGTGTACTCAGTGTACTGCAAAGTGGTTGACCATTTGAATTGAATGGCGATAACATAAAATAAAGATGCTTGTCAAAAACCTCTCTAGTGCTGGTATCAAGGCCAGATTTATTGGCGGGGCTGTATGGGCAAATGCCCTAGGCTCTTGCCTCATCAAACAGAGCCCACGCAACCCTAACCTAACCCTCTCTCTGAATATAGCCCCTTCTCTCTCTCTCTCTCTCTCTTTCTCCCTGTTTATATAAATATATATATATATGTATGTGTGTCTGTATGTTTGTGTGTCCCACTAAGGTCTAAATCTGGTCCTGGCTGGTGTCACAGTATAATGCACTCAATGCAATTGGTAAAGTGCTTGAAAATAGAACATAGTGTAGATAAGAATATGTAGTTTTGTTGAGCACTTTACAACCTTTCAAGTGCTGGTGTTTAGAAAAACTTCACCTAATATGCTCTGTAAAGTGGTTGGTGTTATGAGTGGTAACTAGCTGTAGAAACCATGCCAAGATTTGGAATATATGAGTGCAGCGTGGTACTCTGACTAATCCTAGACTTCAATAACTTTGAATCAAAACTGACCGAAACTATGATGGACCATTCAAACTATGTTAGCATGGAAAGCTGACATAAAATTCTAATGACGATGACAATATATATATATATATATGGCATGGGTATCCTGGTTTTCAGAATAGATACACCATATCCCTGCATTTAGATAGAAGAGTTGGCATCAGGAAAGGCATCTGGCTGTAAAACACCATCTTAAACCATCCCCTCCAAACCTATGTCAACTGTCATAGTCCATATGCATTACATACCTGTACTAGCCCAGTTGTATCTCTTAAACACTACATTTGATACCACTTATACCTAGATTTTCTCTTAAATCATCTGTGCTTCGTCATTCATGCACTCAAACATTATACATTCTAGAAAGTATGCTCACTTCACTTCTTTTCTCTCCCTTCAATGCCCATGTCTCACTGCCCTCAAATATCACATTTCATACATAAGAACCCTTTTCTTTCCAGTAGATGTAATAGCTCCCTGAACTTTCTCCACTTTGGGTTTATTCTAGCTACCATATGTTCAGAGCATCAACCTCCTCAGCTGATAAAGTCGCTTGGATAACAAAAGCTATGAACTACTTCTATGGAGCCTTCCAAGGATTGGAAATAATTGTTTCTACTATTGGCATAAGGCCAGAAATTACCCAGTACATTACTGGTACTTTATTTTATCGACCCCGTAAGGATGAAAGGCAAAGTTAACCTCGGCGGGATTTTGGAAATAATATATTTTATTGGTGCTCTGACTTCTATCTGATCCTATGCATCTTTTTTTATGTTCTGCTTCCATAGGTACATTATATTCATTCGGTACATTATATGAAATTCTTCCCGAGTTTTTCTGCATATCCAGCCTAGCCATATCATTCATAGTGGAAGGGTCTTGCTTTCTTTCCTACTTACTAAATATTTTAGTCTAAATTTTTCATCAAGGACTTTCAATTTTAGGTTCTGTTTCCGAACTTGCTTTCTAAATATTCCCCACTTTCAGCTATAATAATTAGGCCCTTAATGTTGGCGTAGATGTTAAGTGCTATCGCGAACAAAATCAGAGTACTTTAAATATTTAGTAGTGTTAAGTATCTATACAAATATAGTGCTTTCGTGATGTAGGATGAAGAAGAATTTTCCTTAATTCTCAACAACTCCTATCGCCTCATCCAACTTAATATATAAAAAATTCAGCTTTTCTTTTCACGTTCTCATGGACACATATTTTTAGAGCCCTTTTCTTAAAAACAATACTTTTTTAATTATACACATATTTTCAAAGATTATCATTTTAAAATAGGCTGTAATTTCAAGGGAAATAACTTCCGCAAACCATTTATAATTTACGAATAAGGAGTTATTTCCCTTATATTAATTACCTTGGTTATGATGCATAATTGAAAGCAATTATTGCGACTACAAATATTTTTCATAAACAGCGGTGTGGGAGATATATATTTTTCCCATATATTTTGTTTCTTCGCTTCTTTATGTGGTTGAAGCCTTTACATTACATGAAAAATCTAGTTATAAAGTATTACCAATAAAAAAACAATATATATAGACCAGCAGCGGTCAACTGATTAGAAGGGACTATACTGTATTTCGTCCATTTTTCTGTTGTTCTCGCCCACGAGTTTTGACTCTTTATATATGTGTGTGGCGTGTGTGTGAGTTGTGATCGGATGTAGGAGATCAGCAAAGTATTCTCGCCACCTTGTGAGGATGCAACTCTCTGGAGAGAGGAAATCCCCAGATGTGTTCTTGATAGCAGGTGTGGAGGAGGACTTTTTATTGCAAAGTTGGTGGATGGTCTACCAGAACATTTTATTTGCTGATCTGAAGTCGGATTCCAGCTTAAACACAGTCCTCCCATGTCTTAACTTTGGATGTTTTTACATCTTCTGATGTAAAAGTGCATCTGGGAGCAGTGACTAATCTCTCGGAGGCTGAGGTCACAAGAGCAGTTAAAGAGCACAAACGTAGCAAGGCTACTGAGGAAGGTGAAATCTGGCCCAAGATGTTAAATGCTTTAAATAGAGAGGTATTCTCTGGCTGTCCCGTGTGTACGGGGAGGCCTGGATCTCTGGAAAGACACCTAAGCAATGGCAATCAGGAGTGATAATCTCAATTTTCAAAAATATATATATTGTTTTGTCTTTGGCACAACTGAAGAGTCCTCTCGACACTTACTTTGGCAAGTATTATTATGGCTGGAAGCCCTTCCTACCACTAACCTCTTTACACAGCGCAGAGAGTGTTTATAGTGTCACCAGCATTAGACAGATTGTCCCACCCTTGACATATCTGAAGAGTGGTGATATTACATTTAACAGTTGTAGCTTCTATGGTTTAGTTCCAGGTTAGCTCTGTTTGAGCAGACCAAGTAGTGATCAAGGTGTTCTATTTGTGACAATACCTTTTTCTTCGTTTTTCTTTTATTTTATAACATTTTATAACATTTTCTAGTGTAAAGACCTTTATTTGAAGTGTTGTATAATCTGTTGGAGATACAATTTCTATCTCTAGCAGATCAAGCTACTATGTAGAAGCTCCCAATTGTTGCTCAGTGGGAAAGGGTTAAAGGCTATTATACCTACCAATTTATTACCATGTTTAATAATATGCCATTTTTTTAAAAACTTGGACCTTGAATCTTTTGTTATCTATTTACATTTTACATTTTCCAGAATTTAAACGTCGCTGCAATGTCTGGGTGAGTGTTTGTTACTTTGTCTTCTTATAATTGATTCTACATTTGGCTAAGGCCAGCAATTTAAAAGGAAGAAAAATCAATTAAATCGACCTCAGTACATCACTGGTGCTTTATTTCATCAACCCCATAAGGATGAAAGACAAACCTAAATTCAGCAGGATTTGAAATCAGAACATAAAGGGCCATGATTATATGTATATTACCCAATGTTCTAGCATTTCTGTCAATCCACCACCCTTGTTTTCTTAATAATAATAATAATATCTGGTAATTTTTCCCTATCCTTTCTCTCAGTTAATATAGACAAGGCCCATATTATTGTAATGCTGCCATTTCCAAATGCTGTCTGTTTGTCCTGTGCTGCTCAATACATCAGTTTGTCCATTACTACCATGTCTACCACAGGACTGAAAAAGTTTTCTTTGGATGGTTCTTTCGCAAGCTTTTATTTTATTTTGCTTTTTCTGCGAAGATGAGAAGGATTTGGTGACCAGCGTCTAAAGGCGTGTTTTGTACCTTTTTTGGCACCAGTTGACATGATCGTTTGGATGACCATAACCAGTAAGCAATCGGCCTATTCAGATAGAGACAAAGAGAGAGAGAGAGAGATGGACAGACTGGCAGACAGGAGCAAGAAAACAGACTTAGTATTTGACTGCTACTCTATTTTATTCATCCTGGAAAGATCAATGAAAGTTAATTAACTTCATTGAAATTCATACAAAATCCATAAGAAATACTGGGATAATGATTTTGCCAAACAACCCTTTTGTGATATATATGATGCATGTTTATACTACTTACCTCATGTATTAACTTAGAATTGCCTTTGTTTCTACGACGGTTGGCTCAAAAGTTCTTAGGCTGATCAAGATACTCTTATGAAATGACTAAATGAGGTTATTTTTCAACATAGCCTTTGGAAAGAAATAATGCAGTTATTAGTAAGAAAAGTTGAAATTAAGAATACAAGATTTCACAGTCAGCCTATGAAGTTTTCAACCAACCCTCATATGTTCGGATATTCTGTATAAAGGCTTAGTATAGTTGATAACACTTTAAGATGTATCTATTATTTGAGGATGAGGGCTATAATTTAGTCAAGGATGAGGAAAGTGTTCAAGATTCTTATAGAACCTACTAGACTGGTGATACTAGAGCAGTCAAAACCAGATTAAGACCCTTTCGAGCCCTAAGTACTAAAATATTATAGTACTCTCCATATATAAAATCTGCAAAACTTTTTTTTAATACATTAAATTTGAATAAAATGATGTCCCTCTTTCCTTGATGGACAAAACATGTGGTTATTTTACTTAATGGTTTATCTAGCCCTCTCTGAACATCTACAGATCAATGTGAACAGGAGAGAAGACGTCTCCATGGAAGTTTCCTCTTCTTTTAGATATAGGGCTACTTTTTATTTAGCTTTTCTTATTGGCAGAATCATTCAGAGTTCAAAGTCTGCTAGGGGCCAACTTTGCCTTTCATCCTTCCAGGTTTTATATGATAACACACAAATCAGGTACTGGGATCAGTTTTATAGACTTTCATCTTTTCTCAAATTGCTGGCCTTATACCTAGAATAGAAACCATTACTACTACTACTACTACTACTACTACTACTATTATCACCATCATCATCATCATTATTATTATTATCATTCCAGAAACCAACAGTACACCAAAATGAAGAGACTGATTGTTATTATGCCACAAATACATTATAAATTATGAAGAATACATTACAGAAATATTTCAATGAAAACACAAAAGGAAATCACAAAAACAAAAGACTCCTCCTGTACATACTGTGTCGATTTAAAAAAAAAAAACGGCCTAATATTTTATGATAATTTATTTCACTTGATAACTAAATATTTTCAACCATCAACAATGTTGTATATTATTATTGTTATTATTACTTTGGTATCTCAGTCATTGATGTTATTTAACCAGAAAATTTGCCCTAATAAACATCAAACCTTAACCTGCAGCATCGGATATTCAGAACATATCGGAGGGTCATTGCTGTTCCCAGAATGCATGTTCCAGCCTTGGAAGTTCTTCAAGAGAGTACCTAGTGCTCCTATAATAATGGTCTCTTATATAGGCACAAGGCCAGCAATTCGGGGGAGGAGAAAGTCGATTAAATCAACCCCAGTACGGGACTGGTACTTTATTTTATCGACCCCGTAAGGATAAAAGGCAAAGTTAACCTCGACGGGATTTGAACTCAGATCATAAAGGGCTGTAACTCTATGCTGCAAAGCATCACGTCAGACTTTCTACCGATACTGCCTTCTAGGGCTCCTATAATAATCAGAACGATTCCAAATACTTTTCAGTTCCCACTTTAAATCCTGGTATCAGTTAATTTTCTCCTTCTCCTTTACGTAAACACTTGTGTCAAAAGGGTAAACTACATCTATAATCAAGCAAGATCTTTTTTCCTTGTCAAAAACCACCCGTTTTCTATCATCAACATCAACTCTGACTTATGCTCATATCATTTCTCAAAATGAGGTAATTTGTTCAGTTTGCATAAATGCCAGTGAATCACTTTTCCTGTGATATCATGCCTCCAGCTTTTATAGTGAGTCTGGGCTAGGTGTTTACACTTGGATACGATGTGAGCCACACTTTCCTCTCTTTCTCTACAGATCCTACAGAGTAGGCTAGCTCCTTCCTTGTCAATGTGGTGTTTCATCGACTTCATTCTAAGGGCTTGCTCCTGTCCAGTCAGTATCATTCCCTCTGTGGCTTTCATAAGGTCCCCTTTCTTTAACCAGTTCCATGTCTGCGGATCTCTAAATTCTGTTTTCTTTAAAATGATGCTATGAAGAGCCTTATCATTTAAGTTGTTCTTCCTCTTTGTTGTTACTTCTTTCTTGGAAACCCTTGGTCAATTGTCTCCTCCTTCAATACAGCATTAAGTATTGGTTCATTACTCTCAGGCACATATTTATGTAGACAGCTGTTCTCCATCTGAACACAGTCCTCCATGCTGATAAGACCTCTTCTTTAGTACAGTCTATGAACATCACCCTTCTTATGAAACATACTGTAGGTGGTCATTAATTTCTTTTTCTTTCTATCCAGTTTTTTTTTCTTGCATTCCATTTCAGAATTCCCACACTGTACCTAATAATAGACAGCTCAGGAATTTACTGCACTTATGACATTCCTACTATTTAGATGTGATTTTAGTATATTCCTTATTCTCCTTATACATTCAGTCCTCATCAGCACCTTCATGTTATTATTCTTGATGTCATCTGCCTCCAGAATACCCAAACACCTGTATCCCTCTTCAGTGTCGATTTCCACTATCATCTCACCCATTGGTACCTGTACCCCGCTGCCTCCATTTAACCCACCCCTCCTCACCACCAGGACCCCAAACCAACCAACACCAAATTCCATACATACATCATTGCTGAAAACATGGACAGTGTTAACAAGTATGTCATTGGTGCAGTAACTGCATCACCTAGCACTGCTCTGTGTACTTAGTATGTTCAGTATTGCTTTTAGAGCTGTTGTTTCTATTGAAATTGACACATATATGGGGGCTGTAAACAAATGGTTATATAGACCGTAGTATTCCGCTGAAATTAGCCCAATGCTGTATAGGTTATTGAGGAAAGATATATTTGGAATTGTCACCAGTATAAGTATTATAAGCATACATTTTAGTGGAAAGATGAAAGCAATGTCAGTACCTCAGATGGACTTTGAATTCAGGAGATTACTTCACAGAATTTAAGGTACTACTTTAGCATGTGGTCTACCAGAGTATCCATAGTCTATGCTGTGAAATGAACTTTAGCATGCAGTCTACCTTTTCATCTATGACTGATCGATATAAAAAAGCAATCAACAAACAATCACATCTCAAATTGAACCTGATAACATCGATGTAATACATTTTACCCACTACAATGCTGTTAAAAGATTTCTAGAGACATGTCATTTTAACAGCAGAAACAGCAGTTGCACTTTTACAGGAAAACAATCTCCTGGATACACCACAAGGAGCAAGTCCGTGCCATCTATATGGTAGTGACTAGCAAGAAAAACAAAAGCGTGACAGTGGTGGGGAATACAGGCTTGTACTGCGTTGTCCTTGAAGGGGGTGCCAAAATTCACATTCTGTTCAGAAAAGAAACTCATAGGCTGCACACTGAGATGTAAAAGACAGTAGACCACACACTAAAGTGTAAATAGCCTGGTAGACTGCATGCTAAAGTAGCACCGAACTTAGTCTGGTGTTCTACTATATCAGTTGCTCCACTGCCTTTATGTGTTTACAAAATGATGAATATCTTCACTGTTTGAATGTTCAAGTAGATGGTGAGTGGGGTGTCTTCCAATTCCACCCAGGATAGGATGCCAGTCTCTTACAGAACACATTCACCATAAGATTTAGTATAATTTTCTTGATTATTTCTTTTTTATTGCTTAGTCAGGAACAATGTCCATGGTTATTTTCAAGGCCTCCAACACTAGAGAAAAGGAGTGGAGGTAGTTTTCATCAAACTGGAGGCTTGGCTTGAATGCTTGCAACAGACTGAACTCCACTAAAGACATCAAACGTTAGTGGTTTTATATCAGAACACAGATTAAAAATATCACTGAATAACAGCAACGGTCCATCCAACGGCTTTCCAGACAGTTTCCATCTAAATTTCTTTAACAACATGGCGAAAGGTTGTGAGTTCAATTCTCAGACTGGGTGATGTGTTGTTTCCTTGAGCAAGACACTTTATTTCACATTGCTCCAGTTTACTCAGCTGTAGAAATGAGTTGATAGGGACTGGGGTCCCTATCATTCCACTGCAAAGTGGTCGTGGAGGTGCCACGGCAAAAAAGCACCCAGCACTCACTGTAAATGAGGTTGGTGTTAGGAAGGGCATCCAGCTGTAGAAATCAAGCCAGCATCAGTTCCCGTCCCACCCTTGCAAGCAGGGAAAAAGCAGACGTAAAATGAAATGATGAATGATGAAGGCTTCTGCTTACCAGAGGCCATGGTAGAAGACACTTGCCCAAAGTGGGATCAAGTACAAAATCATGCAACCACAAAGCAATGTTTTTAACTCCATAGTCATACCTACAAACAATTTAGTATCAATTTCTCAGTCAGAGATTAAAATCATCATCATCATTTTTACATCCATTTTTCCAATCTTGTATAGGTTGAATGGAACCTCAGCGCCGTATCTCTTCACTCACCATGCTCCTTAATAATTTCCTCTGTGAGTCTCAGCAATTTGAGGCGAGCTCTCACAACTGCTGCCCAGGCCTTCCTTGGTCTACCTCCACTGTGGCTTCCTTCCACTGGGATTTCCTTGAACTTCTTCACCCAGCGATCATTATCTATGCATATCCCATGTCCATACCAATGCAGGCTTCTCTCCTGCACACCACCTCAGACTTCTCTTAAACCCAGCTTCTCCCTCAACGTGTCCAAGTTCTGCCTTTCTCTCACACTTACATTACACATCCAACGAAGCATGGTTGCTTCATTTCTCTCCAGTCTATGCATGATCTCTGTTGTCACAGCCCATATTTCATACTAAGCAAAATAGCACTTACCACACAAGCATCATACAGTCATCCTTTTGTAGGTTTTGGGAAAAACAGGGTAACAAAAAAAATCAAGAGCCCTGCTTCAGAAAGAGAAGAAAAAAAACACTTAAAGTGAGATATGAACTCAGAATCTATCAGCTTGTTGACTAATACTTTTACTCAGGCAAACCATTGTCTGGCTAAATAGAAAAATAAGCGTTATTTGCACTCAGCTCTATCAACACTCTCTTCAGTGTTTAAACAACTTCTTAAGTGTTTGGCATCTTAACCTTGACATCGTTTCCCCTATCCAATAACAGCAACAATAACAACAAAAACAATAGTAACAATAACATCAAAAACAATAGTAACAACAATAACAGCAAAAACAATAGTAACAACAATAACAGCAAAAACAATAGTAACAACAATAACAAAAACATCAACAACAACAGTAATAACGTCAATTACATCAACATCAACAACAATAACAACAACAGTAACAACAATAACATCAACAATGGTAACATCAATAACAACAATAACAACATCAATAACATCAGCAATAACAACATCAATGACAACAATATCAAGAACAATAATAACGACAGCAATAACAATAACAACATCAATAACATCAGCAAATAACGACAACAATAACATCAATAACAATAACAACATCAATAACAACAATAACAACATCAATAACATCAGCAATAACAACATCAACAACAACAACATTAACAACAACATCAACAACAACAATAACAACATCAACAACAATAACATTATTATCACCAACAACAACAATAACTACACCATTGAAAACAATAACAATGCCAGCATCATCAACATCATAATCACCACGACCACAAACAACATCAACAATAACAACAATAGCAACAACAGTAGCAATATCAATACCATCAAAAACAATAACAAAGGCAATAACAAAATCCACATCACCATCATAAGCAACATCTTCAAGTAGCCAATGAGAGTGTTTATGTGGTCGCTTGATCTGCTAGAAATAGCAGCCAAATATTCCTTGTATCACGTTGTGCTCTCTTTTAAAAAATGGTTTCCTACTCTTAAGAAAAAGATGGGATGTTCATGGTTGGAATGTTTTTAATGATGTGTCGGCTTCGTAAGGTTTGAGCTAGAGATAAACAACAATGACAACAACAACATTAACAACTTCACTATCACCAACAACAACAACTTCACTATCACCATCACCATCAACAACAACAACAACAACAACTTCACTATCACCAACAACAACAACTTCACTAACACCATCACCATCAACAACAACAACAACAACAACAACAACTTCACTATCACCATCACCATCAACAATAACAACAACAATAACTTCACTATCCCCATCAACAATAACAACAACAACAACTTCACTATCACCATCACCATCAACAATAACAACAACTTCACCATCACCATCTCCACTAACAACAACAACTTCACTATCACCATCACCATCAACAATAACAACACCAACAACAACTTCAATATCACCATCACCATCAACAATAACAACAACAACTTCACTATCACCATCAACAACAACAACAACAACTTCACTATCACCATCACCATCAACAACAACAACAACTTAACTATCACCATCACATTCAACAATAACAACACCAACAACAACTTCACTATCACCATCACCATCAACAATAACAACAACAACAACTTCACTATCACCATCACCATCAACAACAACACCAACAACAATTTCACTATCACCATCACCATCAACAATAACAACAATAACAACTTCACTATCACCATCACCATCAACAATAACAACAACAACTTCACTATCACCATCACCATCAACAATAACAACAACAACAACAACTTCACTATCACCATCACCATCAACAATAACAACAACAACAACAACTTCACTATCACCATCACCATCAATAACAACAACAACAACTTCACTATCACCATCACCTTCAACAATAACAACACCAACAACAACTTCACTATCACCATCACCATCAACAATAACAACAACAACAACAACAACTTCACTATCACCATCACCATCAACAATAACAACAACAACAACAGCTTCACTATCACCATCAACAACAACAACAACAACTTAACTGTCACCATCACCATCAACAATAACAAGAACAACAAGTTCACTATCACCATCACCATCAACAGTAACAACAACAACAACTTCACTATCACCATCACCATCCACAATAACAACAACAACAACAACTTCACTATCACCATTAACAATAACAACAACAACTTCACTATCACCATCACCATCAACAATAACAACAACAAATTCACTATCACCATCACCACCACCAACAACAACAACAACAACTTCACTATCACCACCACCATCAACAATAACAACAACAACTTCACTATCACCACCACCATCAATAACAACAACAACAACTTCACTAGCACCAGCACCATCAACAATAACAACAACAACTTCACTATCACCACCACCATCAATAACAACAACAACAACTTCACTAGCACCAGCACCATCAACAACAACAACAACAACTTCACTATCACCATCACCATCAATAACAACACCAATAACAACTTCACTATCACCATCACCATCAATAACAACAACAACAACTTCACTATCACCATCACCATCAATAACAACAACAACAACTTCACTATCACCATCACCATCAACAATAACAACACCAACAACAACTTCACTATCACCATCACCATCAACAATAACAACAACAACAACAACAACTTCACTATCACCATCACCATCAACAATAACAACAACAACAACAGCTTCACTATCACCATCAACAACAACAACAACAACTTAACTGTCACCATCACCATCAACAATAACAAGAACAACAAGTTCACTATCACCATCACCATCAACAGTAACAACAACAACAACTTCACTATCACCATCACCATCAACAATAACAACAACAACAACAACTTCACTATCACCATCACCATCCACAATAACAACAACAACAACAAATTCACTATCACCATCAACAATAACAACAACAACAACAACTTCACTATCACCATCACCATCAACAATAACAACAACAAATTCACTATCACCATCACCACCACCAACAACGACAACAACAACTTCACTATCACCACCACCATCAATAACAACAACAACAACTTCACTAGCACCAGCACCATCAACAATAACAACAACAACTTCACTATCACCATCACCATCAATAACAACACCAATAACAACTTCACTATCACCATCACCATCAATAACAACAACAACAACTTCACTATCACCATCACCATCAATAACAACAACAACAACTTCACTATCACCATCACCATCAACAATAACCACACCAACAACAACTTCACCATCACCATCAACAATAACAACAACAACTTCACTATCACCATCAACAACAACAACAACAACTTCACTATCACCATCACCATCAACAACAACAACAACTTAACTATCACCATCACATTCAACAATAACAACACCAACAACAACTTCACTATCACCATCACCATCAACAATAACAACAACAACAACTTCACTATCACCATCACCATCAACAACAACACCAACAACAATTTCACTATCACCATCACCATCAACAATAACAACAATAACAACTTCACTATCACCATCACCATCAACAATAACAACAACAACTTCACTATCACCATCACCATCAACAATAACAACAACAACAACAACTTCACTATCACCATCACCATCAACAATAACAACAACAACAACAACTTCACTATCACCATCACCATCAATAACAACAACAACAACTTCACTATCACCATCACCTTCAACAATAACAACACCAACAACAACTTCACTATCACCATCACCATCAACAATAACAACAACAACAACAACTTCACTATCACCATCACCATCCACAATAACAACAACAACAACAACTTCACTATCACCATTAACAATAACAACAACAACAACAACTTCACTATCACCATCACCATCAACAATAACAACAACAAATTCACTATCACCATCACCACCACCAACAACAACAACAACAACTTCACTATCACCACCACCATCAACAATAACAACAACAACTTCACTATCACCACCACCATCAAAAACAACAACAACAACTTCACTAGCACCAGCACCATCAACAATAACAACAACAACTTCACTATCACCATCACCATCAATAACAACACCAATAACAACTTCACTATCACCATCACCATCAATAACAACAACAACAACTTCACTATCACCATCACCATCAATAACAACAACAACAACTTCACTATCACCATCACCATCAACAATAACAACACCAACAACAACTTCACTATCACCATCACCATCAACAATAACAACAACAACAACAACAACTTCACTATCACCATCACCATCAACAATAACAACAACAACAACAGCTTCACTATCACCATCAACAACAACAACAACAACTTAACTGTCACCATCACCATCAACAATAACAAGAACAACAAGTTCACTATCACCATCACCATCAACAGTAACAACAACAACAACTTCACTATCACCATCACCATCAACAATAACAACAACAACAACTTCACTATCACCATCACCATCCACAATAACAACAACAACAACAAATTCACTATCACCATCAACAATAACAACAACAACAACAACTTCACTATCACCACCACCATCAACAATAACAACAACAACTTCACTATCACCACCACCATCAATAACAACAACAACAACTTCACTAGCACCAGCACCATCAACAATAACAACAACAACTTCACTATCACCATCACCATCAATAACAACACCAATAACAACTTCACTATCACCATCACCATCAATAATAACAACAACAACTTCACTATCACCACCACCATCAACAATAACAACAACAACTTCACTATCACCATCACCATCAATAACAACAACAATAACTTCACTATCACCATCACCATCAATAACAACAACAACAACTTCACCATCACCATCACCATCAACAACAACACCAACAACAACTTCACTATCACCATCACCATCAATAACAACAACAACAACTTCACTATCACCATCACCAACAACAACAACAACACTAACAACTTCACTATCACCAACACCATCAACAATAACAACACCAACAACAACTTCACTATCACCATCACCATCAACAATAACAACAACAACAACTTCACTATCACCATCACCATCAACAACAACAACAACAACAACTTCACTATCACCATCACCATCAACAACAACAACAACAACAACTTCACTACCACCATCACCATCAACAATAACAACAACAACAACTTCACTAGCACCAGCACCATCAACAACAACAACAACAAAAACTTTACTATCACCATCACCATCAATAATAACAACAACAACAACTTCACTATCACCATTACCATCAACAATAACAACACCAACAACTTCATTATCACCATCACCATCAACGATAATAACACCAACAACAACTTCACTATCACCATCACCATCAATAATAACAACAACAACAACGTCACTATCACCATCACCATCAACAATAACTACACCAACAACAACTTCACTATCACTAACACCATCAACAACAACAACAACTTCACTACCACCATCACCCTCAACAATAACAACAACAACAACTTCACTAGCACCAGCACCATCAACAACAACAACAACAACAACTTCACTATCACCATCACCATCAACGATAACAACAACAACAACAACTTCACTATCACCATCACCATCAACAATAACAACACCAACAACAACTTCAATATCACCATCACCATCAACAATAACAACAACAACTTCACTATCACCATCAACAACAACAACAACAACTTCACTATCACCATCACCATCAACAACAACAACAACAACTTAACTATCACCATCACATTCAACAATAACAACACCAACAACAACTTCACTATCACCATCACCATCAACAATAACAACAACAACAACTTCACTATCACCATCACCATCAACAACAACACCAACAACAATTTCACTATCACCATCACCATCAACAATAACAACAATAACAACTTCACTATCGCCATCACCATCAACAATAACAACAACAACTTCACTATCACCATCACCATCAACAATAACAACAACAACAACAACTTCACTATCACCATCACCATCAATAACAACAACAACAACTTCACTATCACCATCACCATCAATAACAACAACAACAACTTCACTATCACCATCACCATCAACAATAACAACACCAACAACAACTTCACTATCACCATCACCATCAACAATAACAACACCAACAACAACTTCACTATCACCATCACCATCAACAATAACAACACCAACAACAACTTCACTATCACCATCACCATCAACAATAACAACAACAACAACAACTTCACTATCACCATCACCATCAACAATAACAACAACAACAACAGCTTCACTATCACCATCAACAACAACAACAACAACTTAACTGTCACCATCACCATCAACAATAACAAGAACAACAAGTTCACTATCACCATTACCATCAACAGTAACAACAACAACAACTTCACTATCACCATCACCATCAACAATAACAACAACAACAACAACTTCACTATCACCATCACCATCAACAATAACAACAACAACAACAACTTCATTATCACCATCACCATCAGCAATAACAACAACAAATTCACTATCACCATCACCACCACCAACAACAACAACAACAACTTCACTATCACCACCACCATCAACAATAACAACAACAACTTCACTATCACCACCACCATCAATAACAACATCAACAACTTCACTAGCACCAGCACCATCAATAACAAAAACAACAACTTCACCATCACTATCACCATCAACAACAACACCAATAACAACTTCACCATCACCATCACCATCAATAACAACAACAACAACTTCACTATCACCACCACTATCAACAATAACAACAACAACTTCACTATCACCATCACCATCAATAACAACAACAATAACTTCACTATCACCATCACCATCAATAACAACAACAACAACTTCACCATCACCATGAACAACAACACCGACAACAACTTCACTATCACCATCACCATCAATAACAACAACAACAACTTCACTATCACTATCACCAACAACAACAACAACAACAACTTCACTAGCACCAGCACCATCAATAACAAAAACAACAACTTCACCATCACCATCACCATCAACAACAACACCAATAACAACTTCACTATCACCATCACCATCAATAACAACAACAACAACTTCACTATCACCACCACCATCAACAATAACAACAACAACTTCACTATCACCATCACCATCAATAACAACAACAATAACTTCACTATCACCAACACCATCAATAACAACACCAACAACTTCACTATCACCAACACCATCAACAATAACAACAACAACAACAACTTCACTATCACCATCACCATCAATAACAACAACAACAACTTCACTATCACCATCACCAACAACAACAACACCAACAACTTCACTATCACCAACACCATCAACAATAACAACAACAACAACAACTTCACTATCACCATCACCATCAACAACAACACCAACGACATCACTATCACAATCACCATCAACAATAACGACAACAACTTCACTATCACCATCACCATCAACAACAACACCAACGACTTCACTATCACCATCACCATCAACAACAACACCAACGACTTCACTATCACCATCACCATCAACAACAACTTCACTATCACCATCACCATAAACAACAACACCAACGACTTCACTATCACCATCACCATCAACAACAACACCAACGACTTCTCTATCACCATCACCACCAACAACAACTTCACTATCACCATCACCATCAATAACAACAACAACAACTTCACTATCACCATCACCAACAACAACAACACCAACAACTTCACTATCACCATCACCAACAACAACAACACCAACAACTTCACTATCACCAACACCATCAACAATAACAACAACAACAACAACTTCACTATCACCATCACCATCAACAACAACACCAACGACATCACTATCACCATCACCATCAACAATAACGACAACAACTTCACTATCACCATCACCATCAACAACAACACCAACGACTTCACTATCACCATCACCATCAACAACAACACCAACGACTTCACTATCACCATCACCATCAACAACAACTTCACTATCACCATCACCATCAACAACAACACCAACGACTTCACTATCACCATCACCATCAACAACAACACCAACGACTTCACTATCACCATCACCACCAACAACAACTTCACTATCACCATCACCATCAACAATAACAACAACAACAACTTCACTATCACCATCACCACCAATAACAACAACAACAACTTCACTATCACCATCACCATCAACAATAACAACAACAACAACTTCACTATCACCATCACCATCAACAATAACAATAACTCACTATCACCATCACCATCAACAATAACAACACCAACAACTTCACTATCACCATCACCATCAACAATAACAACAACAACAACTTCACTATCACCATCACCATCAACAACAACAACAACTTCACTACCACCATCACCATCAACAATAACAACAACAACAACTTCACTAGCACCAGCACCATCAACAACAACAACAACAAAAACTTCACTATCACCATCACCATCAACGATAACAACACCAACAACAACTTCACTATCACCATCACCATCAATAATAACAACAACAACAACTTCACTATCACCATCACCATCAACAATAACAACACCAACAACTTCATTATCACCATCACCATCAATAATAACAACAACAACAACTTCCCTATCACCACCACTATCAACAATAACAACAACAGCTTCACTATCACCATCACCATCAATAACAACAACAACAACTTCACTATCACCATCACCATCAATAACAACAACAACAACTTCACTATCACTATCACCAACAACAACAACAACAAAAACTTCACTAGCACCAGCACCATCAATAACAAAAACAACAACTTCACCATCACCATCACCATCAACAACAACACCAATAACAACTTCACTATCACCATCACCATCAATAACAACAACAACAACTTCACTATCACCACCACCATCAACAATAACAACAACAAATTCACTATCACCATCACCATCAATAACAACAACAATAACTTCACTATCACCATCACCATCAATAACAACCACAACTTCACCATCACCATCAACAACAACACCAACAACAACTTCACTATCACCATCACCATCAATAACAACAACAACAACTTCACTATCACCATCACCAACAACAACAACAACACCAACAACTTCACTATCACCAACACCATCAACAATAACAACAACAACAACAACTTCACTATCACCATCACCATCAACAACAACACCAACGACGTCACTATCACCATCACCATCAACAATAACGACAACAACTTCACTATCACCATCACCATCAACAACAACACCAACGACTTCACTATCACCATCACCATGAACAACAACACCAACGACTTCACTATCACCATCACCACCAACAACAACTTCACTATCACCATCACCATCAACAATAACAACAACAACAACTTCACTATCACCATCACCACCAATAACAACAACAACAACTTCACTATCACCATCACCATCAACAATAACAACAACAACAACTTCACTATCACCATCACCATCAACAATAACAACAACTTCACTATCACCATCACCATCAACAATAACAACACCAACAACTTCACTATCACCATCACCATCAACAATAACAACAACAACAACTTCACTATCACCATCACCATCAACAACAACAACAACAACTTCACTATCACCATCACCATCAACAACAACAACAACTTCACTACCACCATCACCATCAACAATAACAACAACAACAACTTCACTAGCACCAGCACCATCAACAACAACACCAACGACATCACTATCACCATCACCATCAACAATAACGACAACAACTTCACTATCACCATCACCATCAACAACAACACCAACGACTTCACTATCACCATCACCATCAACAACAACACCAACGACTTCACTATCACCATCACCATCAACAACAACTTCACTATCACCACCACCATCAACAACAACACCAACGACTTCACTATCACCATCGCCATCAACAACAACACCAACGACTTCACTATCACCATCACCATCAACAACAACAACAACAACTTCACTATCACCATCACCATCAACAACAACAACAAGTTCACTGCCACCATCACCATCAACAATAACAACAACAACAACTTCACTAGCACCAGCACCATCAACAACAACAACAACAAAAACTTCACTATCACCATCACCATCAACGATAACAACACCAACAACAACTTCACTAACACCATCACCATCAATAATAACAACAACAACAACTTCACTATCACCGTCACCATCAACAATAACAACACCAACAACTTCATTATCACCATCACCATCAATAATAACAACAACAACAACTTCACTATCACCATCACCATCAATAATAACAACAACAACAACTTCACTATCACCATCACCAACAACAACAACAACAACTTCACTATCACCATCACCATCAACAACAACAACAACAACAACAACAAATTCACTATCACCATCACCATCAACAATAAGAACAACAACTTCACTATCCCCATCAACAATAACAACAACAACAACTTCACTATCACCATCACCATCAACAATAACAACACCAACAACAACTTCAATATCACCATCACCATCAACAATAACAACAACAACTTCACTATCACCATCAACAACAACAACAACAACTTCACTATCACCATCACCATCAACAACAACAACAACTTAACTATCACCATCACATTCAACAATAGCAACACCAACAACAACTTCACTATCACCATCACCATCAACAATAACAACAACAACAACTTCACTATCACCATCACCATCAACAACAACACCAACAACAATTTCACTATCACCATCACCATCAACAATAACAACAATAACAACTTCACTATCACCATCACCATCAACAATAACAACAACAACAACTTCACTAGCACCAGCACCATCAACAACAACAACAACTTCACTATCACCATCACCATCAACGATAACAACAACAACAACAACTTCACTATCACCATCACCATCAACAATAACAACACCAACAACAACAACTTCACTATCACCATCACCATCACCATCAACAGTAAGAACAACAACATCTTCACTATCACCATCACCATCAACAATAACAACAACAACAACTTCACTATCACCATAACCATCAAGAATAACAACACCAACAACAACTTCACTATCACCATCACCATCAACAACAACAACAACAACTTCACTATCACCATCACTATCAACAACAGCAACAACAACTTCACTATCACCATCACCATCAACAATAACAATAACAACAAATTCACTATCACCATCACCATCAACAATAACAACAACAACAACTTCACTATCACCGTCACCATCAACAATAACAACAACAATTTCACTATCACCATCACCATCAACAATAACAACAACTTCTCTATCACCATCACCATCAACAATAACAACAACAACAACTTCTCTATCACCATCACCATCAACAATAACAACAACAATTTCACTATCACCATCACCATCAACAATAACAACAACAACTTCACCATCACCATCACCATCAACAATAACAACAACAATTTCACCATCACCATCACCATCAACAATAACAACAACAACTTCACTATCACCATCACCATCAACAATAACAACAGTAACAACTTCACTATCACCATCACCATCAACAATAACAACAACAACTTCACTATCACCATCACCATCAACAATAACAACACCAACAACAACTTCACTATCACATCACCATCATCATCAACAATAACAACACCAACATCAACAACTTCACTATCAGCATCACCATCAACAATAACAACAACAACAAGTTCACTATCACCATCACCATCACCATCAACAACAACAACAACAACAACTTCACTATCACCATCAACAATAACTACACCAACAACAACAACTTCACTATCACCATCACCATCAACAATAACAACAACAACAACAACTTCACTATCACCATCACCATCAACAATAACAACACCAACAACTTCACTATCACCATCACCATCAACAATAACAACAACAACAACTTCACTATCACCATCACCATCAACAACAACACCAACAACTTCACTATCACCATCACCATCAACAATAACAACAACAACTTCACTATCACCAGCACCATCAACAATAACAACAACAACAACTTCTCTATCACCATCACCATCAACAACAACACCAACAACAACTTCACTATCACCATCACCATCAACAATAACAACAACAACAACTTCACTATCACCATCACCATCAACAATAACAACAACAACAACTTCACTATCACCATCAACATCAACAACAACTTCACTAACACCATCACCATCACCATCAACAATAACAACAACAACTTCACTATCACCATTACCATCAACAATAACAACACCAACAACAACTTCACTATCACCATCACCATCAACAATAACAACAACAACTTCACTATCACCATCACATCAACAATAACAACACCAACAACAACTTCACTATCCCCATCACCATCAACAATAACAACAACAACTTCACTATCACCATCACATCAACAATAACAACACCAACAACAACTTCACTATCACCATCACCATAAACAATAACAACAACAACTTCACTATCAACATCACCATCACTATCAACAACAACACCAACAACTTCACTATCACCATCAGCATCAACAATAACAACAACAATAACAACAACTTCACTATCTCCATCACCATCAATAATAACAACAACAACTTCAATATCACCATCACCATCAACAATACCAACACCAACAACTTCACTATCACCATCACCATCAATAATAACAACAACTTCACTATCACCATCACCATCAACAATAACAACACCAACAACTTCACTATCACCATCACCATCAACAATAACAACACCAACAACTTCACTATCACCATCCCCATCAACAATAACAACAACACCAAGAACTTCACTATCACCATCACCATCAATAATAACAACAACAACAACTTCACTATAACCATCACCATCAACAATAACAACACCAACAACTTCACTATCACCATCCCCATCAACAAGAACAACAACACCAAGAACTTCACTATCACTATCACCATCAACAATAACAACACCAACAACTTCACTATCACCATCACCATCAACAATAACAACAACAACAACTTCACTATCACCATCACCATCAACAATAACACCAACAACAACTTCACTATCACCATCACCATCACCATCAACAACAACAACAACTTCACCATCACCATCAACAATAACAACAATAACAACTTCACTATCACCATCACCATCAACAATAACAACACCAACAACTTCACCATCACCATTAACAATAACAACAACAACAACTTCTCTATCACCATCACCATCAAGAATAACAACACCAACAACTTCACTATCACCATCAACAATAACATCAACAACAACTTCTCTATCACCATCACCATCAACAATAACAACACCAACAACTTCACTATCACCATCACCATCAACAATAACAACAACAACAACTTCTCTATCACCATCACCATCAACAATAACAACACCAACAACTTCACTCGCACCAGCACCATCAACAACAACAACAACAAAAACTTCACTATCACCATCACCATCAATAATAACAACAACAACAACTTCACCATCACCATCAACAACAACACCGACAACAACTTCACTATCACCATCACCATCAATAACAACAACAACTTCACTATCACCACCACCATCAACAATAACAACAACAACTTCACTATCACCATCACCATCAATAACAACAACAATAACTTCACTATCACCATCACCATCAATAACAACCACAACTTCAACATCACCATCAACAACAACACCAACAACAACTTCACTATCACCATCACAATCAATAACAACAACAACAACTTCACTATCACCATCACCAACAACAACAACAACACCAACAACTTCACTATCACCAACACCATCAACAATAACAACAACAACAACAACTTCACTATCACCATCACCATCAACAACAACACCAACGACTTCACTATCACCATCACCATCAACAATAACGGCAACAACTTCACTATCACCATCACCATCAACAACAACACCAACGACTTCACTATCACCATCACCATCAACAACAACACCAACGACTTCACTATCACCATCACCATCAACAACAACTTCACTATCACCATCACCATCAACAACAACACCAACGACTTCACTATCACCATCACCATCAACAACAACACCAACGACTTCACTATCACCATCACCACCAACAACAACTTCACTATCACCATCACCATCAACAATAACAACAACAACAACTTCACTATCACCATCACCACCAATAACAACAACAACAACTTCACTATCACCATCACCATCAACAATAAAAACAACAACTTCACTATCACCATCACCATCAACAATAACAACAACTTCACTATCACCATCACCATCAACAATAACAACACCAACAACTTCACTATCACCATCACCATCAACAATAACAACAACAACAACTTCACTATCACCATCACCATCAACAACAACAACAACAACTTCACTATCACCATCACCATCAACAACAACAACAACTTCACTGCCACCATCACCATCAACAATAACAACAACAACAACTTCACTAGCACCAGCACCATCAACAACAACAACAACAAAAACTTCACTATCACCATCACCATCAACGATAACAACACCAACAACAACTTCACTAACACCATCACCATCAACAATAACAACAACAACAACTTCACTAGCACCAGCACCATCAACAACAACAACAACAAAAACTTCACTATCACCATCACCATCAACGATAACAACACCAACAACAACTTCACTGCCACCATCACCATCAACAATAACAATAACAACAACTTCACTAGCACCAGCACCATCAACAACAACAACAACAAAAACTTCACTATCACCATCACCATCAACGATAACAACACCAACAACAACTTCACTATCACCATCACCATCAATAATAACAACAACAACAACTTCACTATCACCGTCACCATCAACAATAACAACACCAACAACTTCATTATCACCATCACCATCAATAATAACAACAACAACAACTTCACTATCACCATCACCATCAATAATAACAACAACAACAACTTCACTATCACCATCACCAACAACAACAACAACAACTTCACTATCACCATCACCATCAACAACAACAACAACAACAACAACTTCACTATCATCATCACCATCAACAATAAGAACAACAACTTCACTATCCCCATCAACAATAACAACAACAACAACTTCATTATCACCATCACCATCAACAATAACAACACCAACAACAACTTCAATATCACCATCACCATCAACAATAACAACAACAACTTCACTATCACCATCAACAACAACAACAACAACTTCACTATCACCATCACCATCAACAACAACAACAACTTAACTATCACCATCACATTCAACAATAGCAACACCAACAACAACTTCACTATCACCATCACCATCAACAATAACAACAACAACAACTTCACTATCACCATCACCATCAACAACAACACCAACAACAATTTCACTATCACCATCACCATCAACAATAACAACAATAACAACTTCACTATCACCATCACCATCAACAATAACAACAACAACAACTTCACTAGCACCAGCACCATCAACAACAACAACAACTTCACTATCACCATCACCATCAACGATGACAACAACAACAACAACTTCACTATCACCATCACCATCAACAATAACAACACCAACAACAACAACTTCACTATCACCATCACCATCACCATCAACAGTAAGAACAACAACATCTTCACTATCACCATCACCATCAACAATAACAACAACAACAACTTCACTATCACCATAACCATTAAGAATAACAACACCAACAACAACTTCACTATCACCATCACCATCAACAACAACAACAACAACTTCACTATCACCATCACTATCAACAACAACAACAACAACTTCACTATCACCATCACCATCAACAATAACAATAACAACAAATTCACTATCACCATCACCATCAACAATAACAACAACAATTTCACTATCACCATCACCATCAACAATAACAACAACTTCTCTATCACCATCACCATCAACAATAACAACAACAACAACTTCTCTATCACCATCACCATCAACAATAACAACAACAATTTCACTATCACCATCACCATCAACAATAACAACAACAACTTCACCATCACCATCACCATCAACAATAACAACAACAATTTCACCATCACCATCACCATCAACAATAACAACAACAACTTCACTATCACCATCACCATCAACAATAACAACAGTAACAACTTCACTATCACCATCACCATCAACAATAACAACAACAACTTCACTATCACCATCACCATCAACAATAACAACACCAACAACAACTTCACTATCACATCACCATCATCATCAACAATAACAACACCAACATCAACAACTTCACTATCAGCATCACCATCAACAATAACAACAACAACAAGTTCACTATCACCATCACCATCACCATCAACAACAACAACAACAACAACTTCACTATCACCATCAACAATAACAACACCAACAACAACAACTTCACTATCACCATCACCATCAACAATAACAACAACAACAACAACTTCACTATCACCATCACCATCAACAATAACAACACCAACAACTTCACTATCACCATTACCATCAACAATAACAACAACAACAACTTCACTATCACCATCACCATCAACAACAACACCAACAACTTCACTATCACCATCACCATCAACAATAACAACAACAACTTCACTATCACCATTACCATCAACAATAACAACAACAACAACTTCTCTATCACCATCACCATCAACAACAACACCAACAACAACTTCACTATCACCATCACCATCAACAATAACAACACCAACAACTTCACTATCACCATTACCATCAACAATAACAACAACAACAACTTCACTATCACCATCACCATCAACAACAACACCAACAACTTCACTATCACCATCACCATCAACAATAACAACAACAACTTCACTATCACCATTACCATCAACAATAACAACAACAACAACTTCTCTATCACCATCACCATCAACAACAACACCAACAACAACTTCACTATCACCATCACCATCAACAATAACAACAACAACAACTTCACTATCACCATCAACATCAACAACAACTTCACTAACACCATCACCATCACCATCAACAATAACAACAACAACTTCACTATCACCATTACCATCAACAATAACAACACCAACAACAACTTCACTATCACCATCACCATCAACAATAACAACAACAACTTCACTATCACCATCACATCAACAATAACAACACCAACAACAACTTCACTATCACCATCACCATAAACAATAACAACAACAACTTCACTATCAACATCACCATCACTATCAACAACAACACCAACAACTTCACTATCACCATCAGCATCAACAATAACAACAACAACAACAACTTCACTATCTCCATCACCATCAATAATAACAACAACAACTTCAATATCACCATCACCATCAACAATACCAACACCAACAACTTCACTATCACCATCACCATCAATAATAACAACAACTTCACTATCACCATCACCATCAACAATAACAACACCAACAACTTCACTATCACCATCACCATCAACAATAACAACACCAACAACTTCACTATCACCATCCCCATCAACAATAACAACAACACCAAGAACTTCACTATCACCATCACCATCAATAATAACAACAACAACAACTTCACTATCACCATCACCATCAACAATAACAACAACAACAACTTCACTATCACCATCACCATCAACAATAACAACACCAACCACTTCACTATCACCATCACCATCAACAATAACAACAACAACAACTTCACTATCACCATCACCATCAACAATAACAACACCAACAACTTCACTATCACCATCACCATCAACAATAGCAACACCAACAACTTCACTATCACCATCACCATCAACAATAACAGCACCAACAACTTCACTATCACCATCACCATCAACAATAACAACAACACCAAGAACTTCACTATCACCATCACCATCAATAATAACAACAACAACAACTTCACTATCACCATCACCATCAACAATAACAACAACAACAACTTCACTATCACCATCACCATCAACAATAACAACACCAACCACTTCACTATCACCATCACCATCAACAATAACAACAACAACAACTTCACTATCACCATCACCATCAACAATAACAACACCAACAACTTCACTATCACCATCACCATCAACAATAACAACAACAACTTCACTATCACCATCACCATCAACAATAACAACAACAACTTCACTATCACCATCACCATCAACAATAACAACAACAACTTCACTATCACCATTACCATCAACAATAACAACAACAACAACTTCACTATCACCATCACCATCAGCATCAACAATAACAACAACAACTTCACTATCACCATCACATCAACAATAACAACAACAACAACAACTTCACTATCACCATCACCATCAACAATAACAACAACAACTTCACTATCACCATCACCATCACCATCAACAATAACAACAACAACTTCACTATCACCATCACATCAACAATAACAACACCAACAACTTCACTATCACCATCACCATCAACAATAACAACACCAACAACTTCACTATCACCATCACCATCAACAATAACAACAACAACTTCACTATCACCATCACCATCACTATCAACAACAACACCAACAACTTCACTATCACCATCAGCATCAACAATAACAACAACAACTTCACTATCACCATCACCATCAACAACAACAACAACAACTTCACTATCTCCATCCCCATCACTATCAACAACAACACCAACAACTTCACTATCACCATCAGCATCAACAATAACAACAACAACTTCACTATCACCATCACCATCAACAATAACAACAACAACAACAACTTCACTATCACCATCACCATCACTATCAACAACAACACCAACAACTTCACTATCACCATCAGCATCAACAATAACAACAACAACTTCACTATCACCATCACCATCAACAATAATAACAACAAAAACTTCACTATCACCATCACCATCAACAATACCAACACCAACAACTTCACTATCACCATCACCATCAATAATAATAACAACTTCACTATCACCATCACCATCAACAATAACAACACCAACAACTTCACTATCACCATCACCATCAACAATAACAACACCAACAACTTCACTATCACCATCACCATCAACAATAGCAACACCAACAACTTCACTATCACCATCACCATCAACAATAACAGCACCAACAACTTCAGTATCACCATCACCATCAACAATAACAACAACACCAACAACTTCACTATCACCATCACCATCAATAATAACAACAACAACAACTTCACTATCACCATCACCATCAACAATAACAACACCAACAACTTCACTATCACCATCACCATCAACAACAACAACAACTTCGCTATCACCATCACCATCAACAATAGCAACACCAACAACTTCACTGTCACCATCACCATCAACAATAACAACAACAACAACTTCACTATCACCATCACCATCAACAATAACAACAACAACAACAACTTCACTATCACCATCACCATCAACAATAACAACAACAACTTCACTATCACTATCACCATCAACAACAACAACAACAACAACAACAACTTCACTATCACCATCACCATCACCATCACCAACAACAACAACAACAACAATTTCACTATTCCTATCACCACCAACACTAATAACATCAACAACAACAAAAACAACACCAACAATAACATTAATTACAAAAACAATATCAACAACATGAGCAGCAAACAATATAAACAGCAGTAGAATATTACTTAACAACATCCTCTTTAACAACAACATCCTCTTCATCGACAATAACAACAACATCCTCAACAAGATCATGTCTTTATTTAAGACAGTATAGTGTGATTTGAAAGAGGTTTGGCTGCTATTTCTAGTAACATCAATACTCTAATCCACCCAGCCACTAAACTCTAGACACAGATGAATCAGTATGGGATCTTCTCTATGGTAAATTGACTTACAAGTAATAGCAGCTAAATTCCCTCAAATCACATGAGTTAACAAAGTAACAAAGTAAACCTACACAGAAATAACAACCAAATACTTTCAACCTTGCAGTTATTTGCATGCGTGCATGGTACTGTAACTCCTGTTGGAGTGGCAGAAGGTGCCATATTGACATACAGCGTTTCTAGGGCATGTTTAAACCTGGTGGAGGCCATGCCTCTCCAGGTCTAAATGCAGCAGATTACTTACAGAGAAGAGAGAGAGAGGAAATGAAAAAGAGTTATAGGGGAAGAATTGACCCCAGTATGAGACTGATTCTTTTTTCATCCTCAAATTGATGAAAAGTAAAGTTCACCTTGGGAGGATTTGAACTTAGAAAGCATAGAGCCTAAACGAATACCACATTGCATTCTCTATGACACTCTAACGACTCTACCAGTTCACTGACCTTGTAGTTATTTAACCCTAGGTTAATTCTCATTTAGAAAAAAACTATGATCAAAAGCATTCCAGCCATGACCATACCTTCATTTTAGAGTTATCTAAGACTACATTATTTATTGTGGCTTTTTTTTTAGTAAACAACCCTACAATGTGTGCCCCTTTCTACTAGTTATTTCCCCATTTTTCCCAATAAAATAATTTCAACTTATAGATTTGTAAACTGACAAACTTAGTTTTCAACACTTCTTGCTCTAACCACACATCACAGTCCATACTCACAGACATGCATTCACACGAACACACACATACATTCACACAAACACACACACATACATTTACACAAACACACACATACATTTACACAAACACACATACATTCATACAAACACACACATACATTCACACAAACATGCACACATACATTTACACAAACACGCACATACACTCACACAAAGTGTAGTTTTTCACCATCCCATTCCTTCCTTTTACACACACATACATTCATGCAGGCAGCATACGTAAAGAGAGAGGAGTAGTAAGAGGTAGTCAAACTACTTCTCTCTCTTTGTGTTGTGACAGAATCACAGAAATGTATATATAGACTAGCAATATCAAAATGGCTGACTGAATACACACATGCCTTTTCTCAAAAAGATTTTTCCGGTACTTCTTCTTTTCACTCCCTATCTTTCTACTTCATCTTTTATTTCTCATTCTATCCACTGATGATGAAAGACTAGTGTCCGAAACATAAAGACTCTTTTCCTACTATATCAAGCATTAATTTAATATATTTCTTCGTCGTCCTGTGTTGTTTCCATTTACATTTTGCATACATACCCTCAGTAGCTGCGCATTAACTCTGTGATGGACTGGCATCTCATCTAGGGTGACATCTTTCACTCTCACTCACTGAATGCCAATGAATCCAGGATAAGAACTGGTCTGGTAAGTTTCTGTTTGAGGCAGACACGTTTTAGCTTGGTAGGCACTTTATTTTATAGACACTGAGAAGGTGAAAGGGTTGAACTGGGAACATAAAAGACCCTGAACAAATAGCACAAAGCATTTTGTCCAGTTTTCTAACAATTCTGTCAGTCAACAGTAAAAAGAATAAAAACAAGGCAACCAATGAGATTGAATTGATTTTATTTCAAATGTTTATGATTTTACAGACAAAAAATTAAATAATTGATGGATATATTGAACAGGAGAAATGAGCGGGCAGAGGGAATACTTACTGATTTAATGAATAATCTACTTCAAAATAAACAGAAAAGAAAAATATTGTCTAATGAAATATTTACTTCAACGCCCCCGCCAAAAAAAAATTCGTCGTTTGCATTTCCAGAAAATATACCTTACAGGGAAAATATCTGCATTGGTTATAAATTTCTGCCTCTGTAAGATTTACTTGTTTTAAATTATACTTGTTCTTATAATAATAATAATAATGAAAGTATTGTGTAAAGAGCTCAGGTGCACTACAACTCGTCAAAGGTGCATGTATAGTACATAGAATAATATACAAATGTCAGGGAAGTGAATAGTGTATGAGTCATGATATACATGTGTGTATGTGTATGGAGGGGGAACATTAGGTGTAGTGTTGGCGAATCTCGGGAAGCATGGAGGTTTTAAAGGATGCAGTGTCTCAACAACTTCACTATCACCATCACCACCAACAACAACAACAACAACAACTTGACTATCACCATCACCAACAACAACAACAACACCAACAACTTCACTATCAGCACCACCATCAACAATGACAACAACAACAACTTCACTATCACCATCACCACCAACAACAACAACAACAACAACTTGACTATCACCATCACCAACAACAACAACAACACCAACAACTTCACTATCAGCACCACCATCAACAATGACAACAACAACAAGTTCACTATCACCATCACCAACAACAACAACAACACCAACAACTTGACTATCACCATCACCATCAACAACAACAACAACAACAACTTCACTATCACCATCACCATCAACAACAACAACAACTTCACTACCACCATCACCATCAACAATAACAACACCAACAACAACTTCATTATCACTATCACCATCAACAATAACAACAACAACAACTTCACTACCACCATCACCATCAACAACAACAACAACAACAACTTCACTATCACCATCACCATCAACAATAACAACAACAACATCAACTTCACTATCACCATCACCATCAACAATAACAACAACAACAACAACTTCACTATCACCATCACCATCAACAATAACAACAACAACTTCACTATCACCATCACCATCAACAATAACAACAACACCAAGAACTTCACTATCACCATCACCATCAATAATAACAACAACAACAACTTCACTATCACCATCACCATCAACAATAACAACAACAACAACTTCACTATCACCATCACCATCAACAATAACAACACCAACAACTTCACTATCACCATCACCATCAACAATAACAACAACAACAACTTCACTATCACCATCACCATCAACAACAACACCAACAACTTCACTATCACCATCACCATCAACAATAACAACAACAACTTCACTATCACCATCACCATCAACAATAACAACAACAACTTCACTATCACCATTACCATCAACAATAACAACAACAACAACTTCTCTATCACCATCACCATCAACAACAACACCAACAACAACTTCACTATCACCATCACCATCAACAATAACAACAACAACAACTTCACTATCACCATCACCATCAACAATAACAACAACAACAACTTCACTATCACCATCACCATCACCATCAACAATAACAACAACAACTTCACTATCACCATCACATCAACAATAACAACACCAACAACAACTTCACTATCACCATCACTATCAACAACAACACCAACAACTTCACTATCACCATCAGCATCAACAATAACAACAACAACTTCACTATCACCATCACCATCAACAATAACAACAACAACAACTTCACTATCACCATCACCATCAACAATAACAACAACAACAACAACTTCACTATCTCCATCACCATCAATAATAACAACAACAACTTCACTATCACCATCACCATCAACAATACCAACACCAACAACTTCACTATCACCATCACCATCAATAATAATAACAACTTCACTATCACCATCACCATCAACAATAACAACACCAACAACTTCACTATCACCATCACCATCAACAATAACAACACCAACAACTTCACTATCACCATCCCCATCAACAATAACAACAACACCAAGAACTTCACTATCACCATCACCATCAATAATAACAACAACAACAACTTCACTATAACCATCACCATCAACAATAACAACACCAACAACCTCACTATCACCATCACCATCAACAATAACAACACCAACAACTTCACTATCACCATCACCATCAACAATAACAGCACCAACAACTTCAGTATCACCATCACCATCAACAATAACAACAACACCAACAACTTCACTATCACCATCACCATCAATAATAACAACAACAACAACTTCACTATCACCATCACCATCAACAATAACAACACCAACAACTTCACTATCACCATCACCATCAACAACAACAACAACTTCGCTATCACCATCACCATCAACAATAGCAACACCAACAACTTCACTGTCACCATCACCATCAACAATAACAACAACAACAACTTCACTATCACCATCACCATCAACAATAACAACAACAACAACAACTTCACTATCACCATCACCATCAACAATAACAACAACTTCACTATCACTATCACCATCAACAACAACAACAACAACAACAACAACTTCACTATCACCATCACCATCACCATCACCAACAACAACAACAACAACAATTTCACTATTCCTATCACCACCAACACTAATAACATCAACAACAACAAAAACAACACCAACAATAACATTAATTACAAAAACAATATCAACAACATGAGCAGCAAACAATATAAACAGCAGTAGAATATTACTTAACAACATCCTCTTTAACAACAACATCCTCTTCATCGACAATAACAACAACATCCTCAACAAGATCATGTCTTTATTTAAGACAGTATAGTGTGATTTGAAAGAGGTTTGGCTGCTATTTCTAGTAACATCAATACTCTAATCCACCCAGCCACTAAACTCTAGACACAGATGAATCAGTATGGGATCTTCTCTATGGTAAATTGACTTACAAGTAATAGCAGCTAAATTCCCTCAAATCACATGAGTTAACAAAGTAACAAAGTAAACCTACACAGAAATAACAACCAAATACTTTCAACCTTGCAGTTATTTGCATGCGTGCATGGTACTGTAACTCCTGTTGGAGTGGCAGAAGGTGCCATATTGACATACAGCGTTTCTAGGGCATGTTTAAACCTGGTGGAGGCCATGCCTCTCCAGGTCTAAATGCAGCAGATTACTTACAGAGAAGAGAGAGAGAGGAAATGAAAAAGAGTTATAGGGGAAGAATTGACCCCAGTATGAGACTGATTCTTTTTTCATCCTCAAATTGATGAAAAGTAAAGTTCACCTTGGGAGGATTTGAACTTAGAAAGCAGAGAGCCTAAACGAATACCACATTGCATTCTCTATGACACTCTAACGACTCTACCAGTTCACTGACCTTGTAGTTATTTAACCCTAGGTTAATTCTCATTTAGAAAAAAACTATGATCAAAAGCATTCCAGCCATGACCATACCTTCATTTTAGAGTTATCTAAGACTACATTATTTATTGTGGCTTTTTTTTTAGTAAACAACCCTACAATGTGTGCCCCTTTCTACTAGTTATTTCCCCATTTTTCCCAATAAAATAATTTCAACTTATAGATTTGTAAACTGACAAACTTAGTTTTCAACACTTCTTGCTCTAACCACACATCACAGTCCATACTCACAGACATGCATTCACACGAACACACACATACATTCACACAAACACACACACATACATTTACACAAACACACACATACATTTACACAAACACACATACATTCATACAAACACACACATACATTCACACAAACATGCACACATACATTTACACAAACACGCACATACACTCACACAAAGTGTAGTTTTTCACCATCCCATTCCTTCCTTTTACACACACATACATTCATGCAGGCAGCATACGTAAAGAGAGAGGAGTAGTAAGAGGTAGTCAAACTACTTCTCTCTCTTTGTGTTGTGACAGAATCACAGAAATGTATATATAGACTAGCAATATCAAAATGGCTGACTGAATACACACATGCCTTTTCTCAAAAAGATTTTTCCGGTACTTCTTCTTTTCACTCCCTATCTTTCTACTTCATCTTTTATTTCTCATTCTATCCACTGATGATGAAAGACTAGTGTCCGAAACATAAAGACTCTTTTCCTACTATATCAAGCATTAATTTAATATATTTCTTCGTCGTCCTGTGTTGTTTCCATTTACATTTTGCATACATACCCTCAGTAGCTGCGCATTAACTCTGTGATGGACTGGCATCTCATCTAGGGTGACATCTTTCACTCTCACTCACTGAATGCCAATGAATCCAGGATAAGAACTGGTCTGGTAAGTTTCTGTTTGAGGCAGACACGTTTTAGCTTGGTAGGCACTTTATTTTATAGACACTGAGAAGGTGAAAGGGTTGAACTGGGAACATAAAAGACCCTGAACAAATAGCACAAAGCATTTTGTCCAGTTTTCTAACAATTCTGTCAGTCAACAGTAAAAAGAATAAAAACAAGGCAACCAATGAGATTGAATTGATTTTATTTCAAATGTTTATGATTTTACAGACAAAAAATTAAATAATTGATGGATATATTGAACAGGAGAAATGAGCGGGCAGAGGGAATACTTACTGATTTAATGAATAATCTACTTCAAAATAAACAGAAAAGAAAAATATTGTCTAATGAAATATTTACTTCAACGCCCCCGCCAAAAAAAAATTCGTCGTTTGCATTTCCAGAAAATATACCTTACAGGGAAAATATCTGCATTGGTTATAAATTTCTGCCTCTGTAAGATTTACTTGTTTTAAATTATACTTGTTCTTATAATAATAATAATAATGAAAGTATTGTGTAAAGAGCTCAGGTGCACTACAACTCGTCAAAGGTGCATGTATAGTACATAGAATAATATACAAATGTCAGGGAAGTGAATAGTGTATGAGTCATGATATACATGTGTGTATGTGTATGGAGGGGGAACATTAGGTGTAGTGTTGGCGAATCTCGGGAAGCATGGAGGTTTTAAAGGATGCAGTGTCTCAACAACTTCACTATCACCATCACCACCAACAACAACAACAACAACAACTTGACTATCACCATCACCAACAACAACAACAACACCAACAACTTCACTATCAGCACCACCATCAACAATGACAACAACAACAACTTCACTATCACCATCACCACCAACAACAACAACAACAACAACTTGACTATCACCATCACCAACAACAACAACAACACCAACAACTTCACTATCAGCACCACCATCAACAATGACAACAACAACAAGTTCACTATCACCATCACCAACAACAACAACAACACCAACAACTTGACTATCACCATCACCATCAACAACAACAACAACAACAACTTCACTATCACCATCACCATCAACAACAACAACAACTTCACTACCACCATCACCATCAACAATAACAACACCAACAACAACTTCATTATCACTATCACCATCAACAATAACAACAACAACAAATTCACTATCACCATCACCATCAACAACAACAACAACAACAACTTCACTATCACCATCACCATCAACAATAACAACAACAACATCAACTTCACTATCACCATCACCATCAACAATAACAACAACAACAACAACTTCACTATCACCATCACCATCAACAATAACAACAACAACTTCACTATCACCATCACCATCAACAATAACAACAACACCAAGAACTTCACTATCACCATCACCATCAATAATAACAACAACAACAACTTCACTATCACCATCACCATCAACAATAACAACAACAACAACTTCACTATCACCATCACCATCAACAATAACAACACCAACAACTTCACTATCACCATCACCATCAACAATAACAACAACAACAACTTCACTATCACCATCACCATCAACAACAACACCAACAACTTCACTATCACCATCACCATCAACAATAACAACAACAACTTCACTATCACCATCACCATCAACAATAACAACAACAACTTCACTATCACCATTACCATCAACAATAACAACAACAACAACTTCTCTATCACCATCACCATCAACAACAACACCAACAACAACTTCACTATCACCATCACCATCAACAATAACAACAACAACAACTTCACTATCACCATCACCATCAACAATAACAACAACAACAACTTCACTATCACCATCACCATCACCATCAACAATAACAACAACAACTTCACTATCACCATCACATCAACAATAACAACACCAACAACAACTTCACTATCACCATCACCATCAACAATAACAACAACAACTTCACTATCACCATCAGCATCAACAATAACAACAACAACTTCACTATCACCATCACCATCAACAATAACAACAACAACAACTTCACTATCACCATCACCATCAACAATAACAACAACAACAACAACTTCACTATCTCCATCACCATCAATAATAACAACAACAACTTCACTATCACCATCACCATCAACAATACCAACACCAACAACTTCACTATCACCATCACCATCAATAATAATAACAACTTCACTATCACCATCACCATCAACAATAACAACACCAACAACTTCACTATCACCATCACCATCAACAATAACAACACCAACAACTTCACTATCACCATCCCCATCAACAATAACAACAACACCAAGAACTTCACTATCACCATCACCATCAATAATAACAACAACAACAACTTCACTATAACCATCACCATCAACAATAACAACACCAACAACCTCACTATCACCATCACCATCAACAATAACAACACCAACAACTTCACTATCACCATCACCATCAACAATAACAGCACCAACAACTTCAGTATCACCATCACCATCAACAATAACAACAACACCAACAACTTCACTATCACCATCACCATCAATAATAACAACAACAACAACTTCACTATCACCATCACCATCAACAATAACAACACCAACAACTTCACTATCACCATCACCATCAACAACAACAACAACTTCGCTATCACCATCACCATCAACAATAGCAACACCAACAACTTCACTGTCACCATCACCATCAACAATAACAACAACAACAACTTCACTATCACCATCACCATCAACAATAACAACAACAACAACAACTTCACTATCACCATCACCATCAACAATAACAACAACTTCACTATCACTATCACCATCAACAACAACAACAACAACAACAACAACTTCACTATCACCATCACCATCACCATCACCAACAACAACAACAACAACAATTTCACTATTCCTATCACCACCAACACTAATAACATCAACAACAACAAAAACAACACCAACAATAACATTAATTACAAAAACAATATCAACAACATGAGCAGCAAACAATATAAACAGCAGTAGAATATTACTTAACAACATCCTCTTTAACAACAACATCCTCTTCATCGACAATAACAACAACATCCTCAACAAGATCATGTCTTTATTTAAGACAGTATAGTGTGATTTGAAAGAGGTTTGGCTGCTATTTCTAGTAACATCAATACTCTAATCCACCCAGCCACTAAACTCTAGACACAGATGAATCAGTATGGGATCTTCTCTATGGTAAATTGACTTACAAGTAATAGCAGCTAAATTCCCTCAAATCACATGAGTTAACAAAGTAACAAAGTAAACCTACACAGAAATAACAACCAAATACTTTCAACCTTGCAGTTATTTGCATGCGTGCATGGTACTGTAACTCCTGTTGGAGTGGCAGAAGGTGCCATATTGACATACAGCGTTTCTAGGGCATGTTTAAACCTGGTGGAGGCCATGCCTCTCCAGGTCTAAATGCAGCAGATTACTTACAGAGAAGAGAGAGAGAGGAAATGAAAAAGAGTTATAGGGGAAGAATTGACCCCAGTATGAGACTGATTCTTTTTTCATCCTCAAATTGATGAAAAGTAAAGTTCACCTTGGGAGGATTTGAACTTAGAAAGCAGAGAGCCTAAACGAATACCACATTGCATTCTCTATGACACTCTAACGACTCTACCAGTTCACTGACCTTGTAGTTATTTAACCCTAGGTTAATTCTCATTTAGAAAAAAACTATGATCAAAAGCATTCCAGCCATGACCATACCTTCATTTTAGAGTTATCTAAGACTACATTATTTATTGTGGCTTTTTTTTTAGTAAACAACCCTACGATGTGTGCCCCTTTCTACTAGTTATTTCCCCATTTTTCCCAATAAAATAATTTCAACTTATAGATTTGTAAACTGACAAACTTAGTTTTCAACACTTCTTGCTCTAACCACACATCACAGTCCATACTCACAGACATGCATTCACACGAACACACACATACATTCACACAAACACACACACATACATTTACACAAACACACACATACATTTACACAAACACACATACATTCATACAAACACACACATACATTCACACAAACATGCACACATACATTTACACAAACACGCACATACACTCACACAAAGTGTAGTTTTTCACCATCCCATTCCTTCCTTTTACACACACATACATTCATGCAGGCAGCATACGTAAAGAGAGAGGAGTAGTAAGAGGTAGTCAAACTACTTCTCTCTCTTTGTGTTGTGACAGAATCACAGAAATGTATATATAGACTAGCAATATCAAAATGGCTGACTGAATACACACATGCCTTTTCTCAAAAAGATTTTTCCGGTACTTCTTCTTTTCACTCCCTATCTTTCTACTTCATCTTTTATTTCTCATTCTATCCACTGATGATGAAAGACTAGTGTCCGAAACATAAAGACTCTTTTCCTACTATATCAAGCATTAATTTAATATATTTCTTCGTCGTCCTGTGTTGTTTCCATTTACATTTTGCATACATACCCTCAGTAGCTGCGCATTAACTCTGTGATGGACTGGCATCTCATCTAGGGTGACATCTTTCACTCTCACTCACTGAATGCCAATGAATCCAGGATAAGAACTGGTCTGGTAAGTTTCTGTTTGAGGCAGACACGTTTTAGCTTGGTAGGCACTTTATTTTATAGACACTGAGAAGGTGAAAGGGTTGAACTGGGAACATAAAAGACCCTGAACAAATAGCACAAAGCATTTTGTCCAGTTTTCTAACAATTCTGTCAGTCAACAGTAAAAAGAATAAAAACAAGGCAACCAATGAGATTGAATTGATTTTATTTCAAATGTTTATGATTTTACAGACAAAAAATTAAATAATTGATGGATATATTGAACAGGAGAAATGAGCGGGCAGAGGGAATACTTACTGATTTAATGAATAATCTACTTCAAAATAAACAGAAAAGAAAAATATTGTCTAATGAAATATTTACTTCAACGCCCCCGCCAAAAAAAAATTCGTCGTTTGCATTTCCAGAAAATATACCTTACAGGGAAAATATCTGCATTGGTTATAAATTTCTGCCTCTGTAAGATTTACTTGTTTTAAATTATACTTGTTCTTATAATAATAATAATAATGAAAGTATTGTGTAAAGAGCTCAGGTGCACTACAACTCGTCAAAGGTGCATGTATAGTACATAGAATAATATACAAATGTCAGGGAAGTGAATAGTGTATGAGTCATGATATACATGTGTGTATGTGTATGGAGGGGGAACATTAGGTGTAGTGTTGGCGAATCTCGGGAAGCATGGAGGTTTTAAAGGATGCAGTGTCTCAACAACTTCACTATCACCATCACCACCAACAACAACAACAACAACAACTTGACTATCACCATCACCAACAACAACAACAACACCAACAACTTCACTATCAGCACCACCATCAACAATGACAACAACAACAACTTCACTATCACCATCACCAACAACAACAACAACACCAACAACTTGACTATCACCATCACCATCAACAACAACAACAACAACAACTTCACTATCACCATCACCATCAACAACAACAACAACTTCACTACCACCATCACCATCAACAATAACAACACCAACAACAACTTCATTATCACCATCACCATCAACAATAACAACAACAACAAATTCACTATCACCATCACCATCAACAACAACAACAACAACAACTTCACTCTCACCATCACCATCAACAATAACAACAACAACATCAACTTCACTATCACCATCACCATCAACAATAACAACAACAACAACAACTTCACTATCACCATCACCATCAACAATAACAACAACAACAAGAACTTCACTATCACCATCAACAACAACACCAACAACACCAACAGCTTCACTATCACCATCACCATTAACAACAACAACAACAACAACAACTTCATTATCACCATCACCATCAACAAAAACAACACCAAGAACTTCACTATCACCATCACCATCAACAATAACAAACAACAACAACAACTTAACTATCACCATCAACAACACCAACAACACCAACAAATTCACTATCACCATCACCATCAACAACAACAACAACAACTTCACTATCACCATCACCATCAACAATAACAACAACAACAACAACTTCACTATCACCATCACCATCAACAATAACAACACCAACAACTTCACTATCACCATCACCATCAACAATAACAACAACAACAACTTCACTAACACCATCACCAACAACAATAACAACAACAACTTCACAATCACCATCAACAATAACAACAACAACAACAACTTCACTATCACCATCACCATCAACAATAAGAACAACAACAACAACTTCACTATCACCATCACCATCAACAATAACAACACCAACAACTTCACTATCACCATCACCAACAAGAATAACAACACCAACAACTTCACTATCACCATCACCATCAACAATAACAACACCAACAACTTCACTATCACCATCACCATCAACAATAAAAACAACAACAACTTCACTATCACCATCACCATCAACAATAACAACACCAACAACTTCACTATCACCATCACCATCAACAATAACAACAACAACTTCACTATCACCATCACCAACAACAATAACAACAACAACAATTTCACTATCACCATCAACAATAACAACAACAACAACAACTTCACTATCACCATCACCATCAACAATAACAACACCAACAACTTCACTATCACCATCACCATCAACAATAAGAACAACAACGACAACTTCACTATCACCATCACCATCAACAATAACAACACCAACAACTTCACTATCACCATCACCATCAACAATAAGAACAACAACAACAACTTCACTATCACCATCACCATCAACAATAACAACAACAACAACTTCACTATCACCATCACCATCAACAATAACAACACCAACAACTTCACTATCACCATCACCATCAACAATAAGAACAACAACAACAACTTCACTATCACCATCACCATCAACAATAACAACAACAACAACTTCACTATCACCATCACCATCAACAATAACAACACCAACAACTTCACTATCACCATCACCATCAACAATAAGAACAACAACAACAACTTCACTATCACCATCACCATCAACAATAACAACACCAACAACTTCACTATCACCATCACCATCAACAATAAGAACAACAACAACAACTTCACTATCACCATCACCATCAACAATAACAACAACAACAACTTCACTATCACCATCACCATCAACAATAACAACACCAACAACTTCACTATCACCATCACCATCAACAATAAGAACAACACCAACAACTTCACTATCACCAACACCATCAACAATAACAACAACAACAACTTCACTATCACCATCACCATCAACAATAACAACACCAACAACTTCACTATCACCATCACCATCAACAATAACAACAACAACAACTTCACTATCACCATCACCATCAACAATAACACCAACAACAACTTCACTATCACCATCACCATCACCATCAACAACAACAATAACTTCACCATCACCATCAACAATAACACCAACAACAACTTCACTATCACCATCACCATCACCATCAACAACAACAATAACTTCACCATCACCATCAACAATAACAACACCAACAACTTCACCATCACCATTAACAATAACAACAACAACAACTTCTCTATCACCATCACAATCAAGAATAACAACACCAACAACTTCACTATCACCATCACCATCAACAATAAGAACAACAACAACAACTTCACTATCACCATCACCATCAACAATAACAACACCAACAACTTCACTATCACCATCACAATCAAGAATAACAACACCAACAACTTCACTATCACCATCACCATCAACAATAAGAACAACAACAACAACTTCACTATCACCATCACCATCAATAATAACAACAACAACAACTTCTCTATCACCATCAGCATCAACAATAACAACAACAACAACTTCTCTATCACCATCACCATCAACAACAACAACAACAACAACTTCACTATCACCATCACCATCAACAATAACAACAACAACAACTTCACTATCACCATCAGCATCAACAATAACAACAACAACAACTTCACTATCACCATCACCAACAACAACAACAACAATAACAACTTCATTATCACCATCACCATCAACAATAACAACAACAACAACAACTTCACTATCACCATCACCATCAACAATAACAACAACAACTTCACTATCACCATCACCATCAACAATAACAACAACAACAACTTCACTATCACCATCACCATCAACAATAACAACAACAACAACTTCACTATCACCATCACCACCACCAACAACAACAACAACAACTTCACTACCACCACCAACAACAACAACAACAACAACTTCACTACCACCATCAACAATAACAACACCAACAACTTCACTACCACCATCACCATCAACAATAACAACAACAACAACTTCACTATCACCATCACCATCAACAATAACAACAACAACTTCACTATCACCATCACCATCAACAATAACAACAACAACAACAACTTCACTATCACCATCACCATCAACAATAACAACACCAACAACTTCACTACCACCATCACCATCAACAATAACAACAACAACAACTTCACTACCACCATCACCATCAACAATAACAACAACAACAACTTCACTACCACCATCACCACCACCAACAACAACAACAACTTCACTACCACCATCACCATCACCAACAACAACAACAACAACTTCACTATCACCATCACCATCAACAATAACAACAACAACAACTTCACTACCACCATCACCAACAACAACAACACCAACAACTTCACTACCACCATCACCATCACCAACAACAACAACAACAACTTCACTATCACCATCACCATCAACAATAACAACAACAACAACTTCACTACCACCATCACCAACAACAACAACACCAACAACTTCACTATCACCATCACCACCACCAACAACAACAACAACAACTTCACTACCACCACCAACAACAACAACAACAACAACTTCACTACCACCACCAACAACAACAACAACAACAACTTCACTACCACCATCACCATCAACAATAACAACAACAACAACTTCACTACCACCATCACCATCAACAATAACAACAACAACAACTTCACTACCACCATCACCAACAACAACAACACCAACAACTTCACTACCACCATCACCATCACCAACAACAACAACAACTTCACTATCACCATCACCATCAACAACAACAACAACAACAACTTCACTACCACCATCACCATCAACAATAACAACACCAACAACTTCACTACCACCATCACCAACAACAACAACAACAACAACTTCACTACCACCACCAACAACAACAACAACAACAACTTCACTACCACCATCACCATCAACAATAACAACACCAACAACTTCACTACCACCATCACCAACAACAACAACAACAACTTCACTATCACCATCACCATCACCAACAACAACAACAACTTCACTACCACCACCAACAACAACAACAACAACAACTTCACTAGCACCACCAACAACAACAACAACAACAACTTCACTACCACCATCACCAACAACAACAACAACAACAACTTCACTACCACCATCACCATCAACAATAACAACACCAACAACTTCACTACCACCATCACCACCACCAACAACAACAACAACTTCACTACCACCACCAACAACAACAACAACAACAACTTCACTACCACCATCACCACCAACAACAACAACAACAACAACTTCACTACCACCATCACCATCAACAATAACAAGACCAACAACTTCACTACCACCATCACCAACAACAACAACAACAACTTCACTACCACCATCACCATCAACAATAACAACACCAACAACTTCACTACCACCATCACCACCACCAACAACAACAACAACTTCACTACCACCACCAACAACAACAACAACAACAACTTCACTACCACCATCACCATCAACAATAACAAGACCAACAACTTCACTACCACCATCACCAACAACAACAACAACAACTTCACTACCACCATCACCATCAACAATAACAACACCAACAACTTCACTACCACCATCACCACCACCAACAACAACAACAACTTCACTACCACCACCAACAACAACAACAACAACAACTTCACTACCACCATCACCATCAACAATAACAAGACCAACAACTTCACTACCACCATCACCAACAACAACAACAACAACTTCACTACCACCATCACCATCAACAATAACAACACCAACAACTTCACTACCACCATCACCACCACCAACAACAACAACAACTTCACTACCACCACCAACAACAACAACACCAACAACTTCACTACCACCATCACCACCTCTAACAACAACAACAACTTCACTACCACCACCAACAACAACAACAACAACAACTTCACTACCACCACCAACAACAACAACAACAACAACTTCACTACCACCATCACCATCAACAATAACAACACCAACAACTTCACTACCACCACCAACAACAACAACAACAACAACTTCACTATCACCATCACCATCAACAATAACAACACCAACAACTTCACTACCACCATCACCACCACCAACAACAACAACAACTTCACTACCACCACCAACAACAACAACAACAACTTCACTACCACCACCAACAACAACAACAACAACAACTTCACTATCACCATCACCATCAACAATAACAACAACAACAACTTCACTACCACCATCACCATCAACAATAACAACAACAACAACTTCACTACCACCATCACCACCACCAACAACAACAACAACTTCACTACCACCACCAACAACAACAACAACAACTTCACTATCACCATCACCATCAACAATAACAACAACAACAACTTCACTACCACCATCACCACCACCAACAACAACAACAACTTCACTACCACCACCAACAACAACAACAACAACTTCACTACCACCATCACCATCAACAATAACAACACCAACAACTTCACTACCACCATCACCATCACCAACAACAACAACAACAACAACTTCACTACCACCACCAACAACAACAACAACAACAACTTCACTACCACCATCACCACCTCTAACAACAACAACAACTTCACTACCATCACCAACAACAACAACAACAACAACTTCACTACCACCATCACCATCAACAATAACAACACCAACAACTTCACTACCACCATCACCAACAACAACAACAACAACTTCACTATCACCATCACCATCAACAACAACAACAACAACAACTTCACTATCACCATCACCATCAACAATAACAACACCAACAACTTCACTACCACCATCACCACCACCAACAACAACAACAACTTCACTACCACCACCAACAACAACAACAACAACAACTTCACTACCACCACCAACAACAACAACAACAACAACTTCACTATCACCATCACCATCAACAATAACAACAACAACAACTTCACTACCACCATCACCACCACCAACAACAACAACAACTTCACTACCACCACCAACAACAACAACAACAACTTCACTATCACCATCACCATCAACAATAACAACAACAACAACTTCACTACCACCATCACCACCACCAACAACAACAACAACTTCACTACCACCACCAACAACAACACCAACAACTTCACTACCACCATCACCATCAACAATAACAACACCAACAACTTCACTACCACCATCACCAACAACAACAACAACAACTTCACTATCACCATCACCATCACCAACAACAACAACAACAACTTCACTATCACCATCACCATCAACAACAACAACAACAACAACTTCACTATCACCATCACCATCAACAACAACAACAACAACAACTTCACTATCACCATCACCATCAACAATAACAACACCAACAACTTCACTACCACCATCACCACCACCAACAACAACAACTTCACTACCACCATCACCATCAACAATAACAACAACAACAACTTCACTACCACCATCACCACCACCAACAACAACAACAACTTCACTACCACCATCACCATCAACAATAACAACACCAACAACTTCACTACCACCATCACCACCACCAACAACAACAACAACTTCACTACCACCATCACCATCAACAATAACAACAACAACAACTTCACTACCACCATCACCACCACCAACAACAACAACAACTTCACTACCACCATCACCATCAACAATAACAACACCAACAACTTCACTACCATCACCACCACCAACAACAACAACAACTTCACTACCACCATCACCATCAACAATAACAACAACAACAACTTCACTACCACCATCACCACCACCAACAACAACAACAACTTCACTACCACCATCACCATCAACAATAACAACACCAACAACTTCACTACCACCATCACCACCACCAACAACAACAACAACTTCACTACCACCACCAACAACAACAACAACAACAACTTCACTATCACCATCACCAACAACAACAACAACAACTTCACTACCACCATCACCATCAACAATAACAACACCAACAACTTCACTACCACCATCACCAACAACAACAACAACAACTTCACTACCACCATCACCATCAACAATAACAACACCAACAACTTCACTACCACCATCACCACCACCAACAACAACAACAACTTCACTACCACCACCAACAATAACAACAACAACAACTTCACTACCACCATCACCATCAACAATAACAACAACAACAACTTCACTACCACCATCACCACCACCAACAACAACAACAACTTCACTACCACCATCACCATCAACAATAACAACACCAACAACTTCACTACCACCATCACCACCACCAACAACAACAACAACTTCACTACCACCATCACCATCAACAATAACAACACCAACAACTTCACTACCACCATCACCACCACCAACAACAACAACAACTTCACTACCACCACCACCAACAACAACAACAACAACTTCACTACCACCATCACCATCAACAATAACAACACCAACAACTTCACTACCACCATCACCATCAACAACAACAACAACAACAACTTCACTACCACCATCACCAACAACAACAACAACAACTTCACTACCACCATCACCATCAACAATAACAACACCAACAACTTCACTACCACCATCACCAACAACAACAACAACAACTTCACTACCACCATCACCATCAACAATAACAACAACAACAACTTCACTATCACCACCAACAACAACAACAACAACAACTTCACTACCACCATCACCATCAACAATAACAACACCAACAACTTCACTACCATCACCACCACCAACAACAACAACAACTTCACTACCACCATCACCATCAACAATAACAACAACAACTTCACTATCACCATCACCATCAACAATAACAACAACAACAACAACTTCACTATCACCATCACCATCAACAACAACAACAACAACTTCACTATCACCACCAACAACAACAACAACAACAACTTCACTACCACCATCACCATCAACAATAACAACACCAACAACTTCACTACCATCACCACCACCAACAACAACAACAACTTCACTACCACCATCACCATCAACAATAACAACAACAACTTCACTACCACCATCACCATCAACAATAACAACAACAACTTCACTACCACCATCACCATCAACAATAACAACACCAACAACTTCACTACCATCACCACCACCAACAACAACAACAACTTCACTACCACCATCACCATCAACAATAACAACAACAACTTCACTATCACCATCACCATCAACAATAACAACAACAACAACAACTTCACTATCACCATCACCATCAACAACAACAACAACAACTTCACTATCACCACCAACAACAACAACAACAACAACTTCACTACCACCATCACCATCAACAATAACAACACCAACAACTTCACTACCATCACCACCACCAACAACAACAACAACTTCACTACCACCATCACCATCAACAATAACAACACCAACAACTTCACTACCACCACCAACAACAACAACAACAACAACTTCACTACCACCATCACCAACAACAACAACAACAACTTCACTACCACCATCACCACCAACAACAATAACAACTTCACTACCACCATCACCATCACCAACAACAACAACAACAACTTCACTACCACCATCACCAACAACAACAACAATAACAACTTCACTACCACCATCACCATCACCAACAACAACAACAACAACTTCACTATCACCATCACCACCAACAACAACAACAACTTCACTACCACCATCACCATCACCAACAACAACAACAACAACTTCACTATCACCATCACCACCAACAACAACAACAACTTCACTATCACCATCACCACCAACAACAACAACAACAACAACAACAACTTCACTACCACCATCACCATCAACAATAACAACAACAACAACTTCACTATCACCATCAACAATAACAACAACAACAACTTCACTACCACCATCACCATCACCAACAACAACAACAACAACTTCACTATCACCATCACCACCAACAACAACAACAACTTCACTATCACCATCACCACCAACAACAACAACAACAACAACAACAACTTCACTACCACCATCACCATCAACAATAACAACAACAACAACTTCACTATCACCATCAACAACAACAACAACAACAACTTCACTACCACCATCACCAACAACAACAACAACAACAACAACAACAACTTCACTACCACCATCACCATCACCAACAACAACAACAACAACTTCACTATCACCATCACCACCAACAACAACAACAACTTCACTATCACCATCACCACCAACAACAACAACAACAACAACAACAACTTCACTACCACCATCACCATCAACAATAACAACAACAACAACTTCACTATCACCATCACCATCACCAACAACAACAACAACAACTTCACTACCACCATCACCAACAACAACAACAACAACAACTTCACTACCACCACCAACAACAACAACAACAACAACTTCACTATCACCATCAACAACAACAACAACAATAACAACTTCACTACCACCATCACCAACAACAACAACAACAACAACTTCACTCTCACCATCACCATCACCATCACCAACAACAACAACAACAACTTCACTACCACCATCACCAACAACAACAACAATAACAACTTCACTACCACCATCACCTTCACCAACAACAACAACAACAACTTCACTATCACCATCACCACCAACAACAATAACAACTTCACTACCACCATCACCAACAACAACAACAATAACAACTTCACTACCACCATCACCATCACCAACAACAACAACAACAACTTCACTCTCACCATCACCATCACCATCACCAACAACAACAACAACAACTTCACTACCACCATCACCATCACCAACAACAACAACAACAACTTCACTATCACCATCACCACCAACAACAACAACAACTTCACTACCACCATCACCATCACCACCAACAACAACAACAACTTCACTACCACCACCAACAACAACAACAACAACAACAACAACTTCACTACCACCATCACCATCACCACCAACAACAACAACAACTTCACTATCACCACCAACAACAACAACAACAACAACAACAACTTCACTTCCACCATCACCACCAGCACCATCAACAATAACAACAACAACAACTTCACTATCACCATCACCATCAACAACAACAACAACTTCACCATCACCATCAACAATAACAAAAATAACAACTTCACTATCACCATCACCATCAACAATAACAACAACAACAACTTCACTATCACCATCACCATCAACAATAACAACAATAACAACTTCACAATCACCATCACCATCAACAATAACAACACCAACAACTTCACCATCACCATCACCATCAACAACAACAACTTCACCATCACCATCAACAATAACAACAACAACTTCTCTATCACCATCACCATCACCATCACCATCAACAATAACAACAACAACTTCACTATCACCATCACCATCAACAACTTCACTATCACCATCACCATCAACAATAACAACACCAACAACTTCACTATCACCATCACCATCAACAACTTCACTATCACCATCACCATCAACAATAACAACACCAACAACTTCACTATCACCATCACCATCAACAATAACAACAACAACAACTTCACTATCACCATCACCATCAACAATAACAACAACAACAACTTCACTATCACCATCACCACCACCAACAACAACAACAACAACTTCACTATCACCATCACCATCAACAACAACAACAACAACAACTTCACTATCACCATCACCATCAACAATAACAACAACACCAACAACTTCACTATCACCATCACCATCAACAATAACAACAACAACAACTTCACTATCACCATCACCATCAACAATAACAACAACAACAACTTCACTATCACCATCACCACCACCAACAACAACAACAACAACTTCACTATCACCATCACCATCAACAACAACAACAACAACAACTTCACTATCACCATCACCATCAACAATAACAACAACACCAACAACTTCACTATCACCATCACCATCAACAATAACAACACCAACAACTTCACTATCACCATCACCATCAACAACAACACCAACAACTTCACTATCACCATCACCATCAACAACAACAACAACAACAACTTCACTATCACCATCACCATCAACAATAACAACAACAACAACTTCACTATCACCATCACCATCAACAACAACAACAACAACTTCACTATCACCATCACCACCAACAACAACAACAACAACTTCACTATCACCATCACCATCAACAATAACAACAACAACAACTTCACTATCACCATCACCATCAACAATAACAACACCAACAACTTCACTATCACCATCACCATCAACAATAACAACACCAACAACTTCACTATCACCATCACCACCAACAACAACAACAACAATAACAACTTCACTATCACCATCACCATCAACATAACAACAACAACAACAACAACAACTTCACTACCACCATCACCAACAACAACAACAATAACAACTTCACTATCACCATCACCAACAACAACAACACCAACAACTTCACTATCACCATCACCATCACCACCAACAACAACAATAACAACTTCACTATCACCATCACCATCAACATAACAACAACAACAACAACAACAACTTCACTATCACCATCACCAACAACAACTTCACTACCACCATCACCACCACCAACAACAACAACAACTTCACTACCACCATCACCACCACCAACAACAACAACAACAACAACTTCACTACCACCATCACCACCACCAACACCAACAACAACAACAACAACTTCACTATCACCATCACCATCACCATCACCAACAACAACAACAACAACAATTTCACTATTCCTATCACCACCAACAATAATAACATCAACAACAACAAAAACAACACCAACAATAACATTAATTACAAAAACAATATCAACAACATGAGCAGCAAACAATATAAACAGCAGTAGAATATTACTTAACAACATCCTCTTTAACAACAACATCCTCTTCATCGACAATAACAACAACATCCTCAACAAGATCATGTCTTTATTTAAGACAGTATAGTGTGATTTGAAAGAGGTTTGGCTGCTATTTCTAGTAACATCAATACTCTAATCCACCCAGCCACTAAACTCTAGACACAGATGAATCAGTATGGGATCTTCTCTATGGTAAATTGACTTACAAGTAATAGCAGCTAAATTCCCTCAAATCACATGAGTTAACAAAGTAACAAAGTAAACCTACACAGAAATAACAACCAAATACTTTCAACCTTGCAGTTATTTGCATGCGTGCATGGTACTGTAACTCCTGTTGGAGTGGCAGAAGGTGCCATATTGACATACAGCGTTTCTAGGGCATGTTTAAACCTGGTGGAGGCCATGCCTCTCCAGGTCTAAATGCAGCAGATTACTTACAGAGAAGAGAGAGAGAGGAAATGAAAAAGAGTTATAGGGGAAGAATTGACCCCAGTATGAGACTGATTCTTTTTTCATCCTCAAATTGATGAAAAGTAAAGTTCACCTTGGGAGGATTTGAACTTAGAAAGCATAGAGCCTAAACGAATACCACATTGCATTCTCTATGACACTCTAACGACTCTACCAGTTCACTGACCTTGTAGTTATTTAACCCTAGGTTAATTCTCATTTAGAAAAAAACTATGATCAAAAGCATTCCAGCAATGACCATACCTTCATTTTAGAGTTATCTAAGACTACATTATTTAATGTGTCTTTTTTTTTAGTAACAACCCTACGATGTGTGCCCCTTTCTACTAGTTATTTCCCCATTTTTCCCAATAAAATAATTTCAACTTACAGATTTGTAAACTGACAAACTTAGTTTTCAACACTTCTTGCTCTAACCACACATCACAGTCCATACTCACAGACATGCATTCACACGAACACACACATACATTCACACAAACACACACACATACATTTACACAAACACACACATACATTTACACAAACACACATACATTCATACAAACACACACATACATTCACACAAACACACACACATACATTTACACAAACACGCACATACACTCACACAAAGTGTAGTTTTTCACCATCCCATTCCTTCCTTTTACACACACATACATTCATGCAGGCAGCATACGTAAAGAGAGAGGAGTAGTAAGAGGTAGTCAAACTACTTCTCTCTCTTTGTGTTGTGACAGAATCACAGAAATGTATATATAGACTAGCAATATCAAAATGGCTGACTGAATACACACATGCCTTTTCTCAAAAAGATTTTTCCGGTACTTCTTCTTTTCACTCCCTATCTTTCTACTTCATCTTTTATTTCTCATTCTATCCACTGATGATGAAAGACAAGTGTCCGAAACATAAAGACTCTTTTCCTACTATATCAAGCATTAATTTAATATATTTCTTCGTCGTCCTGTGTTGTTTCCATTTACATTTTGCATACATACCCTCAGTAGCTGCGCATTAACTCTGTGATGGACTGGCATCTCATCTAGGGTGACATCTTTCACTCTCACTCACTGAATGCCAATGAATCCAGGATAAGAACTGGTCTGGTAAGTTTCTGTTTGAGGCAGACACGTTTTAGCTTGGTAGGCACTTTATTTTATAGACACTGAGAAGGTGAAAGGGTTGAACTGGGAACATAAAAGACCCTGAACAAATAGCACAAAGCATTTTGTCCAGTTTTCTAACAATTCTGTCAGTCAACAGTAAAAAGAATAAAAACAAGGCAACCAATGAGATTGAATTGATTTTATTTCAAATGTTTATGACTTTACCGACAAAAAATTAAATAATTGGTGGATATATTGAACAGGAGAAATGAGCGGGCAGAGGGAATACTTACTGATTTAATGAATAATCTACTTCAAAATAAACAGAAAAGAAAAATATTGTCTAATGAAATATTTACTTCTACCCCCCGCCAAAAAAAAAATTCATCGTTTGCTTTTCCAGAAAATATACCTTACAAGGAAAATATCTGCATTGGTTATAAATTTCTGCCTCTGTAAGATTTACTTGTTTTAAATTATACTTGTTCTTATAATAATAATAATAATAATGAAAGTATTGTGTAAAGTACTCAGGTGCACTACACCTCGTCAAAGGTGCATGTATAGTACATAGAATAATATACAAATGTCAGGGAAGTGAACAGTGTATGAGTCATAATATACATGTGTGTATGTGTATGGAGGGGGAACATTAGGTGTAGTGTTGGCGAATCTCAGGAAGCATGGAGGTTTTGAAGGATGCAGTGTCTCGACAGCTAACAACTGATGCAGGTAGTTTGTTCCATGCTTCAGCAACTCTGAGCGTGAAAAAATGTTTCCGAAAGTCATGGGAACTGTGCTGATTTCTGACTTTGTGGGCATGTCCACGTGTGTTAGACTCATGGAAATCAAAAAGGTACTCAGGGTTGTTGTTGGTAAGATGGTTAACAATTTTGTGGGTGTTTACCAAGTCAGTTGCCAGGCATCGGAGCTATGGTAGATGCCTGATGAAGGGTATTCGCTTGGTTGCACGTCTCTGAGCAGTTTGGAGGCGGTCAATGTTCTGAGCAAGATAGGAGTTCCAGACTGGTGATGCAAATTCTAAGTGTGGCCGCACCATAGCCATGTACAGCCTTAAATAGATAGCTGGAGAGTGGCTGACAAAGGTCTTGCTGAGTGATGCTAAGACACCCTCAGCCCTCTTGACAATTTCTTCTTTGGAAAAAATACATCACACATTGGTTTAAAGTTGTTTTGCTATGTCGCTAGAGGTTTTGTGCCAAACATTTTATGTGGTGAGAGAGGAAATAGTCGTATTACGTTTATTTGTTTATAAAAAAAAATACTTTAAACAAAGAAAGAAAAATGGAAGTTAATGATAATGTAAGGGAAACAACTTACAAATATATAATAAAAAGTTATTTCCCTTGAATCAGGAATACCGCCTTGGTTACTACTTAGTAATTTTTTTTTTTTTTAAATAAATCCCATTTGACCGTCGGTGGTTTAAGTTTTAAATAATCATAGCACTGATAGCTTTTAATTAACAGTGGTGCTTGCATTAAGCTGAATTTTGTTCTCAGCAACTGTTTTTCATTATATCAAATATTTCATATAAATTGTTATACTTTGGGAGGGTCGTGTTGCCAGTAAAAACACAAGCACGTGTTGGTTTTCACTTCAATTTATTGTAAATTTCCGGTTGGTTGGTTCGATAACCGGAAGGTTGTTTATATATTACCAAATCTCTTTCGTCACACATTCTGTTACTTCCTCAGTGACAAGGATATTATTTTGAGTGTCTCTCTTTTGTTCTGTGCTACACCATCTTGTTTTTGTGTTATATAAATTCTTCAGCATTAACTAAATTCTTTCTAGTGTTTGTATCAATATGTCATCTTGTTTAGAAGTGTTAGCCGATGTGAAAATTCGCTGGCCTTGATAACTAATGTGTGTATTTTTCCTTGCTGTTTTGTAAGAATTACTAAGATTAACAATTTTAATTATTATAAACCAATATAGCTTTAATTAAACTATATGTGAAATAACAACAAACTGTGATTTGTTGAACTGTTATTTATTGGATGACAAACATAGAAAAACGTAAGAAAGAACGATCTACCTCTGAAGTTCAAGTCTTGATACCTGCCTCACCGGAAGTCTGTTTTCTGCTGATCAGTCCAATAACAAGTCCACACTAAAGGAATGCTGTCAACAGTTCGTTTTTTACAAGCTCTCAATGCTCTACTCTAATGTCTTCATCTTGGATGTTATTGTCACAATGTTTCAACTGTGGTACCCTATGGCCTTCTTTATGAGTTTGTCATATTTGGTGAAATACTTGGAATTTTGAATTAAACTTTTTATTCAATCTACTGCAATGATTTGAATAAAACATTTACATTGAAACCCTGACAACATTATCAAATACATCGGCTAGCTGAAGAAGGAAAGGGGTTACATTGTAACAATAGAAAATAGCAACCAAGGTGAAAACACAAGTATGAATAAATCAGTGTTTAATAATTTCACTATAGTTTTATTCAACTAGAAACTTCAAAGATTATTTTCTGTACAGTGTAGGATGTCTGAGGTCACATTTCTTTGGTTTATTTCTTGTTTCAAATCAAATATTTGTTAAAAATTATTTTTTATACTTTTATTGATTTGCTTTTTCCACAGAAGATATCTAAATTTCTAAAAAATAAATTTCACAGTTGAAATTTAAGACTTTTTTGTACGTTTAGGGCAGGGGTGTGCAACATATTCCATTGGCGGGCCACTTTTTAACATTGGAACAACTATTAGGGCGATTAATATTTATTGAACACTATTCCAAAGATTCACGTCAACTTCTTTCCATAACATGAAACTGGGAAATTATAACACACATAACCCTATCAGTGAATCCCTTTAGTATAGGTCAACTAACAGAAAATTGTATTACGGTTACAAAAATAAGTCTACACGGTAAAAATTAAAAACAGTCATCGTGGGTCACTCTGACTGGTCTGGCAGGCCAGACTGTGGTCTGTGGGCCGCCTATTGCACACCCCTGGTTTAGGAGTTTAACAGTTATGACTTATTGCTATCCCTTTCATCATTACACATGTTTTAGAGGGCTGCAATGTGTTCAGAAAGTTGAGGACAATTATATAGAAGACTAAGAAGACAGTTTACAGGTAAACACTTTGGTGATCAATGAAGGTGTTACTAAATTAGTAGATGTAATAGTGTACAAACTGTTTGGAGAGTGAAAAGCTTCAAAGGAAACTGTTAAGAGGGAGAGAACTTAGTGTAAGGGACTGTAATGACAACACTAAAATAGACAGTTTATAAGTAGTTTGGTTATAAAGAGGACACTAAAATTGTGAGAGGTTATCGTTTTATTTTCCAGTTGGTTAAAACCAATGTAGTTCTGACCATTCCACTTACCCTTCATTTCTGATTGAGTAATAAATAAGGTCTAAACTAAGTAGAGCCCACCCCTCTTCATGTATGAACGTAGTTGATTTCTTCCAGTGAAAGTAAGAGAGAGAAAATGAGAAACAGATATTGAGGAAGAATCAACTGGGCCTCAAAAGTATGGCAGGCTAAGTTGATTTCAGGACTTTAACTCAGAGCACAGAAAGCTAGAAAAAATACTGTGAAGCATTTTCTCTGAAGTTCTTACAACTTTGTTAACTCACCATCTATAGTTCTGGCAGAGGCATAACTAGGAAAAATAATGCCTATGGCAAGCAGTGAAATTGCACCCCTGCCTATACATCTGACGCCCATATTTCAGATAACCATATAAATGGTTTAATGATCAAACCACAATGATAATCAAAGACTGATCATATATCTGAAGAAGTTTCTTTTTCACTCTCCAATGATATCTTATCTGACTTTAATATAAAGTGCTCCTAGTCTAAGTGGCAACCCCTCCCCCATAAAGTGGCATACATGGTACATGTCATGCTTGCCATACCCTAATTACGTCTTTGGTTTCTGGCCATATTAAAACACTACTCATAGTAATTGTAATGCATAGTTGGACAGATAGTTACAGAAATGTGGGAGCTGACAATCTATAAGTAGACAATTTGTAGAATATTTGGACAGCTGTCTCCTAAACCAGAAGAGTCTAGGATACCTTTAAGTGATATTCAGTTCTAGTTTCTTAACATGAAGCATATAAAATATATCACGCTTTGATAAGGTGTAAATCCTTTTGTCGGGTTACATTTCCATGTGATCTGGTACATATCATTGACAGCTAGATTCTCCAAGATTAGTTAGATTTATGTGGTTGTTGTTTGTCTTGAATGTGATGATTGCAGTAAAAATAAAACATCGATAGAGGATGGAATTCCAGAAAGATCACTCACTGTGGAGGAAGGGTTTAAGTGGTTAATGTGGGGTATAAGTGTGAAGGACCCAAAAATGATGATGTGGTGTGTTCTCTCTAAATAAATGTATTTCTTCTTATGTTTTCAATAAGCTGTTGACTCCAGATCCTATAGTGATTAAGCCAACAACAGATAAATCCCTCACCACCCCATTTAACCCACCAGGAAGCTGTTCTATCTCAGGTAACTTTCTCAGATGATTTTATATAATATATTCCAACTGTTAGGTGAACAGAGGGTAATTGCTTGTAGTTGTTATTTTTCACTTGACCAACCCCTATAAATAAAAAAAAAAAAAACATACCAGCCATGTCTAATGTATTTTTCCATTTTCAAGATGGTAGAGCATGATACTTAAGGGACATTTGGCTGCTATTTCTAGCAGGATAAATGCTAACATAGAGAGGGAGACGCATTATGTAACTGTATAGAGGATTCTCTATACAGTTACATAATCAGCTAGAAATAACAACCAAACATCCCTCAAATCACAGAATATCTTTAACCATAGGTTTGTTCTTCTTATTCCTTTCTAAAAATAAATGTATACCCTGTTCTAAACATTTGTATATCTTGCCTTAAATATCTGCTTGCTCTTTTTGGATTATATACCATGACAGTTGTCTAATCTGAATGCCTGTGTCATCTGTATAGTAGTATAATCTTACACACAGACACTATATTTTTGTGTAGTCAACTGGGTTTAAGACTTCACTTCACAGCTATGCGATTTCAGATTCAATACCATAATGGGAAAGTGTGTCTTCTACTATATAACCATAGGTTGACCAAAGCCTTGTGCTTGAAATTTGGTAGATGGAAATGTGGAAACCAATCAGAGACTGTTACTGTTCTTGGGTAGCTGAATTGTAACCATTGCTGATATTACCATGTATTTGAGTAATGGAATAGCATTGAGTATTGAACACAGTAATGCCAGCGATTATTGTATATACCTGAAATATTTATATATATATATATTATCATCATCATCATCATCATCATCATCATCATCATCATCATCAACATCATCATTTAACATCCACTTTCCCTGCTAGCAAGGGTTGGCCAGATCTTCATAGACCAAGTTAGTACTGAAGTGAGGCTACAGACCTCCCAGACAAACTGAGGGTTTGCATCTCTCTTACATATGGTCTCACATTCTACGAGCCTGAGACCATATATATATTTATATATATATACTTCGTTTTTGAATTTGTTTTGCAAGATTTCTTATCTGAAAATGTGTGTTGAAACAGATATTGTTATACTTTGGGAGGGTAACAGAATCTGTAACGAAAGAGCTTTGACAATATATAAACAACCATCCGGTTATCGAACCAACCAACAGAAAATTTATAATAAATTGAAGTGAAAACCAACAGGTGTGTGTTTTTTATTGGCAGCATGACCCTCCTAAAGTGTAACAATATATACTTATATATATGAATGTATGTATAGTATATTTGATAATATACTGTATGTTTAATTAAAAACATTTTGAAGACCATTTGCTATGAATTTTAAAGTAGAGACTATGTCACTTTCCTATTCTCGGCAAAAACAAAGGGGAGTAATCGACAATCCTGTTTCTCGCTCAAAACTATTAATCAATATTATGACATTCAATATGTTTTCATATTTTAAATCACTTGATTTCTTGTCTATTCTAGTGCTGAATCTAATCTTGTACTGTTTACCTCTACTTTAAAGTCAACTGCTCTTTAAAACTAGCCATCTGTGAGCTTCTAGCTGAGCATGAAATAGCAGCAAAATCTCCTGGAAATTCACAACTTACTGTAATAAAAAGAAGGTAGGGTACATTGGGTAGTGTGGTACTAACTATACAATGTCTGAAAAATAAAACAGGACGACCATGTTTGGAAAGTGTTTGACCATATGTCTGCTGGAACAAGGCTGGCTTATTTGGGGGTTAAACAACAATAAAAACTATAAACTAACCCACTGACCCATCATCACATAAACTCTCTCATTCACTGTACTTGTGACATGTCACATCTCATACGTTTTTATTGTTGTTGTTGTTGTTGATGTTGCTTTAAGCTCCACTCCTTCCTGCATATGTTTAGCCAGCCTCCTATGAAGTTGTGTCTCATTGAAGGTTTCTCATTTGTTTGGATATGAGGGGTCTTAGGTTTATTCTGTCACCATTTTTCTGGTGACTAGAAGTGGAATGTGAACTCAGAACACCCAAAGCCAGAACAGATACCACAAACCATCCTGTTCAATACTCTAACAATTTTGCCAATCTACCACCTTCCACTGGTACTTTATTTATTTATTTTCCATAACTCCTGGGGGAGTCTTAGGGGCACTGTATTGATATACACCATTTTGGGGCAATTTTTTTTTTTTAAACCTGTCAGAGCCCATCTCCTCCAGGTCAGTATTTATTTATCAACCCCCAAAAAATTGATCTCAGTAGGATTTGAACTGAGAGTACAGTGATCCAGAATAAATGCCACAAGGCATTTAACTGATGCTCTAATGACTTAGAAGTGCCAATTGGTCTCCTTATACATATTGCAGGCCTGGAAAGATCTCTTGTCTGTACTATTAGAAAGAGGCAATTGGAATTCTTTGGTCACATAAACAGAAGAGAAAGTTTGGAGAAGCTGATTCTTTATGGCAAGATCGCTGGAAAGAGGTGACAAGGAAGACATTTACAGACAGCCTGAACAAATATGGCAGCATAAGTAGGGAGAGAAAGAGCAACCTCATATGGAACACTAACAACAGGACGGACTGGAGGGCCTGGATCGTCGATGTCTGGAACAAACCTGGCACATGATGATGATATATTTTGCTATAACTATACATCACTCCTTACATGTGGTCCTGGTCCTTTATCAGTTCGCTCTCTCACTGCTACTAACTAATTCAGAACTTTTCCAAACACAATATTTAAGAAGTATTAACACACAGACAAAATTATTTAGGGAAAAATAGACAACAATGCAAGCAAAAGAAGAAAAAGAAAATAACAAGCGAAAGCACATAGAATCAGTAATTTTATTTTTATTATTATTGTTGTTATTGTTGTCATGATTATGATTGCTATTATTATTATCATTATTATTATCATTATTATTTGTATTGTCCTCTATGTTCAGCCTTTGTGGCCAATAATAAAGAAATTATTATTATTATTATTATTATTATTATTATTATTATTATTATTATTATTATTATTATTATTACTTTTACTGTTGTTCTTCTTTTCATTTTAGTTGTTTCTATTTTCGTTTGAGCTTTGTTTTATCGATGTTTGCAAAGACAGATAAAAACAATTAGAGAAAATAGTTAAAATTCTATTAAAAAGATGTGTAAAAAAGTTAAGTTTAATGAAGAGGTTAAAAATTTGGTGATGAAAAAAAATAGCCTCTTTGGGAACCATGAATGAATTCCTATATTTTTAATCATAGATAACTATGAAATATTGTTTTAATATTTATTAAGTTATACTTTAACCAGAATATTAGTGTTGTTGTTGTTGTTATTATTACTGTTTCTTAGCAGATTGAATAATTACTTACATGCACAGAAGACATCAGGTTTATATATTTATTCATTTATTTACTGTTTAGTCAGAAGGGGAAGGGCAGTACCCAAGACTGGTAGGAAGGATGGAGGGAGTTATCTTCAACTAGAGATCTAGTCTAAACACTTCCAACAGTGGCACCTAAGGGTCAGTCATATGGTGGTATTAAAAAAGGTGATGCATTAAGTCTACCATTGAAGTAGGCAACAGCCTTAGAACTCAGAATGCAAAATGTCAGAACAAATACTACAAGGATCAATGCTGATCAATCGTCTTAGAATTTCACCAATCCACTTGCCCTGTACTGGTACTTTATTTTATCAAAATTAAAAGGATAAAAGATAAAAGTGACCTTGGTGAAATTTTAACTCACAGTGTAGAGAGTCGAAGCAAATATTGGTTTCTGATTTAGACACAAGGCTTCAATCTTTTTGGAAAGGAATGTCGATTAAATCAACTACAGTACATTACTGGTACTTTATTTTACTGACCCCATAAGGATGAAAATCAAATCTAACCTCGGCAGAATTTAAACTCAGCACATCTAGAGATGTAACAATATGTTGGAAAGCATGTTGTCTGGTGCTAATCCACCACACTAGAGCCTTAACAAATATTGTAAGACATTTTGTCTAATGTTCTAATGACTCCCCATCTGCATATACAAAAGAAAAAATGAGATTTTGTGATGTTGATGCCTTTCTCAAGAACACTAATTTAAGGTGAGAAGTTCAATATATAAAAAGACTACTTCAACACGCATGTATATCAACACACATGTATATCATGACTCATACACTATTCACTTCCCTGACATTTGTATATTATTCTATGTACTATACATGCACCTTTGACGAGTTGTAGTGCACCTGAGCACTTTACACAATAATTTCATTATTATTATTATTGTGGTAAGATTTTTAAAACTATTTTGATACCAACCTGCTCTGGTTCCATAAAACAAAACCTCCCATTTTAAAGTGTTCCTATTTGAATTTAAATCTTCCCACTTAATTTTATATAAAAACCATATATTGTGTTACTATCTTAATAGTGAAATAATTAATAATTTTAGTAAAACCCTCAAAATTCTATGATAATTAATTAAAATAAATAACATGTCCATCGAAATATGGTCTCAATAAGCATGAAGAGGAAGGGAAATTATTAAGATTAAGGGGCATTAATGCATATCTCAATGGATAGTATTAGGCTCATTATTTGAAAATTAAATTATGACAATTATGAAAATTAAATTATTGTAGATCTGTAGTCTAAACCATAGGATTATGCCCATGCTAGAACAGTGAAGAAGTTCTGAAGTATAAATTATGACCATGCTAGAGCATAGCAGGTTCATAGAATAAACAATGCAGTTATGGCCAAACTGGAACGTTGTAGTTCTATAGTATAAGCTATATAGTTATGACTATTCTGGGACAGTGCAGGTCTATAACATAAACTAAGTAGAAAAAAGTAGGATTGGTCATGGCTGGAACACTTTTGATTTGATCATAGGTTTCCTTAAGTTGGATTGATTTGGAGCTAAATAACAACAATAACAACAACTAATATGTTAATATATATATATGGTGTGGAAGCTAAATAGTTGAAACTGGTTTCAAGTTTGTAAAAAAAGATGGAAGCATCTCAGAATTGAGAAGAAAAATACAGGAAAATATATTTAAGACATTTCTTGACTTACTATATATATATATATATATATATATATATATATATATATATATATATATATATATATATATATATATACATACATATATATATATATATATATATATATATATATATATATATATATATATATATATATATATATATATATATATATATATATACATACATATATATATATATACATATATATATATATATATATATATACATACATATATATATATATATATATATATATATATATATATATATATATATATATATATATATATATATATATACATACATATATATATATATATATATATATATACATATATATATATATATATATATATACATACATATATATATATATATATATATATATATATATATATATATATACATATATACATACATATATATATATATATATATATATATATATATATATATATATATATATACATACATATATATATATATATATATATATATACATATATATATATATATATATACATATATATATATATATATATATATATATATATATACATACATATATATATATATATATATATATATATATATATATATATATATATATATATATATATATATATATATATGTGTGTGTGTGTGTGTGTGTGTGTGTGTGTGTGTGTGTGTGTGTGTGTGTATAACCTTAGGGTACTAGCCATGCTCGATTATTTTAATTCAAAGAAGTGAAAAAAAAAAAAAATGAAACTATGCCCATCCTGAAATACAGTTGTCTGCTACACACGACCAGAAATAAAGTTAAGAAATATCTTTAAGGTGAGGTTTAAAAAAAAAACAAGTAAAAAATGGTAAAAAGGTAACTAAGTTTGGGCTTTTTAAAATGCCATATATTGAAATATTGTGTCAATATAGGAGTAAATTCCTGTTTAAAGGTATATTTTATAGGGTGGGGGATAATCCCACTGTTTCTCACTCACTCTCTCTCACACATTCTCTCATTCACTAGCACACACTCTCTCGTTCACTAGCACACACTCTCTTGTTCACTAGCACCCTCTCTATTTCTCCCTCTGTCTCTCTCATTTTTCTCTTATCGAATTAATCTTAGCAGAACAATTTAATTCTCAATCTTATTATTATCAGTAAAAGAGTAAAACTAATAAGTCAATCAATAATAATAATAATTGTTTCTAATTTAGGCACAAGGCCAGCAATTTTGGGGGAGGGGAAAGTCGATTAAATCGACCCAGTGCATTACCCAGTGGTCATCCTCACCATTTTACGTCCATTTTTCCATGCTAGCATGGGTTTGACTACTACTTAATATATCCCACAGGAAAGATTTGAAAAAAAGGCTTTAGTTAATTACATCACTGGTATTTATTTTTTTCTTGCCCTAGCATTTATCCACTTATAATTCAGGATCTGTATTTTGCTTTGATTCATAATGACAGGACAAAGATGTTGCTTTAATCGATGCATTGTCCTGTCTGACATTAGGGGTGAGGTGGAGAGGTAGTTCTATTATGATTAGGCCCTGTTTCCTTATTGATATGGCTGGATTAAAACATTTAGAAGCCTAAGCACTGAAAAAATTATTGTACCTTCATATACTGCATATGGAAAAAACAACTCCCACATACAGTACTGGAAAAACTCAATGGGGCCCTTCCTTACTTAAAGCCCTAAGCATATGTTTGTTTTGGATAATAGTTAATCCAACAATGCTTATTGGCTTTGGAAGGATTAAAAGCAAAGTTGACCTCAGATGGATTGAGCTCAGGGTAAGACTCAGATAATTTTCTCCTTAGTATATTACTGGTACTTATTTTTTTGGAAGGATGAAAAGCAAATTTGACCCTGGCAGGATTTGAACTTAGAACATTCAGGGACATAACTAAATACCACCAAATCATTTCATCTGATGGGGCACTCTACGATATCTGTTATTATTAAAATCAGTAATGACTTCAGATTAACAAAGATAAACTAATTGATAAAGTATATCAAATATAACACATCTCTGTTCTCTTTCTCTTTCTCTTTCTCTTTCTTTCTTCCATTCACCTTTTTTGTATATCCATCTCCCACCCCTCTCTTTCTTCCATTCACCTTCTTTGTCTCTCCATCTCCCACTCCATCTCTCACTCTCTCTCTCTCTTTCTCTCTTTCATTCACCTTCTTTGTCCCTCCATGCATACCCCACCCACTCCCTCTCTCTCTGTATATCACAGACACACAACACTTAAAACATTTCTCCCTTCCAGGGACATATATTCCCAATCAATATAAACCAAATTGGGGATAGATTTTTTTATAAAACAATCATTTCAAATACTTTGCCCTTCTTTCTCATTATTCCATTCACTTTAGGGAAGCTATGGACGAGCATTTTAGTATTTCTAGAGAGTACTTGATCAGACCCAATTCCCACATATCTATATTGAACTGATAGCAAAGTCAGTGTAAAACTAGGGTCCAGATCTTTTTTTTTTTTTTTTTCAATGAGAACCAGCATCACACGATCTAGAATAATATTAACCCTAGTATTCATAATTCGGTGTCAATAAACATAATAAATATTGACCTGAAGAACAAGATGTGAGCATCAACAATGAACTTGTAAGCATCAGATTAAATCTGTGCAGAAACAAGACTCATGTAAAAAATCTTAAAACGTTGATGCCCCCAATAGAAACAAGTTTTTTTTAATAAGAACTCACATATTACTAGACCTAGAGGTTGATAAATAGTGGTCCTTCTAATGGAAGATCTGTGATTTATATGGTCTCAGATATCACTGGGCCTGTAGCTTGATAAGGCCTACAGTAGATAAATTTGGCCTCATGATAAATATTGGTTCCCTTTAATGTAAGATCTGTGATTGATGTCAAAAGATCTGAGGGTTCATAAAGCCTGAATTAATTGCTGATTGGATTTTAATAGTGGGGTTCTAATGGAAGATCTGTGATTGATAATGTCCACAATAGCAAGACCATATACTGGATTAAGATATCTGACAATAGCAGCAGCAGTTTTTAGTTTTTCAGTTTTCTTTTTCTCTTCAGTTTTTTTCTTTTTTTCATATTATGACTGTGTAAAGGTGCATTGTTAACTCTGGGGTTGGGTCAAAGAAAGAGATAATAGAGGGCGGGCAAAGGATAAAAATGTTTCATGATTCAGGGACTGGGAGAAAGAGTATGAAAAACACAGAATATGAAGTGGAGAGGTTAGTTATACAACATTTCAAAGGGTTTATGACTTAACGGAATTTATACATATATTTTCATACCTACACACCTACACACATATTGAGATATACACATATTGTAAAAACCTAACTGTAGAGCAAAAACTTATATATAAATACATACATATATATATATATATATACATATATATATGAAAATATTTTGAAACTCTTAATGAGTTATTGCTTCATCACCAAAGGGTAAGTATTTATGATATGTGCCAAGGGCATGTCAGTTTAACGATGTATATATGCATGATTGAATGTGTGCATGCATGCATATGTGTGTTTGTGTGTGCATGCGTGCATGTATATTGCAAAGAGATAAGCTTATGAAGATATTAGGCTAGTCAATGATGATGACAACAATGATGATGATGATAACAACGATAATTAGGATAATGATGATGCTGTGGTAGTGGTGATGATGATGATGATGATGATGATGATGATGATGCGATGGTGGAGTGATGACAATTATAATGATGATAGCAATGGTAATGGTTATTATGGTTATGGCTGTTTTGTTGTTGGTGGTGTTGGTGTTAATGTTGTTATTGGTGGTGGTGGCAGTGTGGTTGTTTTTGTTGTTTTTGTTGTTGTTGTTGTCGGTGGTGGTGGTGGTGGTGGTGATGGAGGTAGTAGTGTAGTTGTTGTTGGTGGTGGTGGTGCTGGTGGTGCTATTGGCTGTGCTGCCCCTCCCCATCCACTCTGGTTTCTATGTGGTCCATGGGGGAGTAGTAGACATCAAGGAAATAATATTAAAGCAATCGTGGCAGAATGTAAAAGTTAGCATTGATGAAATAATTGCTTCATTAGCAGAATAACAGAATAACAGTTTAACAAAAGAAAAGAATAACATCAACAAACAAGTAAATAAATAAACAAACAACAAAATAAATAAAATGAAGAAAAATATACACAATATACATGCTTGTATAGGTTAGATAGAGCTGTAATTATATATATTTGTGAGAATCATCTTTCCAAAACTATTTTCCTCCAACTCTATCTTCTTACCAATTAAAACCACACATGGTAGATTTATACATCTAAAAAAAAAAATTAAAGAATCTTTGCCGCTTTCAAATTATATTCTTAGTTGCTTAAACATCAAAGAAACTAGAATAAGCTCAGGTCTGGTGAGCCTCTGGGATTTGGGCAGACTTTATTTAATTGTGAGAGAATTTTTAAAGCCAGTAACAGGTTTATCATAAACACTTACAATTATATTAACTTTTAACTTCCTGTAATGTAGAAAATATTTGAAAATAGGTTTGTTAATTCAAATGCTTATAGAACCTTTATTCGTTGGCAGATTGTAGTGAAAATTTGGGGTATTAAAGTATTTAGTGAGATGTAATTAATTGTAGTGCTGTTTTATACTTTCCTAGAATGTTTTGAATATTTCCTATCATTCTGTACGACATGAAATCACATAAGGATTTCATGTGATACATAATTATGTTAAGAATTAAGTGTGTTTACTGTAAGAATCATTTCTTTGTTCTTGGATGTAAATGGGGAGGCATCTTTCGAATTTTTTGTCTTTAAAGTTGTAAAATTTAAATGATGTTGTAAATTCAGCTTCTCTTTCTACTAATTTCTGTTCACCTTGAGAGAAACTATCATAATTTTCATTTTAATTTCAAACTGAGGATATGGTTGAATACACAGGAAATGTTAGGTTTAGCTGTTAATCCTCATTTCATAAGATATATTACGATACCTATTCCAGGGAGATAATCTGGATTAATTTGGATAAGTGTGTTGTGTGTGTGTGTGTGTGTGTGTGTGTGTGTGTGTGTGTGTGTGTGTGTGTGTGTGTGTGTGTGTGTGTGTGTGTGTGTGTGTGTGTGTGTGTGTGTGTGTGTGTGTGTGTGTGTAGACTTAGCAAGTGTTTATGATAATGTTGGTTTTTGACAAAGAGAGAAATCCATAATTCTTGGTAGGAAAGCGATTTCCTTCAAATCGATTCTAGTACTTAACTGATACAGTATTTTAGCAACCAATGTTAGATAAGATGTTAAAATTGACCCCAACACAATTCTAATAAATATCTAAAGGGGCGCAATTAACTCTATCAAGGTTGATTGTTTGACACTCCACCGACTCAGAGTAGCTTCCCTTGTGTCTGTTTTTTTTTAAATACAATATTTTAATGTTGTAAATGAGTTTTATCAAGATTTATATCATCTCGTTTTGGGAAATGTTTACTCTGCCAATTGATCAGTGCGAGTTCGCAAACATACACGCACGCCTTTACACAAGCACACACACACACACACACACACACACATCACACACACTCACACACACCACAGACACACACACACACATACACATGCATATATATATTTATATATATATATATATGTGTGTGTATACACTCCCAACAGAGTCTATTTCATCTTTTATATATCAGTGTGTAGGAAAGTGGTCTTTGTAGCGTGTTTCTTTGTGTGTGTGTGTGTGTGTGTGTATGTGTGTGTGTAGTAAATTCTTGACATAGTGTGTAAATAACCAAGGTTCAGCTGTTTTACATATTTGTTAATGACCTGATTATCACATCTTTCCCTATCCCCACACACCATGAGTCATCACCCTTGGTCGGATACTTCTGATTACAGATAGTCACATAACTAACACAATTTACCAACTGTATCAGATGAAAAGAAGAGACAGACTATATACATACATACATATATACATACATACATACATACACATATATATATATATATATAAATGTCATGACATCAATGTTGGGGCTCACTTATCATATACACCACCTCCATTGTGGACACCACAGCATTCTATAGACAAGCCAAAAAGAAAAGCTTCCATGTGGTAATTCAGACTGTTAGTAGTAGCAGCCAAATCTTCCTCAACTAAAACTCGAGAATGACACATTAGATAATAATAGTCATAAGTACTCCTAAAATGATGGAATAGAATGGACATAGCTGGAGAGCTAGTGATCTTGATCATAGATCTACATTTAGAAACAGACCAAACTCACAAGCTGCATGACATACAAGTAGCCTCTGCATATTAGAATCTGCAGTATCATCCTCCACAGGTTTGTGTAATGATATAACAGAAACATGTAATCTATGGATTCCACCCAAGTCCATTGGATGATTACTTATGTAACATAGGTCCTTTCAAGTAGGGTTGATTTGGATCCAATTATGGATATATTATGAAACTAATGAAGCTTCAATTCAAGACCCCTACTATCCAGAGGGGCAGCTTTGGGGCAGTTCCTGAGGCCCTTTCAGATTGCAAAGTGATTCACATAACAGTTCAAGCACCAGGCCTTTAAATTGTAGATACATCACTTACTAGAGTAACAACAACAATAACAACCATGAAGCTGAAATTTATCCAATCACTCATATTTCTTAAGAAAGGAGAGATGAATATCTTGCTCAAGAACAAGTGCAATATATTAAACTGTGGTTCAAATATAGAATAGAATAATTACAATTACAAATATGTTAGTCTGAGACAATTCACACAAATGACTGAAGAGGTTAAGAAGTGTTGAAGTGTTTGTGATTATCTTCTTTGATATTAGTACAATTCTGCCATTGCTGAAAGTGTTTATTATGTTTCTTTATATATAAACATTCAGACCAGGTTAACTGGGAGAATAATATTTATTCATAAAGAAATGTTGAGTGATATAAAACAAGAGGTTAAGTTTTGGCTAGTTGAGTTCACAACTTGTTTTAGATTCCCTGGTCTGGCTAAATTCTCCTTCATCTATTCATTTACTGTCTTTGCAAAAAGTATGAACATCACAATATCTCGCTTTTCACCAACCTTTCAACATAAGAAATATAGGGTCACTATTAATTAGTCAAGCAAAAATAATGTTTATTCATAAAAAAATTAAGGGGTATCTTGTCAAAAGTAATGATGAAATGAAGAATACATTCCTGGACACAGATATGGTCAGATGGTTTTGATGCTAAGTTTGTAATCATGAGGTATTGGGTTCAATCCCATTGTATGGAATCTTGGGCAATATATCTTTTACTATAACCTTCAGTTGACCCAAGCCTTGTCAGGGAAATTGGATACACAAAAAGTATGTTGTAGCCCAAAAGATAGTCTGCTCCTTTCTTGCAAACAGGGTTTTGTCACATGCAGTGTCATGCCAAATTTCATTGAGGATTACATTAAGGGTACATGCATCCATGGAATATTCAGCCACTCAGTAATTTATAATTAATAGTGTAATTACAGGGGCCAAGTTGCTGAAGCAATACACCCAAGACAGAATTTTTTGGGGTATAGGCAAAATCAACTGGCACAAACTCTAGCTACAAAAGGTCTTATACTCTAATTCATTTTTACTTTTTATTTTTGCTCTGTGATATTAGGAATCGATAATAGGAGCAAAACACAAATGAAAGTAATCTCCTCTCTCACATGTTATTAACTAATTATGCATAATTAGCTATGCCTCGTTATAAATAGAAATAACATTATTTAAACCTTTCTTTTTTCTTTGCTGTGTATAACCATATTAGACTGGTACACCATATCCCTGTGTGTTGAAATAGGAAACTAAAAGGTTTGGTGTTAGGAAGGACATCTGCCTATAAAACATGCTTCAAAAAGACACCTATTATGAGTATGAAGCCAGCCATGAAATTTTTCAGGGTAAATGGCCCTTAAAACGTTGGTTGTGTGTTGTTGTAAACCTTTCTTTTCCTTACGTTTATGGAGAGCTTTATTTTGTTTCATATTTTTATATATTATAGATTTTTCATCTTTTGTTTTGTTGTTCCCAACAGCTCCTGCAATTTTTGCACTTAATTCAGCCTTCTGCCTGCCATCACTCATGAACATGACCCCAAGATACTAGAACTGCTCCACCTGCTTCAGCATAACTCCACTCACATTTAGAGTGCACTGCACAGGCTTCCTTGAGAGAACGAGTGTCGATTAACCCTTACCTATGGTCATAAATCTTGGGTAATGACTGAAATAATGCAATCTTGAATACAAGCAGCCAAAATGGGGTTCCTCCAAAGCGTCATTGGAGTAACGATTAAATGTAACGATTGAGTAATGGTTAAATGATTGAATGCGTAGCTGGGAGATCATAGATCTCTGAATTTAGAGATCACAATTCTGATACTAAGGACATGTGGTTAGAATGTATTGGGAAAGAATCGCTTGACAAATTTTACATGCAAAACCAAAGGGCTGGAGTCCCAGGCTGGTCTCGCTTGGGGATCCAGCCAGATCAGTTGGAGACGGTTGCTTCTGAAGGAGTGTTTGAGAATTCTTCCCCCATGATCCCCTCAGGAAGAAGAAGAAGAAGAAGAAGAAGAAGAAGAAGAAGAAGAAGAAGAAGAAGAAGAAGAAGAAGAAGAAGAAGAAGAAGGCAACGATTAGAGTAAAAAACACTTTTTTTCAGTAATTAGCTAACAAGGGAGATAACTCCAAATATTTTATAGATTCACTTTGCAAATACTTTTTCTTACACTTTTCTCTTAAACATCACTCAACATGTCTTTAAAAAACCTCACTTTAAAATTTTCAAAATAAAATAAAGAACGGAATTTTGTAAGTTTAAATCAGCCATTTCTTATTTTATTTATTCATGTAATGTTTAACGTGCATGATTAGTTATACACCAGTTCATTTCCGAATTCTTATGTAGATACATATACATATATATATATATATATATATGTGTGTGTGTGTGTATGTATACATATATATATATATGTATGTATACATATATACATATATATACATATATATACATATATATACATATATATATATATATATATATATATATATATATATATATATATATATATATATATATATATATATATATATATATGTATATATATATATATATATATATTTGTATATATATATATATATATATATATATATATATATATATATATATATATATATATATATATATATATATATATATATATATTTATATATATATATATGTGCATACATGCATGCAGAGAAGTGCATGTTTATTTGAGCATATTTTTGTGTATATACATGTGTGTTTTTCTGTGCATATGTATGGTTACCATGTAAGATTGTCATGTGTGTTTACACACAGTCATATGCATACATGCATTTACATGTGGAATATATTGAAAAATGCATATACATGCATGCATATGAATGTGTGTGTTTATATAAGCACAATTGTGTGTGTGATTGTGCATTTATGTGTGTATATATATATATATATATATATATATATATATATATATATATATATATATAAATATATATATATATATATATATATATATATATATATATATATATATATATATATATATATATATATATATATACATATATATATATATATATATACATATATATATATATACATATACATATGTGTGTGTGTGTATGCATATGTATTGATGCATGTATGTATGTAACATAAAAGATTAACATTTTTTTAAAACAATATTTTCAGTACAAGCAATAAACATCACAGCATCATGATCATCATATTCATCTTATCATCATCATCATCATCATCATCATCATCATCATCATCATCATCATCATCATCATCATTATCATCATCATCATTGTCATCCTCATTATTATTATTAACAAATAAATTAAACATTTCAGCATATGAATGGAAGAACAAAATGAAAAAAACAAAATAAAGTAATAATAATTTACAAACAGAAACCAAAACAAACAAAAACAAAATGGTTTTTTTTTTAAATTAATGACAATTTATCAAAAACAAACAAAATCAAAGACAAAAACAAAATCCTTTTAAAAAAAACAGTACATAAACATGTCCTAAAACCCTCCAGTGTAGCTCTACATTAAATATTTTCTTTCTCACAATTGAATATATCAGCTGGGGGGAAGGTGGAGGGGCTGAACTAGCTGG
>OZ024741.1:375580607-375680607 GCA_964016885.1 Eledone cirrhosa | reverse complement strand
ACCTTCTGCATTTGCTGCACAGTATGGTAGATCAGGGTTGTTAATGCTAGTCATTCAAGATAGATATCTTCAGTGGGGTGAGTAAAAGCCATGTATTCTCTGGAAAACCTTTTGAAGGCAAGTCTGAAAAATAAAATTAAAGATAACATATACATACATGTTCTTTTAATCTTTTAGTTTTATGGGTCTTTTTTTTTTTTGTTCTGGTTTCAGTCATTAGGGCTGTGGCCATGCTAGGGCACCACCTTGAAAAATGCAATGTCTCAGGTGAGTGGTTTGTGTGTGTGTGTGTGTATGTGTCTGTGTGTGAGTGAGTGTGCCTGTGTCAGTGTCTGTGTGTGTGTATGTGTCAGTGTGGTGTGTGTTGTGTTGTGTGTGTGTGTTCCTGTGTGTGTGTGTGTGTCTGTGTCTGTATGTGTCTATGTGTATGTGTGTGTGTGTGAATGCGTGAGTCTGTGTCTGCGCCTGTGTCTGTGAATCTATGTGTGTGTGTGTGCGTGTGTATGTGTGTGTCTGTGTGTAGGAGTGTGTCTGTGGCTGTGTGTGTGCGTGTGTATGTGTGTGTCAGTGTGTGTGTGTGAGTGTGTGTGTATGTGTGTATGTATGTGTGTGTGTGTGTGTGTGTGTGTGTGTGTATGTGCATGTGTGTGTGTGTGTGTCTGCATGCATGTTAAACTCTTCAAGTGGTAAGAAACTCTCAGGAGAGCTGGACAGCAGGTCTTCAGAGAAGAACCCCCCTCCCCTCAAGCAAGTGTTTTGGTCTTTAACCTCTTTCAATATAAAAGTGAAAGACTTCAACATTTTTTGTCACATTTTTTGTCACATTTGTCACATACAGTCCATGTTTAGCATACTTCTAAGACTGTATGCACTTCTTAACACCAACTACCTTACATAGTGTCAGGGATACATTTTCTTGCAGCACCAGCATTAAAGGGGCTATCATGTTCTTCACATGACTAAAGTCTTCTCCTTACTTTAATCACCAACAACTATACAGAGTCCACTACTTGCATTTTATTGGGGTACTATCCCTAAAGAGGTTGCCTTGTTCCCTATAAAACTAAACAGTCCTCCATTTGTAGTTTCCATATTTGCAGTGTGGACTGAGCACTTTTTGTCTTGGCACAAAAACGACTATTTTACAGTGTGAACTGGGAGCTGAGGTGGAGGAAGTTCATAGGAATTGGAGAGGTAGATCTAGGGTGGGGTGTTAGGACATGGAAAGTATGGAAGGGGGAAGATGGGGGAGGGTGGGGAAGGCAGGGGAAGGTGCTGCATATTAGATGTATGCTTTATATGTATGATGTGTGTGTGCATGGATCCATAATTAAACCATGACTAAACCCCTACACAGATACTTACTTACATACACTCTCTATCTCTATAGTCCTGTAAATCCTGAGGGAGACATAGGGGTGCCGTATTGACATACAGCATTTCTAGGGCTTTTTTATTCTTTTTAAACCTGGTGGAGCCCATCTCCTCTCCAGTTTTAAACTCAGTAGATTTCTTCCAAATAATAGAGAGTGAGAGAATGAAAGTGAGAAAGAGATATAGAGGAAGAATCAAACCCAGTACTTGACTGGTACTTTTTTTATCAACCTTCAAAGGATGAAAGACAAAGTTGACCTCAGTGGGATTTTAACTTGGAGAACAGAGAGTTGGCATGAATACAGCAAAGCATTCTACCCAACATTGTAACGACTCTGCCAATTTGCTGCCTTACTTACATACACACTCACATAAACTTACAAAAAGAGATAATAAATACTTACCCTAAAGCTTCTGATATACTACGAGTGGAATGGTCTCCAAGAAAAACATGACAAGCGAACCTATATTCTCTTGGATGCTTCGTGATGAAGGCAAAATAACTGAAACAATACAAACAGAATATAAATTTAATGATGGAATACTAATCTATGTTTAATTGGTAAATATATGTCTGAATTTAAATAAAGCATGAGTATATAAGTGAAAGTGTATATGTAGATGAAATATGAACAATAAAACAATTATATGATGGGTATAAAAGTGTAAAGGAGAAGAAAATGAATCATATATGAAACAGACCAGGATTTGGTGCTTAGAGGGGACATGCTTCAGAACATTCAGGATGGACATTCTAATTCACAATACCTTTAAGGAAGAGTTTTGGAATAAGCATATCACAGTAAATTTGAGGATACACCATTGGAAATTAAGGCAGAGAGCTGGGGTATCAATGCCATTCAGTGTAACAGATTCAATATGAAAGAGGATAAAAATGTGAGTATTTTGTCGTACTGGAACCCATGATCTCTTGTTCATGCTTTAGTGTAGCTGTTGCTGTATGATATGTCCTCAATAGAATATAATAGACATAATATTATTTGTCCTCTATGGATGCTAGCATGGCTGAGTGTTTAAGAAGTTTGCTTCACAATCATGAGGTTCTGAGTTTCATTTCAGTGTCCAAGGGAGGGCAGCTGACATGGCCAATGTCCAGTCTGAACATCAATTGCAAGAATCTATGGCAGAACTAGAGAAGAAATTCCCAACTTGGAAGCATGACCTAGAATCAAAAGGGCTTAAAGTTAACATGTCAAAGACTAAAGTCCTAGTATATAGAAATGAAAACAAGGCACAGGTGCCCTCTGGGAAATGGCCATGCTCAGTGTGTAGGAAAGGAGTTAGAAATTCCATCCTATATCCCAAATGCAAACTATGGGTGCACAAAAGTTGTGGTGGGATCTCAGGAAGGCTAACAAAGAATGTTGATTTGACATGTGACCAATGCACAAGTGCAGTAAGTAGCAAATTCCCACAGGATACTAGCTTCTTCAGATGCCCAGAGGGCTCTTTAGAAGCAGTTGATAGTTTCTGTTACTTGGGTGACCAAATTAGCAATGGAGGAGGGTGTTCTGAAAGCACAGTAGCCAGAGTGAGAATGGTTTTGAGAAAGTTCATGGACCTACTACGGCTGCTAACTACAAAAGGTTTTTTCCTCAAAATGAAGGGCAGATTATATGATGCATGTATGTTGCATGGCAATGAGAACTGGGTGCTGCATGGAGAAGACCTGTGAAGATTGGAAAGAAATGAAATTGCCATGTTTCAATGGATTTGTAATAGTAATACATGTGAATGGTAATGCTTAAATGAACTGAGAGAGAAAGTGGGTTTAAGAGGGATTAGATGCAATGTGCAGGAGAGGAGATTGCATTTGTATGAACATGTGATGCATATGCCAGCTGACTGCTGTATAAAAAGGAGCAAGGCGCTCAAAGTTGATGGAAGCTATGGAGTAGGAAGAGCTGGGAAGACATGGGATGAGATAATAAAAGCTGACCTTGCACAATTGCACCTCTCTGGCATGCCTCACAACAAGACAGCTGATCTAACCCATGCTAGCATGGAAAAATAGATATTGTTCCAGCAGTAGAAAAGGATGACGATTAGTCATTACCACGTGGTGTTTTATGATGCTGTTTGATTGCAAACTAACCGAATATTAATAATATTATATTATTATAATTGTTTCTACTTTTGGCACAAGGCCAGCAATTACCCAGTGCATTACTGGTACTTTATTTTATCGACCCCGTAAGAATGAAAGGAAAAGTTAACCTCGGCGGGATTGGAACTCAGACCATAAAGGGATGTAACTATGCCGGAAAGCATGGTGTCCGACCCTCTACCAATGCTGCCAATCCACCATTATGATATTATTATAACATTATTATTATTCACTCACAGTGGATTGGCAATATTGGTAGAGGGTCAGACGCCATGCTTTGCAGCACAGTTACGTCCCTTTACGAACTGAGTTCAAATCCCGCCGAGGTTAACTTTGCCTTTCATCCTTATGGGGTCGATAAAATAAAATACCAGAAATGCACTGGGTAATTGCTGGCCTTGTGCCAAAAGTAGAAACAATTATTATTATTCACTCACAAATACATTTAGGTATCCACCCTGTTAACAGCAAAATCAAATTTTGCTTCTTTAGCAAAGCCAGCAGTAAAATTGCTCAGTGTGCAAATAAGGCTAATCAGTCAATGTATACATTTAAGAATACTATGTATTCTCAGCAGTTCCAACAGGTAGCAGAGACGAGAGAATACACAATCTTGATAAGGAGCAATAACTCAAAAACAATTGTCGATTGTTTTCTCTCAGCTACTGCTGGAACAAAAGGATGACGATTAGTCATCTACCACATGGTGTTTTATGAGGCTATTTGCTAGCAAACAAACCAAATATCACTAATGGTATGATACTATTATAATATTATAATTTAGGTATCCACCATGTTAAGAGCGAAAACAAATTTTTTTTTATACATATAAATATATATATATATATATATATATATATATATATATATATAGAGAGAGAGAGAGAGAGAGAGAGAGAGAGAGAGGAGAGAAAATCTACTCACTTTTCATTTCTTGGATGATATCCACAGTAGGAGATATTTTTGAGGGCGAAGAAGTTTGAAAAATTAGCATCACTTTCGTGCTGAAAATATATAGTGATATGGCATTGCTATAACTATAGTATCTCATATTGTGTGTGTGTATGTGTATACATGTGTATGTATATGTATGTGCATGCGTGTATGTGTGTGTATGTATGTATGAGGGTTGGCTGAAAAGTTCATAGCCTGATTATGAAGGAGTGATGTTAAGGCTGTGAAATCTCACATGTAGAAATTCAACTCTTCTCATTAATAACTGCATTGTTTCTTTCCAGGGACCAAGTTGAAAAATAAACCTCATTTTGTCATTCCATGAGAGCATCTTGGTCAACCTATGAACTTTTCAGCCTACCCTCATAGAACAAATTCTGAAACATTTAATATGTTGCATTATGGATGCTGCCAATTCACCACCTCACAGTTAAACGTCCATTGTGTTTGTCAATGTAACATAAGCAATTAAAAAGACAAAAAGACAACATACCACAGATTTACTTTTGTCTATCATGCGAATACCATAATCACTGATTTCTAAGCAGCAATTTGGTGGAGGAGTTGATGACAATGTTTTCCTCCTAGTTAATGCCACCTGCAATGATAGAATAGTGAATAAAGGGACCATATTTACATTCAGGAAGGAAAGAACTGTGAATACATACACACTTACACCCACATACACACACCCACATGCATACACACTAATATACTTATACATACACAATTATACTTGCCATACTCCCTCAAAGCATGAACCTAATATGACTTTGTATTTTTGCATCCCTGTGTCTGTTTTGTTTCATTTATAGACAGACCATAATGTAGTCCGCACATACTCTTATATATATATATATATATATATATATATATATATATATTTATATTTATATATGTGTGGTGTGTGTGTGTGTGTATAGTTAATAAATGAAACAAACAAAACACAGGAGGCAATTTTATACAGTTACTAGCTGATGTACCCAGCTTTGCCCGGGTAACCAGATGATAAGAGAAGACAGGTAGAAGAGAAAATGACTATATTGGATGTCTGTCTGGCTTAAAGTGAGACCGTGGTGTGTGTGACAAAACAAAAAAACAGTAAAAAATCTTCCAAATTCTTCGTTTTATCGTTCATATATAGTATATGAAGATTTCTAGGTGTTCCCACTCATGAACAACCTACATATAACTGTCCATGGGTAAAAAGTGATTCTCTTGTATTCAATTCTACAACTTTAAGACTTTGAGCCTGAGCTTTATGTATGGTCATAGCAAAACTAGCTCTAACAGGGAACTGAAGTATTGAGAATTTGAATGGCAGCTTGGCAGAGGAAGGGATAAGAGGAATATTTAGAATAAATGCATTTTCTCCTTGATGATTGCCTCTAAGAATAGTGACCTCTAGGAGATGGATCCTCATCTGCCTGACTGTAAAATGTGTCATTGCATACAAGTAGCGGGTTCACATGTGTGTGTGTGTGTGTGTGTGTGTGTGTGTGTGTGTGTGTGTGTGTGTGTGTGTGTGTGTGTGTGTGTGTGTGTGTGTGTGGTGTGTGTGTGTGCGTGCGTGCGCGCGTGCGTGCGCGCGTGCATGTGTTTGTGTGTGTGTAAACCAGCATTTAAATCGAGACACTGGCCACGAAACATTTATGTATATGTATATGTGTGTTTAATTCTCTTGTCTGTGTATCTGATTAAGTATTTATGTGAAGATGTGTGTGTATGTAACCTACTATAACTGTGACATCATCATTGTGTTATAAAATATCCATTTACTTATTGTTGTATATAATAGATTATTTTAGATAAAGTGTTATATTGCTTTAATCCAAATGAAAATAAAAATTATATGTTGTCATTTCTGGGGTCTAATACTATTATTACCTTGTAAAATTTGATTTGATTTGGTCGAGCCATTTGGGAATACATAAGGAAAAGACAGACGGAGAGACAAAGAATTTTATATAGAGAGAGATATTAGGTTTATGCTTGGTGGAAGTGGAAGAAGCTCCAACATTTTGAACAGAATTCCTTCTTCAGGAAAGTTTGGAATATATATATATATATTGCTAGCAGGGAAAATGGATGTGAAAGGACACTAATCATCATCATCATCATTATATATATATATATACACACACATTTGGTGCTTATGTGGTGGTTGTTGGTGGTGATGGTGGTTGGGGAGGTGTTGGTAGTTGTGATGGAGGTAGTGGCAGTGGTGGCTGTAATAAAGAGGATTGGATGTTGGTGATAGTTATGATGATGATGATGATGATGATGATGATGGTGATGATGAAGATGACACTGACATTAACTTACTTTATTTATAGCTTGACATAACACTTCTGTTCCTTTGTGACAATTCACTTCCAGTGAGCCAAGAAATTTCACCTGGAACTTCTTACAGCTGTCATCATCTGCAGAGACATGAAGGAAGAAGAAATGTATCATACATTGGAGAAAAATCATGACAAACATAATAATATTCAGAGAAATGAAGCTAACTCTATGTGGTCACCTTCTCTACCTGCTACAAATAACAACCAAATCTTCCTTATATCATATATTTTGAACTCAGAATGCATAATAGACCTGGAATAATTACTGCATAACAGTTTTATGATGCTCTAACAATACTGCCAAATGACTCTCTCTATCTCTCGCTCCCTCTTTCTCCTTCTCTCTCTCTCTCTCTCTCTCTATATATATATATATATATATATATATATATATATATATATATATATATTTTCATTTTCATTTCATTTTACGTCCGCTTTTTCCCTGCTTGCAAGGGTATATAATAAATGTAATCTGAGCTTTTTGAATATTAATAATTGTTTCTACTATTGGCACAAGGCCAGCAATTACCCAGTACATTACTGGTACTTTATTTTATCGACTCCGTAAGGATGAAAGGCAAAGTTAACCTCAGCGGGATTTGAACTCAGAATGGCAAGGGCCGTAACTCTATGCATCAAAGCATGGCATCCGACCCTCTACCGATACTGCCAATTCCCCACCATATATTAATAATAACATTCGATTCGTTTGCAATTATACAAACAAGCCTCATTTTTATAGCCATGTCAGTAGAATTAACCCTTCAATCTTGCTCTTGTGTTGGCATGTAAACAGAACTGCAGACACTAATGTTACTGGGTATCACCCTTCATCAGTACAGCTCACTGTTCACCTGCCAACTGCCAGAGCTAGTGAAACATTCAGCCATGTAGAGTGAACATTTTTTTTTATATATATATATATATATCTGTGGTGTTTTAAGATAATTTTCTTTGCTAAAGCAGGAGGCTCCATAACAGGCTTAGTAAAACAACTGTCTTAAAACAGTGAGGTGTAAGCAAAGAATTCTTTGTAATGTACAAATCTAATTGATAACAAGCAACAATAATTTCTAATTTAGGCACAAGGCCAGCAATTTGTGCAAAGAGGAAAGTCAATTATATCAATCTCAGTATTTTGTGGGTACTTATTTCATTGACCTTGGTGAGATTTGAACTCAGGTCATAGATAAGAAGAAATAATTGTTTCTACTTTAGGCACAAGGCCAGCAAGTACCCAGTACATTACTAGTACTTTATTTTATCGACCCCGTAAGGATGAAAGGCAAAGTTAACCTTGGCAGGATTTGAACTCAGACTGTAAAGGGACGTAACTATGCTAGAAAGCATGGCGTCCAGCCCTCTACCGATACTGCCAATTCACCGCCCTAGATAAGAAGAAATAATGATTTCTAATTTCTGAACAAGGCTAGCAATTTTTTAAGGGAGGGGAAGTCAATTACATCAACCCCATCATTTTACTGGTACTTATTTTATCAACCTCAGTAGGATGAAAGGCAAAGCTAACCTTGGTGTGATTTGAACTCAGAATGTAAAGGAACATAACTCTATGCCGCAATACATATTGTCCGATGCATTACTGATTCTGACAATCCACCGCCCTTGAAACAAGAAATAATGATTTCTAATTTAAACAAGGCCAGATATTTTTGAAGGGAGGGGAAAGTCAATTTCATCAACCCCAGTACTTTACTGGTACTTATTTTATCAACCTTGAAAGGATGAAAGGCAAAGATCAACTCAGCCAGATTTGAATAATAAGAAAAAAGGATATAAGTCAATTCTTACCATCTTCTTCTAAGAAGTGGAGGTCTGTAGCATACATTGATGGAAATATACCTTTCTTGCCAGTTCTGAGATTGACACCTGAAGATAGAAAGCAGAATATTGTTTAATGTTGGCTCAAAAACAGTCAACGGTTTGAACAGTTTGAATTCATTTTAAGCCCTTTGATAACAAAACCACCTAAAACTACCTCAGTATTATGTTTATATTTATCCCAAAACCTTCTTCTTCTTCTTCTTCTTCTTCTTCTTCTTCTTCTTCTTCTTCTTGTGCTGAGAAGGATCCATCCAACCCAAGCAAACACAGAAAAGTGGATGTAAACATGATGATGAGCATCATGATTTATTTCCTACAAACTACTACTTTGATGCTAAACTCCGCCAGTTACAGACTGCACATCAACATGAGATATTTTTCTCCACAAAATTCAATCACCAACAGCAGAGTTTAAAGAGCAAAGGTCAAGTCTAGTCCATAGGTTGACATTATCAAGCTGCTGTTTTGGCTGCCGGCCTCTGCTTCTCTTACCAGCCAACTTTCCCTCCAGACATAACCTACTCACACCACGAGTTGATCTTTTTATATGACCGTATAGTTTGAGTACTCTTGACTTGACAATTGATGTAATTGGTCTAAGTTTGGTAATGTTGAGCAGCTCACTGATACAGATACGGTCCCTGAGCCGCTTGCCAGCCATAAGTCTCATGATGTAGTTCTGGAATGTAGAGAGCTTCTGAAGTGACCTTGTCATCCAATTAACACAGTCAAAACCATATAACACAACTGGTAGGTTGTAAGTATCGAAGATCTTAGCCGTCAAATGATAGGAAACTCGTTTTGATGTTAGTGCTTCCTTGTTCTTGTTAAAAGGTGTCCAACCTAGAGCAATGCGATACTGTGCAGCAACCATTCCATTGTTGTTTGATGATAGTTTGTGACTGAGATATACAAACTCCATAACTTGAGCAATTTACTAGTTGTAGATCCAATATAGGAATGATCAAATCTAATTAAGCAGAGAAGCAATTTCGAGATTTGAACCTATACCAATTTAGAATAAACTGGTTTTTTATTCTGACTCTCAGATACTAGACAACTTCTATTCTAGGAGTGTACAATGTAGTGAATCACTCATAATTTCTAGACAACATTTCTTTAATAAGGGGAGAATTACATAAACTTGCAAAAACAAATTTGATTTTGCAGTTTATTTACTTTAATAGTTATGTATAACGATTTATATTTGCTGAAGCCAGAAAGCCATGCTGACACAAGCACAGAAATTGCATTTAATATTATAGATAATACTAGTATTGATTCCTAACAGTAGTAAATGTTTGTTTTTAAAATTATATTCATGACTTTATTTCGTTTGCATCGATAACAAGAATTCATAATTATGATGTTTCACATAAACATAGAATTCATGGAATTTTATAAATACAATATACAAAAATATACAATCTTCTTCTTCTAGCATCATTTATCTGAACAATCCTTGAAACCTTCAGCAATCCCAGGCGTGTACAAATATACATAGGGTAAAGGGGTCACAAATGACCATGAGATTTGCACCTAGAAAGTTCCCTGCAAGGTTGTTTGTGGAAGACCAGTAGTCGCCCAGGTATACCAGTCTCCCCTCTCCACACCACCAATGTTCTCCAAGGGAAAGACAAAGGCCAATACAGCTTAGCACCAGTGACGTCACTACTTATTTCTATAGCTGAGTGAACTGGAACAACATGAATTAAAGTGTCTTGCTCAAGGACACAACACATCACCCAGTCAATAAAATAATAAACAATATAAAATAAACAATACCGACTAATTATATATAAATCAGAAACCTGTATAAGCAAGTTGTATTTTATTGTGTTATTTTATGAATTTCTATTTCTTAAAAATATGTCATGTTTTGACCCAAAGTTTCAATCACCCTATCTCTCCCTTTCCCCACCTTGGTGTATATAAATAGAGGATATATATAAATAAACATAGAAGGCACATTTATAAATAGCTACATAATATATATCGATGATATATATAGGATGTATATTGATAAATACAGGGTATATATAAATAAATATAGAAGGCATACTGATAAATATATATATATACAATACATATTGATAATGTATATAGGATATATATTGATAAATACAGGATATATATGAATAAATATAGAAGGCATACTGATAAATACCTCTTTAATATATATTGATAAATAGATGATGTATATAGGATTTATATCGATAAATATAGGATATAATATATAAAGATATACAGTGTATATTGATAAGTGACAATATATATTAATAAATGAAGGATGTTTATTGATAAATCTTGATACATATTGATAAATAGACAATGCATATTGATAAATATAGGATGTATATTGAGAAATGTACAATGTACTGTATATCCAATCCAGGGTCTTCTCACTACTGTTGGAAGAACCTCTCCTTGGTTGACCTCCATCACATTTTGTTTAGTTTTAGCCATATCAGGAATGTAGCTATATTCACCATGTTTGGCCCATTGCAGGTTGGTGAGGCTATTTAAACCATAGTTGGGGGTGGATGGTTGTTGACTCTGAGGAGTTCATCAACCTGTTTAAAAGCTCTTGTTTTTTGTGCTGCTGGGGTTCCACTTATCTCCCTCACCAAACCAGGCTCTGGTGGGGAAGCCTTTTTAGTTACTGACCACTCAACAATGAAGCTGGTTGTACTGACACAACCTAACTAAAAATAGCAGTCGTATCTTCCTCAAAATATACCTACAATGCTAAATACGAACATGCCAGATAATGTGATTGTAGTTTCCTTGCATAGAGGAAAAGGATGAGATGGTCAGAACTGGAATGTCTTTGGTCATGGGTCTGATCAATCAGAGCTGTCCATGGGTTAAATGAGAACAGTAGCTGCAAACAACACCATTATCAACTTTATGCCAGGTAGTATATATCTTGGAACACTATGACAATCCTATAACATATATCAGGTTGTACTGGGTTACATATATACTCATGAATAAATCACACTTTTATTCTATGGCAATGACATAAAAACCAGCATGTTTTGGTGATGGGGTGGTGAAGTGAATTGATATCTGTCAAATGTTTGCTGTTCACATTCATTGTGGTATGGCAGTGTGTTTGTGGTAGGAAACTTTTGGCTTGATGGGTGTGATGTATCAAGTTGGTCTGACCCATGTTCATTGTCAACAATGCCCTACAAGGCAAACATGCAAACTAAGGTTCAAACTACTGCTACAGGCCTAACTGTGTGACTTATACACAAGTAAGTATTGTATATTGATAAACATGGGATGTATCATCATCATCCTTCCCATTTTACATCCATTCTTCCATGCTAGCATGGGTTAGACGAGTTGTCCTGTTGTGGGCAATACTAGGTCAGGTGACCATGTCTTGATTCTATATTGATAAACATAGGATGTATATTGATAAATATAGGATAAATACTCTTTAGAAAAGGCTAAATATTTCTTTAATACAGGCTAGATATTGATTAATGCAAGCTGTATATTGATTAATTGCGAGTATTTATTGATGATTTTGTTTTTTTACGGGGTGTAAAATGATTGATAAAATTGTATATTGATTAATATGGAGTGCATACATAAACACATTTAATACATCCAATTAAAAATGAAATAGATTATCTGTAACTTGAAATTCTCAGTTTGAATATATACGAGCTGCCCCCTTGGAAATACACTGGTTTAAAAACCACAAAGTATTTAAGATCAATATGACATTTTAAATGATAATCCAGGATTTCAAAAAAAAATTATAGATACAGAATCTTGCCATCCGCTTTCCATAAAGACTTGTTATAGCTCTCTCTCTCTCTCTCTCTCTCTCTCTCTCTCTCTCTCTCTCTCTCTCTTTCTCTTCTCTCTCTCTCACCTCCCCCTCTCTTTCTCCTGCACACACACACCACACATGTGCACACACATGCACACCATTCTTTTTCCATAAAGACATGAGATTAAAAAGAAATTTCAATGTTGCTGCTGTTACCACCACCACCACCATCGTATTTCTTTCTCTTTCTCTCTCATGATGTTATATATATATATATATATATCATCATCATCATCATCGTATATATATATATATATAACAAAGGAATTGTGGTAAGGAACCAGATGGACCATACTTAGGGTAGTAGAGTGGGAAATAGGAAAAAGTATGACCCCGACGGCAGAGCTCAAGCCGTTTCGACAGCTATTTCTGGACTAAATTAGAAATTTTAGCCTGGTGAATAAATAGCCGAACTTGTATGGGAAGATAATTTACAGTACCCCCTTGACAAGTTCGACTATTTATTCACCAGGGTAAAAATTCTAATTTAGTCTAGAAATAGCCGTCGAAACGGTTTGAGCTCTGCCGTCGGGGTCATACTTTTTCCTATATATATATATATATATATATAAGGAATTTGTAGTTTACTTGAAGCATTGTATATGGTATAAAGAAAATCAAAGTTTGAAAGCCACAACAATGTGAGTTTGGACGGAGAATAATTAAATCATAAGAAACAGGGCGTGTTTTTTTTTTACCTTAATTTATTCATATGTCCTTATATTTTGAGATTAATATCTCCTCTTCCGAGGAAAATAAAGGAACTATTCCAGTTTTCCTCAGAGGAAGAGATATTAATCTCAAAATATCAGGACATATGAATAAATTAAGGTAAAAAAAACAAAAACAAGCCTGTTTCTTACGATTTAATTATTTTCCGTCCAAACCTGCATTGTCGTGGCTTTCAAACTTCAAATTTCTTTATATATATATACATATGGAGGCACATGGCTTAGTGGTTAGAGCATTGGCCTTGCAATCGAAAGGTTGTGAGTTCAATTCTCAGACCGGGTGATGTGTTGTTTCCTTGAGCAAGACACTTTATTTCACATTGCTCCAGTTTACTCAGCTGTAGAAATGAGATGATAGGGAGAGGGGTCCCCATCATTCCACTGCAAAGTGGTCGTGGAGGTGCCACGGCAAAAACAGCACCCAGCACTCACTGTAAATGAGGTTGGTGTTAAGAAGGGCATCCAGCTGTAGAAATCAAGCCAGAATCAGTTCCCGTCCCACCCTTGCAAGCAGGGAAAAGCGGACGTAAAATGATGATGATGATATATATATATATATATATATATATATATATATATACATTTAAAGTATATGATAAACACGAAATGTGTTTACATTGCAACAGACAAAGTTAGCCATTAATGAAATAAACTAATAAAAGTGAATACAATTTGTCTGTCTCGATACAAGTCAATAAAGACAAGATTATATTGGCAATGGCCATGATTCCTGGACATATTTAAATTTCAAAATTCAAACCTGTTCTGTAGACGAATTTGAACCTCGAAACCCAAATAAGTTTCGCAACGGTGGAATGTGAATTGAAAAATAAAGAGAATCGAAATGGAATAGAAATAAAAGAGTGAAATGCCCAAATCTTCTGTGCTTATCAACAGGAATCCAGTAAGATTAGTCTATCTCACATCAAAAATTTTGCAGGACTGACTACACGTGGGTAGGCAGGCCAAAACTAGCTATCACACATTCACGGTGCTAGAAATAACAGCCGCTTATGCAGGATTAAGGATCAGCTCTTACAATAAAGGAGCTATACATTATATTATATTTTGAGAATAAACTCTCAGTCGTTTACAATAATTAAGCTCCAGGAAGGGGCTCTTCCGAGCAGTTAATACATTTAAAGTATATGATAAACACGAAATGTGTTTACATTGCAACAGACAAAGTTAGCCATTAATGAAGTGTAGTCAGTCCTGCAAAATTAGCCATTAATGACGTGTAGTCAGTCCTGCAAAATTTTTAGCCAAAGTTAGCCATTAATGAAGTGTAGTCAGTCCTGCAAAGTTAGCCATTAATGACGTGTAGTCAGTCCTGCAAAATTTTTGATGTGAGATAGACTAATCTTACTGGATTCCTGTTGATAAGCACAGAAGATTTGGGCATTTCACTCTTTTATTTCTATTCCATTTCGATTCTCTTTATTTTTCAATTCACATTCCACCATTGCGAAACTTATTTGGGTTTCGAGGTTCAAATTCGTCTACAGAACAGGTTTGAATTTTGAAATATAAATATGTCCAGGAATCATGGCCGTTGCCAATATAATCTTGTCTTTATTGACTTGTATCGAGACAGACAAATTGTATTCACTTTTATTAGTTTATTTCATTAATGGCTAACTTTGTCTGTTGCAATGTAAACACATTTCGTGTTTATCATATACTTTAAATGTATTAACTGCTCGGAAGAGCCCCTTCCTGGAGCTTAATTATTGTAAACGACTGAGAGTTTATTCTCAAAATATAATATAATGTATAGCTCCTTTATTGTAAGAGCTGATCCTTAATCCTGCATAAGCGGCTGTTATTTCTAGCACCGTGAATGTGTGATAGCTAGTTTTGGCCTGCCTACCCACGTGTAGTCAGTCCTGCAAAATTTTTGATGTGAGATAGACTAATCTTACTGGATTCCTGTTGATAAGCACAGAAGATTTGGGCATTTCACTCTTTTATTTCTATTCCATTTCGATTCTCTTTATTTTTCAATTCACATTCCACCGTTGCGAAACTTATTTGGGTTTCGAGGTTCAAATTCGTCTACAGAACAGGTTTGAATTTTGAAATTTAAATATGTCCAGGAATCATGGCCATTGCCAATATAATCTTGTCTTTATTGACTTGTATCGAGACAGACAAATTGTATTCACTTTTATTAGTTTATTTCATTAATGGCTAACTTTGTCTGTTGCAATGTAAACACATTTCGTGTTTATCATATACTTTAAATGTATTAACTGCTCGGAAGAGCCCCTTCCTGGAGCTTAATTATTGTAAACGACTGAGAGTTTATTCTCAAAATATAATATAATATATATATATATATACGTGAACGGCAAAGCATAAACGAACTAAGGGAGAAATTAGGAATAAGAGGGATCAGATGTTGTTTACTCGAGAGAAGACTATGTTGGTACGGTCATGTGATGCGCATGAAAGACGACAGCTGTATAAAAAAGTGCAGGGCCATAAAAATAGACCGTAGCCACGGAGTAGGCAGGCCCAGAAAAACCTGGGACGATTTGATAAATTCCGACCTCACACACTTACACCTCTCCAAGACAATGTCACTGGACCGAGATCTTTGGCGCTACACAGTCATACCGAAGATCCGCCTTGCCTAAGTACAAAGCGAAACCTACAGTCAGTAGGCACCTCTAACAAAATACACCCCCGTCCCACTACCCCCACCCCATCCACACCACCCCCTTAAATGTGAAGTTATGTTGGTACCACAACATCCAGTCCGAAACAAATGAGGTCGTGTAGGTGTCACGACAAAAAAACACACAGTCCACGCTGTAATGTGGCCATGTAGGTAACACAGTAAAAACCTTCCAGTCCACACTGTAAACATGGTTGGTATTGGGAAGGGCACCCAGCCGTAGAAAACCCGCCAGACGTGTAGCTGTCACGACAAAAAAAACACACAGTCCACGCTGTAATGTGGCCGTGTAGGTAACACAGTAAAAACCTCCCAGTCCACACTGTAAATGTGGTTGGTGTTAGGAAGGGCATCCAGCCGTAGAAAACCCGCCAGACAGTCCTATACGAGCAGGACAACCAATCTTGCCCCAAGTGGGAAAACTCCCGTCCAAACCCATGCAAGCGTGGAAGATGGACGTTAAACGATGATGATGATGATGCTATATATATATATATATATATATATATATATATATATATATATATATATATATATTAAACACACTCCTACAATCCCATTTCCACAGTGTGACATACTTTTTATACCACAGATACACCAGCTTTAATATAATAGTTTAGAATTTTGTGACAAATAAACAGTAGTCATTTGCTGTCATGGAACCTCTGTTTAAAGATGTGTTATATATCTATATGTTTAATATCAGCTTAAATTGTCTTGCTAGAGAAATATGGCAAATGGATGACAAAAATAGGAAGAAGGTACAAATGAAGAGGAATAGATTGAAATAGAGGGCATCAAGGATGCATGAGTAGCATCTGTATCATGGGAAAAGTTCTATATGGAACTGCTGGAATAACTGTAGAATTGTTTTGCTGCGTGTGGTATGTTAATTCTAAAGTCTAAAGTCTGTCTTGAGCCTTGAGGCTCATTAGGCTGATGCTTATCCTGTTTCTATGACGTTAAGTGACTGAGAGTACAAGACTTACCCTGGACAGGATGTCAGTCCATCACAGGGTTAAATCCCAAAATACTGCTAGTACTATTTTTCAGCTGAGTATACTGGAGCAACGTGAAACGAAGGGATTTGTTCAAGAACACAACACACAACCCAATCAAGGAATGAAACCCACGACATTATGATCATAAACCCAACACATTTAACCACTACCATATGTGTGTCTGTGTGCGTGTGTAAAAAATAATTATAAAATGTTGAAGATGCATCTAATTTTATTTATATATGCATGCAAATTTACAGTACTCAATAAAAAGAAATTAGTTTATCTAAAATAAATTACAAATATTGTTATACTTTGGGAGGGTCAAATATATATATGTATATGTTATGTATTTTGGTAGAAAAGGTAAAAGAATTAAGAGTGCTCTATGTATAGCACAGAGCCATTTAATTACATAATAAACAACACAATATAATTATTCCATTACCAAAGGTTTCAGGAAACTAGACGATCATAACAGAAATGTCCAGCACACTCATCAGATGAAATATTTACATCTCATGAGTGTGCTGAATGTTTCTGTTAAGATCGTCTAGTTTCCTGAAACCTTTAGTAATGGAATAATTATATCATGTTGTTTATTATGTAATTATTATATATATATATATTAAAAACAAAGTGAGGTTTCACATTAAGGTCTTTATTGATTATACACAGTTACGACCATTTCATTGATGGGTGGCTCAGGATCCATGTAAATACTATAGACCGGCTCCAGCCCGATCTGCTCATCAGACTTTTTAATCAAGCAAAGCGATGCTGCAATCTCCATTACAAATAATGTATTTGAGTGTGCACTCCTAGATATAGCTTTCTACATTCCCATGTTCAAATCTTGTGTCTCATTGAATGAGTAATGGACTGGCTGTGGCTATATAGATCCCTGTTGTGCTAGCTTCATTATATATATATATATATATATATATTTAACAAAAGAGTCAGGAAGGACCCTGACGGCTGAGCTCCGGCCATTTCAACAGCTAGATCTGAACGCATTCGGAACAGCTAGATCCAAAGGTGTTCGGATCTAGCTGTCGAAACGGCCGGAGCTCAGCCGTCGGCGTCCTGACTTTTTTCCTATTACCCACTTGACTACCCTAAGTATCGAGTACTCCGGTGCATTATGGGCCACCTGGTTCCTTACCACACTTTCTCTGTTTTATATAAGCTGGGTAAAGCGGACGTAAAATGATGATGATGATATATATATATATATATATATATATATATATATATATGTGTGTATGTGTTTGTGTGTGTGTATATACAGAAAAGAAATGTATGTGTATGCATATGCATGCAGGCTATTCATATAGATATAATTGAATTTTCATACCCTTTTTTTTTCAGATAGGAACTAAATAAAATTTAAACGTAGGAAATTATTTTCAAAACTGCTACCATGGATTTCTCAGTTCCAGCCCCTCAAATGAGGTAAGATACTGTAAATAGTAGAAGCCTTTACATAGCCCCACAACAGTCTATGATTACATATATACTTGTGTGTATATGAGTATATATACAGTATATGTTTATATCACACTGCCTTTCTCCCCTAACTCAATTGCATACTTGTTCATGTAAATGAATGTTATATATCCAATAGATTATATGCACTTCATTTCTCACCATCCGCTGTGCATGTCTTCCTCACTTAAAAGCTGCAAATGAAAACCAAAATTTTACTGCCATGTTGCATCATGTCTTCATGCTTAAAGCAGCCTGCTTGGATATAGATATACATAGGCATGTAAATATATATATACATGCATACATATATATATACATACTTATCTATCTAACCCTCCCTATGTATGTATATATATGTGTGTGTATATATACATACACACACACATATATGTATATGTATATATATATGTGTGTGTGTGTGTGTGTATTTATATATATATATAGATAGATAGAGATATAAATGTGTGTAAGTCTCTATATATATGTGCGAGCATGTGTGTATTTCTTTCATATAGAAATAACTTCTACATGGCTAGATCTGTTTCACTCTTTTGAAATCATCAGGAAAGTATATATTAATGTTTGGGTTTTTGAAGTGACAAATGACAACAAACATAATTAGAAGGAAGTTCCAATACTCTTTGTGGTGTGTGACAGACTGATGCACATAGCCTTAAATTGATGGGTTTTTTTTTAAATTTGTATATTTTCTCTTTAAATTGAGTAACGGCTGAAAGAATACGATCACAAATACAAGCAGCCAAAGTGGGGTTCCTTTAAAGGGTTGTTGGAGTAACATTACTCAATAGAATGTGTAGCTCAGAGATCAGAGAGTTGCTCCAAGTAGAGCAGATACTTCTCTAAATTGAGAGACCACAGCTCCAATATTACAGACATGTGGTAGAATGCCTCAAGAAAGAATTGCTGGGTAGATTTTATGGGCAAAACCCACTGGCAGGAGATTCAGGGGTAGACCTTGAGTAAGATGGTTGGATAACATCCATAGGCTTAGCTGGTCTTGCTTGGGAATCCAGCCACATCAATTGGAGAGAGAGGAGAAGAAGAAGAAGAATGTATATTTTTGTATATTATATCTATAAGGTTCCATGAATTCTATTTTTATGTGAAACATCATAATTATGATAGCTTACTAAAGAATTCTTGTTATCGATGCAAACGAAATAAAGTCCATGAATATAATTCTAAACACAAACATTTACTACTGTTAGGAATCAATACTAGTATTATCTTTAATATTAAATGCAATTTCTGTGCTTGTGTCAGCATGGCTTTCTGGCTTCAGCAAATATAAATCTTATACATAACTATTAAAGTAAATAAACCACAAAATCAAATTTGTTTTTGCAAATTTATACAGAGTGGGCGAAAAGTCACTTCCTATTTTTAAAAATTCATATTATTAAAATATTATATATTTTTTCTTTCAGATTAAAATTGAATAAAAACAAGATCCAATTATGAAATTTAATTTGAAGATAAAAGAATTAAGTTTTGAATTAATTTGTAATGTTTTATTAATAAAAATAAGTAAGAAGTGACTTTTGGCCCACCCTGTATAATTCTCCTGCTAAAGAAATGTTGCCTATAAATTATAGTGATTCATTACACTATGCACTCTTAGAATAGTGGCTGTCTAGTAGCTGAGGGTCAGAACAAAAAATGGTTTCAAATCTCATCGAAATTGATTCTCTGCTTAATTAGATTTGGGGGTTCCTATTTCGTAGGAAATAAATAATCATCATCATCATCATTTTTATGTCCACTTTTCCATGTTTGCATGGTTTAGATGGGTCCTTCTCAGCACATCATCTCTCCACTTGCCGCATTTCTTCATTATCTCCTCTGCGAGTCTCAGCAATTTGAGGTCAGCTCTCACAACTTCTGCCCAGGTCTTTCTTGGTTTACCTCTACTGCGGCTTCTTTCCACTGGGATTTCTTTGCATTTCTTCACCCAATAACCATTGTCTATGTGCATCACATTTCCAAACAAACACAGTCTTGCACACTACCTCGGATTTCTGTTAAACCCAGCTTCTCCCTTAACTTGCCCAAGCTCTACCTTTCTCTCACACTTATATTGCACATATTGTATTAAATTGAATTAACTACATGAGGATTATATTAATACATATTTGTATCATTTGCATGTCAGAAAATTAGTTTTTGCCTTTTCTTACATTTGAATATATCAACAGATACATTATGAAAAACATGCACACACACACATGTGGTAAGAAACTCTCAGGAGAAGTAGATAGCAAAAGGTCTTCAGATTAGAAACCTGTATCAAGCAAGTGTTTTAGCCTTTAAGAAAAGTACAGACACACATACATATACTAACAAAAACTGCCCAGAGGGCTGTATTTCTGTAAGTATTATGCATGTTTGAATTAGTCTATCAAGCCTACAGGTTTATTATTCTAGAATTTATATTGATTTAACCCTTTAACATTTACATTACTCTATATTTACTATTGTATTTTCACAGTAAAGGCTTTATATTACATAATTATCTCATATAATATCGAATCTACGAGATTTTGATATTATTTATTTTGAGAACAATACCTTAATGTAGGTATGAGCAGCCAGTTACAGCCAGTTTGAACAGAAAGAGGTAAGGGCCGGATACAGCCGGTTTAAATGCTAAAGGGTTAAGATTACACCACACCCTGATAGTCCATCATAGGGTTAACACTAGTTGAGTGATGTGAAGCAAAGAACACAATGCACTACTTGGTCCAGGAATTGAACCTTACAATCATGAGGCTGACAGCCTCCTAACCACTAAGCATCTCTATATATATAAAATTCTCTGTCTCTCTGTCTCTCTGTCTCTCTGTCTGTTCCTATGCATTCTCAAACGGCTGGACCAAATCAAATGTTACAAGGTAATAGTATTAGACCCCGGGAGTGTCAACATGTAATTTTTATTTTCATTTGGATTAAAAAAACATTTCTATAGCAAACCACCACCACGACTATGATGACGATGAGTCACATTTTGTATATGCGTGTGTATGTGTCTGTGAGTGTGTATGTGTCTGTGAGTGTGTATGTGTCTGTGAGTGTGTATGTGTCTGTGAGTGTGTATGTGTCTGTGAGTGTGTATGTGTCTGTGAGTGTATTTGTGTCTGTGAGTGTGTATGTGTCTGTGAGTGTGTATGTGTCTGTGAGTGTGTATGTGTCTGTGAGTGTGTATGTGTCCGTGAGTGTGTTTGTGTCTGTGAGTGTGTTTGTGTCTGTGAGTGTGTCTGTGAGTGTATTTGTGTCTGTGAGTGTGTATGTGTCTGTGAGTGTGTATGTGAGTGTGTATGTGTCTGTGTGTGTGTTTGTGTCTGTGAGTGTGTATGTGTCTGTGAGTGTGTATGTGTCTGTGAGTGTGTTTGTGTCTGTGAGTGTGTATGTGTCTGTGAGTGTGTTTGTGTCTGTGAGTGTATTTGTGTCTGTGAGTGTGTATGTGTCTGTGAGTGTGTTTGTGTCTGTGAGTGTGTTTGTGTCTGTGAGTCTGTATGTGTCTGTGAGTGTGTATGTGAGTGTGTATGTGTCTGTGTGTGTGTTTGTGTCTGTGAGTGTGTATGTGTCTGTGAGTGTGTATGTGTCCGTGAGTGTGTTTGTGTCTGTGAGTGTGTATGTGTCTGTGAGTGTGTATTTGTCTGTGAGTGTGTATGTGTTTGTGAGTGTGTTTGTGTCTGTGAGTGTGTATGTGTCTGTGTGTGTGTTTGTGTCTGTGAGTGTGTATGTGTCTGTGTGTGTATTTGTGTGTGAGTGGGTATGTGTCTGTGAGTGTGTATGTGTCTGTGAGTGTGTTTGTGTTTGTGAGTGTGTTTCTGTCTGTGAGTGTGTATGTGTCTGTGAGTGTGTTTGTGTCTGTGAGTGTGTATGTGTCTGTGAGTGTGTATGTGTCTGTGAGTGTGTTTGTGTCTGGTGAGTGTGTATGTGTCTGTGAGTGTGTATGTGTCTGTGTGTGTGTTTGTGTCTGTGAGTGTGTATGTGTCTGTGAGTGTGTTTGTGTTTGTGAGTGTGTTTCTGTCTGTGAGTGTGTATTTGTCTGTGAGTGTGTTTGTGTCTGTGAGTGTGTATGTGTCTGTGAGTGTGTATGTATCTGTGAGTGTGTATGTGTCTGTGAGTGTGTATGTGTCTGTGAGTGTGTATGTGTCTATGAGTGTGTATGTATCTGTGAGTGTGTATGTGTCTGTGAGTGTGTATTTGTGTGTGAGTGTGTTTCTGTCTGTGAGTGTGTATTTGTCTGTGAGTGTGTTTGTGTCTGTGAATGTGTATGTGTCTATGAGTGTGTATGTATCTGTGAGTGTGTATGTGTCTGTGAGTGTGTATTTGTGTGTGAGTGTGTTTGCGTTTGTGAGTGTGTTTCTGTCTGTGAGTGTGTATTTGTCTGTGAGTGTGTTTGTGTCTGTGAGTGTGTATGTGTCTGTGAGTGTGTATGTATCTGTGAGTGTGTATGTGTCTGTGAGTGTGTATGTGAGTGTGTATGTGTCTGTGTGTGTGTTTGTGTCTGTGAGTGTGTATGTGTCTGTGAGTGTGTATGTGTCTGTGAGTGTGTTTGTGTCTGTGAGTGTGTATGTGTCTGTGAGTGTGTTTGTGTCTGTGAGTGTATTTGTGTCTGTGAGTGTGTATGTGTCTGTGAGTGTGTTTGTGTCTGTGAGTGTGTTTGTGTCTGTGAGTGTGTATGTGTCTGTGAGTGTGTATGTGAGTGTGTATGTGTCTGTGTGTGTGTTTGTGTCTGTGAGTGTGTATGTGTCTGTGAGTGTGTATGTGTCCGTGAGTGTGTTTGTGTCTGTGAGTGTGTATGTGTCTGTGAGTGTGTATTTGTCTGTGAGTGTGTATGTGTTTGTGAGTGTGTTTGTGTCTGTGAGTGTGTATGTGTCTGTGTGTGTGTTTGTGTCTGTGAGTGTGTATGTGTCTGTGTGTGTATTTGTGTGTGAGTGGGTATGTGTCTGTGAGTGTGTATGTGTCTGTGAGTGTGTTTGTGTTTGTGAGTGTGTTTCTGTCTGTGAGTGTGTATGTGTCTGTGAGTGTATTTGTGTCTGTGAGTGTGTATGTGTCTGTGAGTGTGTATGTGTCTGTGAGTGTGTTTGTGTCTGGTGAGTGTGTATGTGTCTGTGAGTGTGTATGTGTCTGTGTGTGTGTTTGTGTCTGTGAGTGTGTATGTGTCTGTGAGTGTGTTTGTGTTTGTGAGTGTGTTTCTGTCTGTGAGTGTGTATTTGTCTGTGAGTGTGTTTGTGTCTGTGAGTGTGTATGTGTCTGTGAGTGTGTATGTATCTGTGAGTGTGTATGTGTCTGTGAGTGTGTATGTGTCTGTGAGTGTGTATGTGTCTATGAGTGTGTATGTATCTGTGAGTGTGTATGTGTCTGTGAGTGTGTATTTGTGTGTGAGTGTGTTTGTGTCTGTGAGTGTGTATGTGTCTGTGAGTGTGTTTGTGTCTATGAGTGTGTATGTATCTGTGAGTGTGTATGTATCTGTGAGTGTGTATGTGTCTGTGAGTGTGTATTTGTGTGTGAGTGTGTTTGTGTCTGTGAGTGTGTATTTGTGTGTGAGTGTGTTTGTGTCTGTGAGTGTGTATGTGTCTGTGAGTGTGTATGTGTCTGTGGGTGTGTATGTGTCTGTGAGTGTGTATTTGTGTGTGAGTGTGTTTGTGTCTGTGAGTGTGTATGTGTCTGTGAGTGTGTATGTATCTGTGAGTGTGTATGTGTCTGTGAGTGTGTATTTGTGTGTGAGTGTGTTTGTGTCTGTGAGTGTGTATGTGTCTGTGAGTGTGTATGTATCTGTGAGTGTGTATGTGTCTGTGAGTGTGTATTTGTGTGTGAGTGTGTTTGTGTCTGTGAGTGTGTATGTGTCTGTGAGTGGGTTTGCAAGTTCGTTACTATGTAAATTGCATGGACATTATCTTCACACACAGACAATTAAACACACACACACATCTACACATACAGATACATATTTGATGACACAGGTGTGCGTGAATATATGTCTGTGTGTCTCTCTCTTAGTATATGTATGTGAGTGTATGTGAGAGCGTGTGTGAGTATATGTAAAAGTGTATGTGTGTGATGTGTGTGTGTGAGTATGTGTGTGTGAGTATATGTGAGAGTGTATGTGTGTGTAAGTGTATGTGTTAGTGTATGTGATAATTTTAATTTTCATTTGCATTAAAATAATAGAAAACAACACCTTTGTCACATTTTGTATATGAATATGTATGTGTCTGTGAGTGTGTGTGTGTGCGTGTTCATTAGGTACGTGATTAAATACACACACACATCTACACATGTGTACCAACTGACCAAAAATGAAGTAAAAAGCTATACGTGTGTCTGTGTGAATGTATGTCTGTGTGTGCCTGTCTTAGTATATGTATATGAGAGTGTATGTGTATGAGTGTGTAGCAACAATTTATTTATTTGGACACCAACAAAAAATTAAACAATGAAAATTGTTTACCCTAAGGTTCAAGATTGACAGATTTTTATTTCTAAATTCTATTGTCATTACAATTTTGATATTTTTTTAATAAAATATAGATATTTTGAAATAATTATGAGGAAAAAAACATATCTTCATATTCATTATTTACTAATCGGAATAAGAACAGCAGTAACCTGGGCAACGCCGGGTAATTCAGCTAGTTCATTATATATATTTATAGTCCACTTTTCTGATGATTTTTTATGAATGAAACAGCTCTAGCCCTGTAGAAGCCATTTCTATAATAAAATAAATATGCCTTTACTCTACTAACGTATTTGGTACATTTTTTAACAGTGGTTGCCTCCCAATTTATATTGGGATTATGTGTCTGTTGTAAACACCAAATCCCTCCCCCATGCAGAATGCACCTCCCAACATAGCCTAGTAGTTAGTAACCTCATAGTCAGGACTAGACGTACTCAATGACAGAGGAGGACTACCTTGAGGAGAAGAATATGGAAGTTGAAGGACCCCACAGCCAGTGACAAATTTAAAAGCTTATTACTTGATGCTTTTGACAGTAAGGAAGAGCAATTAGAGATGTACAATATAGAGGAACAGTGGGAATTCTTGAAAGTTAACCTACTGAAGGCGACAGATGAAATCTATGGCTGGAGCAGACCTATAGGCAGGGGGAGAGTAACTTGGTGGCGGAACAGTAAGGTGGAGGAGACAATCAAAGCCAAAAAGCAGGCTTGGAAAGTATGGCAGGATGGGGGAAGTAGAGAACACTATCAAGTGGCCAGGAGAGAAGCTAGGAGACAAGTGTACTTTGCAAGAAGGGAAGCAGAGGATAGACAGTTCAAGCATATTCTACAATGTGAGGACCCAAAACATGAGGTGTTCAGGATTGCAAGACAATGTGTCAAGGAAAACCGTGCTATTGTAGGGGAGAAGTGTGTCCATAATGATAATGGTGTATTTGCCCTCACTGATACTAATAAGAAGGTAGCTTGGAAGTGTCATTATGAGAGACTACTAAATGAGGAGAATAAATAGGAAAAAGATAGTCTGCCCCAAATCGATCCAATAGAAGGACCAGCGGTGCAAGTTAAAGGTAGTATAATAAGTAAGGCAATCAAAGATATGAAGACAGGCAAGGCAGCTGGGCCTTCAGAGATAGTTGCTGAGATGTTGAAGGCATCTGGAATGGTGGGACATACTATGGTCACCCGGATAGTAAACCAACTAATACAGAATGGGGTCATACCAAATGCCTGGCGTAGCAGCATCATCATTAACTGCTACAAGAGATGCTCTAGATAGGGGAAACTATAGAGACATTAAGTTAGTTGACCAGGTCATGAAGGTCACAGAAAGAGTTATAGCACAACTAATCAGAGATCGAATTGATCTAGATGAAATGCAGTTTGGGTTTGTGTCAGGTAAAAGTACCACAGATGCTCTTTTCTTTGTACGACAACTACAGGAGAAGTACCTAGCTAAAAGTAAACCCCTCTACTTAGCTTTTGTTGACTTGGAGAAAGCCTTTGACAGAGTCCCCCACTCCATTATCCGGTGGGCTCTTAGAAAACTAGGTGTAGATGAATGGCTTGTGAGAGCTATACAAGCCATGTATAAAGAAACAGTCAGCAAGGTTAGAATTAACAATGAATATAGTGAAGAATTTAGTGTAAAAGTTGGTGTTCATCAAGGCTCTGTCCTTAGCCCCCTCCTATTCATTATTGCACTTCAGGCTATAACAGAGGAGTTTAAGACCGGCTGCACATGGGAACTTCTATACGCAGATGATCTAACTCTCATAGCTGAATCTATGGGTGAACTAGAGAAGAAATTCGAAACATGGAAGCATGGCCTAGAATCAAAAGGCCTTAAAGTTAACTTATCTAAGACTAAAGTTCTAGTATGTAGAAAGGAAAATAGGGCACAGGTGCCCTCTGGCAAATGGCCATGCTCAGTGTGTAGGAAAGGAGTAGGTAGAAATTCCATTTTATGTCCCAAATGCAAACTATGGGTACATAAAAGATGTAGTGGGATCACAGGTAAGCTATCTAAGAACGTAGATTTTATATGTGGCCGATGCTCAGGTGCAATAAGTAGCAAGTGCCCACAGGATACTAGCTCCTTCTATTGCCCAGATGGTTCTATAGAAATAATGGACAGTTTCCGTTACCTTTGTGACAAAATCAGCAGTGGTGGAGGGTGCTCTAAAAGTACAGTAGCCAGAGTCAGAACGGGATGGAAAAAGTTCAGAGAGCTTATACTGCTGTTGGCCACAAAAGTTTCTCTCTAACAATAAAAGGCAGATTTATGATGCTTGTATACGAACAGCAATGTTACATGGCAGTGAGACATGGGCTTTGTGTGCAGAGGACCTGCGCAGACTCGGGAGGAACGAAGCATACATGTTCTGTTGGATGTGTAATAGTAATATACATGAACGGCAAAACATTAATGAACTAAGTGAGAAATTAGGAATAAGAGGGATCAGATGCTGTTTACTTGAGAGAAGACTACATTGGTATAGTCATGTGATGCACATGAAAGACAACAGCTGTATAAAAAAGTGCAGGGCGATAAAAATTGATGGAAGTTATGGAGTAGATAGACCCAGAAAAATCTGGGACAATTTGATAAATTCCGATCTTACACACTTGCACCTCTCTAAGACAATGTTTACTGGAGCGAGATCTTTGGCGCCACGCAGTAATACAGAAGACACGCCTTGGTTATGTACAAAGTGAAACCTACAGTCAGTCGCCACCTCTTAACCAAATATACACGCCCAACCCACTCCCACCAACACCACCCTTTCTCTGTAAAGTTGGTACCACAACATCCAGTCCAAACTAATGAGATAATGAGATCGAGATCGAGATCATGTAGGTGTCACAACAAAAAACACACAGTCCATGCTGCAATGTGGCTATGTAGGTAACACGGTAAAAAGTTCCAGTTCCACACTGTAAATGTGGTTGGTGTTAGCAAGGGCATCCAGCTGTAGAAAACCTGCCAGATAGTCCTATACGAGCGAGACATGGTCATCCGGTCAATCCTGCCTTAAGTGGGACAACTCCCGTCTAACCCATGTTAGCATGGAAGATGGACGTTAAACGATGATGATGATGATGATGATGATGATGATGATGATGATGATATATACATATATATATATATATACAAATATATATATATATATACATATATATATAAAATAAAATAAAATAAATAAGTCAAATGTTTAAAATTTGGCTTTGTTTATTACTGCTATATATATTTCGGTGACAGCCATCTTTGGCTGTGGCCTCTTCAGGCAGTCCGAATTAGTGTGGTGTTGGTATACAACCAACATATACTCAATATATATATTGTTATACTTTGGAAGGGTCATGGTGCCAATAAAAACACATGCACCTATGTTTTTCACTTCAATTTATTATAAATTTCCAGTTGGTTGGTTAGTTCAATGAGCAGATGATTATTTATATATTGTCAAAGCTCTTTCAACCATCCGGTCATCGAACTAACCAGCCAACCGAAAATTATAATGGATTGAAGTGAAAACCAACAGGTGCATTGACTCTCCCATAGTATAGCAGTATATATATATCATCATCATTCATCATCATTTCATTTTACGTCTGCTTTTTCCCTGCTTGCAAGGGTGGGACGGGAACTGATTCTGGCTTGATTTCTACAGCTGAATGCCCTTCCTAACACCAACCTCATTTACAGTGAGTGCTGGGTGCTTTTTTGCCGTGGCACCTCCACAACCACTTTGCAGTGGAATGATATGGACCCCAGTCCCTATCATCTCATTTCTACAGCTGAGTAAACTGGAGCAATGTGAAATAAAGTGTCTTGCTCAAGGAAACAACACATCACCCGGTCTGAGAATTGAACTCACAACCTTTCGATTGCAAGGCCAATGCTCTAACCATATATATATATAACAAAGAGGGTGTGGTAAGATACTAGGTGGACCACTAGGAGTACGCAATACTTAGGGTAGTAGAGTGGGTAATAGGAAAAGAGTCAGGACCCCCATGACTGAGCTCCGGCTGTTTCAACAGCTAGATCCAAATGCTAAATCAGTTCAGATCTAGCTGTCGAAATGACTGGAGCTCAGCTGTTGGGGTCCTGACTCTTTTCCTATATATATATATATGTGTGTGTGTGTGTGTTTGTATACATATATTTGCATGTGTATATATATATATATATATAATCATCATTTAACATCCGTTTTCCCTGATCTTCTTCTTCTTGTCGTATGACATATGCACAATGATTAGAGAGGTTGATTGAGATCAGTGAGTGAAACCATGGCGTCATTTGCGGTATTATGGATTGCCTCCAGGCCACTGGAAAACATCTGCAGGGGAAATCCTGAACAACATGCAGTACTGTCTGGTCAGGGTCCCCACAGTCACATGCTGGGCTATCTTTTATTTTCCATCAATGGAGATGATGGGATGTCTTAGCATGTGTTGTGTGGATCCAATTAAGGGACACCCATTGCCTTCTGATGATGATATATGTATATATACATACATATATAGATATATATATAAATATATATCACATATATACATATATATATATATATAAATATATATCACATATATACATATATACATATATATAAATATATATCACATATATACATATATATAAATATATATCACATATATACATATATACATATATATAAATATATATCACATATATACATATATACATATATATAAATATATATAACATATATACATATATACATATATATATGCATATATCACATATATACATATATATATATATATAAATATATATAACATATATACATATATACATATATATATGCATATATGCATTCACACATATGTCTAGAGAGATAGCAAGAGACAAACAAACATGCTTCATTCTGTTTTAGCTCCAGTATTTAAGAGTGTCTCCTTCTCATAGTAGCAACAGTAGATATATCGCGTGATTACCTAGTAGGCAGAGTGTTGCTTGTTGTCTGTGTGTGTGTGTGTGTGTGTGTGTGTGTGTGTGTGTGTGTGTGTGTGTGTGTGTGTGTGTGTGTGTGTGTGTGTGTGTGTGTGTGTGTGTGTGTGTGTGTGTGTGTGTGTGTGAGTGTGTGTGTGTGTGTGTGTGTGTGTGTGCGTGCGTGTGTGTGTGGTGGGAGTGATGGGGGGAGACTGTGATATGTTGATTATGATGCACTGATGCAGCAGTTCTCTTATGTAGCGAGAGAGAGTCAAAGACAGACATACAGAGAGTAAGAGAGAGAGAGGGAGAGAGAAAGAGAGAGAAAGAGAGAGTGAGAGAGAGAGAGAGAGAGAGAGAGACAGGCAGACAGACAGACAGATAGATAAATAGATAGATAGGTAGATAGATAATAGTTGAATAGTTAGAAAGACAGATATATTGATATATATATGTATATATATATATATATATATATATGTATGTGTGTATGTATTATCATCATTACCATTTAACACCCATACTTCCATGCTAGCATGGGTTAGACAAGATGCCCCTTTGTGAGACAAGTCAGATCACATGACCCTGTCTTGGTCATATATAAATGGAATGGATGGATAGATTGAAATATATATATATATATATATATATATATATATATATATATATCAATCTATGCATTTTATCTGATGAGAACATGCTTTGGATTATGTTATACACAAGCCTTGCATCTTCGAAACATATATAATAAAATAGAGATGATCTAAAGTAACTATCTTTTGTTTATTATTATTATTATCATTATATATATATATATATAGAGAGAGAGAGAGAGAGGGGGGGTAGGGAGAGAGAGAAGGATAGTGAGAGAGAAAGAAAGACAGACAGACAGGCAGATGAAAAGAGAGACAGATGAACAAACCTATGAACAAAAGTACAGATGGACAATCAGACATACAGACAAATTACACCTTATTATATACTCTTACCCACAACAACAACAACAACAACAACAACAACGACGACGACGACGACACCAACAACGACAACAGTGACAACAACAACAACATCTACAGTAAAAGGAATGAATGAAAAATATTGCAGTATAAAAGGGAAGAGCAACACAGCAGACAATTGATTATCCTAGATATACACAACCAGCATTTTTCTCAGTCACGCCACTTCAACATTATCACGGCTGCAGCTACACTACACTACTATGGCTAGTACTTCTATTACAGATGCTACTCCATAATCACCAATACTGCTACTACTGATACTATCATCATCACCATCACCACCACCACCAACATCATCATCACCATACCCATCACCATTGCTCCAACTACTAACACCTTCGCCACCTCCAACACTACTACCACTATAACTACCACAACCACCACCACTACCACCACCAACAACAACAACAACACCACCACTGCTACCACCACCACCACTACCACCACCATCACCACATCACAACCACTGCTAAAACCACCACCATCATCATCATCACCATTGCTTCAACTACTAACACTATCACCAACAACAACACCAACACTACCACCACCACCAACCACCACCACCACCACCACCAACCACCGCTACCACCACCATCATCATCATCACCATTGCTCAAACTACTTACATCAGTACTACCACGACAACCACCACCACCACCACCACACCTCAACCACCACCACCACACCACAACCGCCACTACCACTAACACCACCATCATCACCATTGCTCCAACTACTAACACCATTACCACCAGCAACAACAACAACGACACCACCACCACTCCACCACCATTAACAATTCTACCCCTTCTAACTACATCACACAATACTACAACCATCAGTAATGCTGCCCCCTATTAACCACATCACACCACCACCACCGCTACCATCATCATCAATGCTGCCCCCTATTAACCACATCACACCACCACCACCGCTACCATCATCATCAATGCTGCCCCCTATTAACCACATCACACCACCACCACCGCTACCATCATCATCAATGCTGCCCCCTATTAACTACAACACACCACCACCACCACTACCATCATCAGTAATGCTACCCCTATTAACTACAACACACCACCACCACCACTACCATCATCAGTAATGCTACCCCTATTAACTACAACACACCACCACCACCACTACCATCATCAGTAATGCTACCCCTATTAACTACAATACACCACCACTACCATCATCAGTAATGCTACCCCTATTAACCACTCCACACCACCACCACCACTACCATCACCAGTGCTACCCCTATTAACCACTCCACACCACCACCACCACTACCATCACCAGTGCTACCATTACTAACACATCACACCATATCACCAACATCACCATGTCCATCCTCAAAGATGCCATCACTACTAATACTAACTATAACTGCTGAACGAATGAGGACGCCTTTATGTGGTCACACACCCTAGCTAGAAATAACAGTCGCATCTTCCTCAAAATATACCCTACATATGAGGAAGCCTATCTGTGTTGACACACCCTAGCTAGAAATAACAGTCGCATCTTCCTCAAAATATACCCTACATATGAGGAAGCCTATCTGTGTTGACACACCCTAGCTAGAAATAACAGTCGCATCTTCCTCAAAATATACCCTACATATGAGGAAGCCTATCTGTGTTGACACACCCTAGCTAGAAATAACAGTCACATCTTCCTCAAAATATATCCTACCACCAGTACCACCACTACTAACAGTATCAACATCACCTCCACCATTGCCACAACTCCCACCAATACTAACACTACTACCAGTGACATCAATACCACCAATACCAACACTACCACCAATACCAACACTGTTCATATTACCAACACCACCACTATCAACAACATCATCATTACCACAACAACAACTACTACTACTACTACTACTACTACTACTACTACTACTACAACTACTACTACTACTACTAATAATAATAATGATAATAATAATAATAATTCTTTCTTTATTAACCACAAGGGTTTACACAAAGTAAGACATTAAGGACAGTACAGGACAATACAGGATGGTACAAATGGGCATAATACTACTACTACTACGAACAGTATTTACATCACCTCCAATAATGCCACCATGAAATAATTAATAATTTTAGTAATTCCTTCAAATTCTTCATTAATTAAATGTAATATAGTGTATTCATTATGAATATGGCACCAAAACAATTAAGAACAGAATGACACGAACAATATATATAAAATGACAGGATATTCACAACTGAAATAACTTTGATTATTGGTCTACTCCATCATTAGGGCAGATCTGGGGCTAAACGACGACATCATCACATTACCAACGCTATTATCTTCACCATGTCTACTAGCACTAATATGATCACCACCATCAAGAACAACAGCATCAACAAGTCAAACTTCAACCTACACCCTACAATCTTAACCCTTTAGCATTTATATTACTCTATATTTACTATTGTATTTTCACAGAAAAGGCTTTATCTCATATAATTATCCCACATAATATCAAATCTATGAGATTTTGATATTTATTTTGAGAACAATATCTTAACGTCAGTATGAGCAGCCAGTTACGACCGGTTTACACAGAAAGAGGTGAGAGAATTCTGGTCGGATATGGCCAGTTTAAATGCTAAATGGTTAAATAAAATAATGCACACATTAAATAATGCTGTCCCACATATATATACACTTCCTGATTTAAAAAATGAAAAGACAAGATAATTATCACTTGAAAACCTTCAGTAAAAGATCTGCTTGATCAGAGATAACTTGTAGCAAAGAAACACAGTAGAAACAGTACAGAACCAGGAGTAACTCACCCATACCATATTGCCACTATTGTTGGTACTACCATTATTACACCATGAAAGAACCTCTAAGTGATTGCTAAATTTCCTAGAAATATTAGCCAATTTCTTTAAAATTACACCTTTCTTCTTTCAACACTATCAGTGGGGTGAACAACCCCAGGTGACTTCATTGAGTAGCAATGCTTGTTTTGTAGGGGTATTTTCATGGGAAAATACAAAGGTAGTTGTTTGTTGCCCTTCTTTACTAGACACCATGCTGATGGCTTGATATAGACATGTTCAGCACAGTTGTCTGGGTACTCAGAACATAAAGCGCTAGAACAAATACTACAAACCATTATTGTTATTGTGGATTGGCAGTTAGTCAACATTCCAAGTAGGCCATAGAGGGATTTGAATTCAGAATGCAAAGAGTCAGAACAAATACTGCAAGGTATCCCATCCAATCTGAGGCTCTAATGATTTTGCCAATTCACCCCACTAGATTGATGCTATATCAATCCTTGAAGGATGAAATGCAAACTTGACCTCAGCAGGATTTGAACTCAAAATCAAGAAGCTCAGACAAATACCATAAAGCTTTTCAGCCAATACTCTAATACTTCTACCAATTCTTGCCTGGTAGTATACTCTGTCAAACTTAGGAGGATGAAAGGTAAAGTCAACCTCAGGTATATTTGAACTCAGAATGTAAAGTGACATAACAAAATATTGTAAGACATTTTATCAATTGCTCTACTGATCCATCACATTCCTTTGAATAATGGTATCTGATTTAAGCACAAGGCCAACAAGAAAGTCAATTAAATCAACCCTAGTGCATTACTGGTACCTTATTTTATTGACTCTGTAAGTATGAAAGGTAAAGCTAACCTCGGCAAGATTTGAGCTCAGAACGTAAAGGGCCATAACTATATGCTGCAAAACATGTTGTAGTTGCTCTACTGATGCTGCTTATACACCACCCTTATATAAATGGTTTCTGATTCATGGGAAAGGGTAAATTCGATTAACTGATCTTAGTACATTACTGGTACTTTACTTATTATCGAATCCTTAATGATGGAAGGCAAATTAACCTTGGCAGGATTTGAACTCAGAACGTAAAGAGACATAACTACATGCTGCAAAGCATGTTGTCCGACGCTCTACCAATTCTGCTAATCCAGTGCCCTTTGAATAATAAATGCAATAAATAGTACCTTGACACCAAAGATCATCATCTTCAATTTTCACATGGATAGGGTCACCAATTTCAATATCAATTTCATCAGCATGGCGTGGTATGAATCGATGCATCCCTCGATGGGTTACTTCGAGTTCTTGGTAGTTAGGACATACTGTACTCGAACTGGAAGACTTCCGTTTTGACTCTACAACAGAAGACAATATATGTTGATAGATCTATACATACATGATTGTGTGTGTGTGTGTGTGTGTGTGTGTGTGTGTGTGTGTGTATGCGTGCACGTGTGTGTGTGTGCAAAAAGTTAACAGAAATAAAAAACAAATGACACAGAACAATGAAGAAATATATCTCTATTTTTCTATTTTATCTTTTATTTCTCATTCTATCTTCTGATGAAAGACTTGTGCCTGAAACGTTAAGACTCTTAAACAAATATATTTCTTCATTGTACATAGTCGTTTGTGTGTGTGTGTAGCATACAAGAGAGATGATTATACTAGTATGGTCATGTGCTGCATCAGGAGAGTAAGTTTTATATAAAAAAAGATGTGTGAGTGCTTGAAGTGGATGGAAACTTTGGTAGAAAAAGATCAAGGAAGACAGGAGACATTGTGAAAATTGACTTCAAGAAAATGCAACTTACAAAGGAGATAACACAGGACTGAGATGACAGGTGATATACATCATAATACAAAAAAAAACCAATCATTATCACAAGCACTATGACATTCACCTTTTAGCATATACTTTACTCTATATTTACTATTACATTTTCACAGTAAAGGCTTTACCTCACATGATTATCTCACATAATATTGAATATATGAGATTTTGATATTATTTATTATGAGAACCATACCTTAACATCAGTATGAGCTGCCGGTTACAGCCAGTTTGAACAGAAAGAGGTGAGAGAATTCTGGCCGGATATGGCCAGTTTAAATGCTAAAGGGTTAAGGTATTGTTCTTAAAATAAATAATATCAAAATCTCATAGATTCAATATTATGGTTTCTTATAAAGGCACAAGGCCAGCAATTTTGGGGGAGGGGAAAGTCGATTAAATCGACCCCAATGTGTGACTGGTACTTTATTTTATCGACCCCATACGGATGAAAAGCAAAGATTTGAACTCAGATCGTAAAGGGCCGTAACTCTATGCTGCAAAGCATGGCATCCGACCTTCTACCGATACTGCCAATCCACTGCCCTTCATAGAGTCAATATTATGTGAGATAATCATGTGAGGTAAAGCCTTTACTGTGAAAATACAAAAGTAAATATAGAGTAATGTAAATGCTAAAGGGTTAAACCACGCACCATCACAACACACGCACACATCAAAAATATTGTATGAGTGTGTGTATGTGGAGTGTATGTGTATGTATGGTAAAGGGTTAAAAGTAAAAGTACATGTGATGAGAAATGGAATGTAGAGGTCCCTTTATTCTTTAGTAAATGAGTCAGTGATGGTATCACAATGGAACACGTTCTGTATCCCCTTCTCATAAAGTGAAGTGGTAGTGCTGCTGCAATGACAATATACCCACTACACTCTGTAATCATCATCATCACCGTTTCACGTCCATTCTTCCAAACTAGCATGGGTTAGACAGGTTGTCCTGTTGTGGGCAATGCCAGATCAGGTGACCATGTCTTGCTCATACGGGAAACGATTTTGACTGGATGCCCTTCCTAACACCAACCTCATTTACAGTGAGTACTGGGTGCACTTTTACCATGGCACCTACATGACCACTTTACAGTCGAAGGTGTGGGGGCATATTGTCTATATGCTTCAGCTTTGGCTTGTACCCGTGGGAAGTCGGGTCTTCTGAATTACTGCGTAACGCCAGAGGTCTCAGTCCTGTATCAATGTAATGTGGATGGCATTAGGAAGGGTATCCATCCATAGAAGCTATGACAAATATGGAATGATTGAGCAAGACAAGATCTCTCTGCCCCATCTAGTTTCAGTTAGGCACAAGGTGTGACATAGCTGGTCAATTGAACTACAGGTACAACAGATTTTTGCCAGTTGAGTAGTTGCGAGCAATGTGAAATAAAGTGTCTTGCTCAAGGATTAGCTGCCAAGACACTGCATCCTTTAAAACCTCCATGCTTCCTGAAATTCGCCAACACTACACCTGATATCCCGCCTCCATACACACGCACACATGTATGTCATGACTCATACACTGTTCACTTTCCTGACATTTGTACATTTTACTATGTACTATACATGCACCTTTTATGAGTTGTAGTGCACCTGAGCACTGTACACAATAATTTCATTTAATATTATTATTATTGGTCTAAGCAGACGTATTTTGCTCGCTCCCAGTAAGTCGCTTTATTTGCCTGTTAAAATTATTTGTTGTTAAATATTTCTTGTTGTGTAAGGGATATAAGCCCTTAGACTTTGCTCTATGAAGGGGAAAGTATAATATTTGGGCCTTTTGGCCCAAATATTTGAATTTTTTTTACATGTTAAAACATTTACGGAGAAAAGAAAACATGGCTGAGCCACGCCCACCAGCGATATGTCTGCTGTCGTGCGACAACAACACGGAAGTTGAGAGGAGCGCTACAGCGAAATTAACACAAATTGATAACAAAAACAATGTAAACAAAGACACCAATGATACCAATGAGAACTCTAATTTTGAAAAAAATGACACTAACAGCGACAACGAAAATACAGGTAACAAAAATAAGATAACAAATACAACAACAATATCAACACCACTAACATGAAAACAAATAGCGACAACACCAACAGCAACAATACCAACTGCACTGAGAACAACAGTGGCAAAAAAGACAACAATGATAACAGCGACAGTGCTAACAACAACACCAACAAGAACAACGACAACGACCACAACACCCCCAATGAAAACAAGAAGAACACTTTCGCTGCAGCAGCAGCAAAAAAGAGGCCATGCTTCAACATGGACCTCTCAAACAAAGATGAAAAGTTGGCCCAGGCATAGAAGCTCATCAAGCAAGAGCAAACCTGGGCCAACTTAACTGTCCCGGTAGAAGCTATTGAGGCAGTGGAACGCAGAACGGTGCATTATAGATGCATCTCAGCACCGAGAATGTGAAGACAATCCCGGACCACATCCGCCTTCAGAGTGGGACTGTCATTCACATTATGACCGAAGGCAAAAGGCTGCAGTGTTTTGTTTGTGGGGAAAAAACCCATTTGTGAGCCTTCTGCCCTCAACTGCTGAAAGAGGCAAAGAGTCGAAAGGCTCCACTACTGCCGACGCCGGGGCGAGGACCACTACCAACACCAGCACCGGCAAAACCACCAACAACAACACCAATAGAAAGACCACCACCAACATTGACCACCCAGGGGGGAAACGAGGAAAGCTGTCAAATTCCCCCTCCCCCCAAAAATACACACACCAATAGAACCATAAACATACATACAGACACACTTACAGACACAGACCCCTCATCTACCAGTAGTGAAGATGAGGGAAAACCAAAATCCCCCAAAATACAACAAAGGAAACACAAAAAGAAAAAGAAAAAAAAAACTCAACAAAGCACAAAATCACCCTCAATAAAAAATGCAGACACCACCTGCGCAAACATCTCTCCAATAACACCAACATCAAAACCACCATCACCATCACCAGAATCCCCTAAACACAAACAACCTAAACAGACGCAAGAACAAATATACACACAAACATCTGAAACCACAGACACCGCACTCACAACAAACACAGATACAACCGAAACAACACCACCAAAACCATCACCACCACAGCCACGCAAACAAATAAAATCACACCAACAAAACATACAAAACTTTGTGCTGCTCGTCAGGAGGGCCAACAAGGAACTGATGGCCCTCGTAGCACGAAGTGAAAATATACAAAAAGAGGGGGAAATTTTTAAATCGAGCACATTTCGCGTGCCGGAAGATTTGGTTCTGGTGCGAATGTCGCTCGATATATTCAAAGAAATACGAGACAGCTTTCCTCGGGACGTGGAAACCCCGAACGTAAAACCCACTTCAAGACTTTTAAAGGGGTTCCCAAAAGAAACCCCACCAACTATGGAGGTCGAACAACCCAACCTTCACAAGAGTCTGGAAGGTAAGTAAACCTTCCTCTCTCTCTTTTTAACCTGCCAACCTGGCCGTATTAAGAGTAGGATGTTTAAATGTTCAAGGCCTGGGATCGTCCTCGAAGCAGGGTCACCTGCTCAACAACCTCAGGTCTATAGAAATGGATGTAATTGCCGTCAGCGAGACCAGGATTTCCGACACGCGCGCACTAGCCCCCATTTTCGACGACTATCAGATCTTTGCATCTGTTAGCCGGCCGGGAATGGGAGGCGGGAATGGGAGTGCTGTTTAGGAAAGGCCTGGATCTCGAGGTAAGGTCGATCTTCCGGGACCCGGATGGGAAGTTGGTGGTCCTGGACGTGAACAATAACGAAGGTGGTACCTTTAGACTGGTGGCTGTCTATGCTCCTACTGGGGCAGGACGGTCGGACTTCTTTAGACGCCTGGAAGCCTTTCTGGGTACGTCTCGCCCTTTACTGTTAGCGGGGGACTGGAACGGCATCTTAGACGCACGCTGGGACTGTGTGGGAGTATCCGATAGGAGCAGGGGGTTCAAAAGCCTCAAGAACCTGATCAGCCAGTTCCAACTGTCTGACAGGTACCGACTAGATTTCCCTAATGCGCCAGTGTGGATCTGGGCTAACCGCATAGGGTCATCTAGATCGTATATAGACAGGATATTCATTAGAAAAATAGACAGAAATAGTGTAAGCTGTCCATGTTTTGAAACGGTCGCCTATTCAGATCACAAGTTTGTGATCTGTATGGTCGACCTAGATAAGACGCGTAGGTTAGGACCTGGTTACTGGAAGCTAAACATGTCATTTCTGGCACGCAAGGCTTACAGGGACCAGGTGAACAATTTAGTTAAGAAAAAGTTGACAGGGGGAGTTGTCAATAATAGATGGTGGGGGGGCTCTCAAAAGAGAGATTAGAGTAATGTCGATAGAGTTTAGCAAAGAAGTAGCGTTAGAGAAAAATAGAAAGGAGGGGGAGTTGGTAGATAAGTTAGACGAGGCTATTGGTAGTGGCATTGCAACTGACGTGCTAGCGGCGAGAATGGCATTAGACCATTTCTTCAATGCGAAACATGAAGGTTGCATTGTCAGAGCTAAGGCGCGTGCTCTGAGAAACGAGGGAACCAAAGCTGTTCCATGGGCCCGCGTGGCAGAGGCGCAGCGTGGTAATAAAACCACGATTCGGTCTTTGACGGACCGAGACGGGCACGAGCTGAGCGATTCTAAGAGGATGTGTGAGGCCTTTCGCCAACATTTTGCTCGGTTGTTCGAGGGAAGTGGCGGGTCAGAGATGGTGGCGGATTCAGTCCCTACCTCGATGGCTTGCCGCAACTCTCGGCGGCTGACGCTGGGTGCTGCGAAAGGCCAATTACTTCAGGCGAGATTCAGGATGCCCTTGTCGGCTGCATGAGGCACAAGTCACTCGGTTTGGATGGTCTGCCCTATGAGCTTTACGTAAATATGCCAGACTTGTTCTCCAATCTCCTCGAAGCCCTCTACTGCAACTGGCAGCAAAACGGGAGTATTCCCAGTTCTATGAGCCGGGGCGTAGTGATGCTGATAAGGAAAGACAAGAACAAGAGGGACACATTAGACAATTTCAGGCCCATAACTCTGCTCAACACAGAGTTTAAGATTTTGGCCAGGTTGTTAGCGAAGAGGTTGGCGTTTGTTGTCGGGGATTTGGTTGGGGAGGTGCAAACTTGCGCAATCCCAACCAGGTCCATACACGACAACCTCCACCTAATGCGATGGGGCTCTGATCAATTTAGATCAATCGAAAGCATTCGATAGGGTCGACCATCGGTACCTGGAGGCTGTCCTCAAGGCGGCTGGCTTCGGCCCCGTCTTCAGAAGCTGGATCGCTGCAATGCACAGCAGCACCTGCTCGATGGTCAAAATTAATGGCCACCTCTCGGAACCATTTCAGGTCTCCCGATCAGTCCGTCAAGGGTGCCCTCTATCCTTCCTTCTGTACGTATTGACTCTCGAGCCTTTACTGCAGAAGCTGGAGCTGTTGCAAGGCATCCCGCTCAAACTGGGACGCGGAAAGGCTGTGTCGGCTTATGCGGACGACATCACCGTGATGGTGTCGGACACCTCAGAAATCGAGGTGGTCGGCAACTTATTGGAGGAATATGAAAGGTTGACGGGAGCAAAACTTAACACGGAAAAGTCAGTGGGCTTGCAACTCGGCACCTGGAGAGGCAAGTCCATGCCGTCCAACAGCGTCGTTAGGCGCTGGACGGACGGACCGGTAAAGTTGCTAAGGGTTTGGTTCGAGCCAGACCTCCAGGTGGATAAGAATTGAGACGAGGTGACGGGCAGGGTAGCCAGTCTCACCCAGAAATGGGCTGGGATGAAGCTATCACGGAGATGGCGAACGCGTACATCGCGTCCGTCATCTACTACCGTCTGACCGTCGTCCCTTGCCCCTGTTCGTGCCTCGCCATCTTGGAGCGGCTCCTCTTCAAATTCTTGTGGAGGGGTCAGGTTCCACTGGTGATGCGGTCCATCTGCTGCCAGCACCCTCTACGGGGAGGGCTGGGCATGCCGTGGCTAATGATGCGCAGGCACGCACTGAGACTGCGGCATCTCCAGATATTCTGCCTAAACGGTGAACAGGTGTGGTCGCCGTTTGTCAGACGGGCCTTTCCGCAGCTCGTTTCTTTGACTGAGCTGCAGTCCTGAGTCAAGAAGAGACCGAGACTGGGTGACTGGCATCTGGAATGTTGCCAGGCACTCACTGCCCTCTACCAGGCAGGCAATACGGTCAGTGGAACTTCCACTCTCGAGTTCGGAGAGGCTCTGGGAGTCAACGAAGTCAAACTAACCAGTCTGTACCGGAGGACTTTTGAGCCGGGGACGATGGATAATTTCCAAAAATCCCTCGCTTGGCAGTGCTACCGGGGGGCACTGCCGGTTCGGGATAAACTCTACAGGCACGGAAGTGCTGTCAGACGGACCTGCCCGAGATGCACGCAGAGCAACGAAACCGTTCTGCACGCACTCGTCCAGTGTCCGTACATTACTGACTTGTGGAGTTATGTTGAACAGCTGTTGTCGCGTGTAGAACGGATCCGGCTATCGGCCGAGTCCATAGTGAAGATCAACCCGCCGCCTTCTTTTGGCCAGGAAGGGCAGGCAATTTTCCTCTGTCTGGTGGCAGTAGCGAAAGAGGTTGTATGGTGAATGAGGTTGAAAGGACTGAAGACAGACACTTTTCTCTTCGGCCAATCCCTCATCAACTTTTTCAAGTTTCACTTGGAAAGGGAGGTGAGGGTGGAAATAGAAGTGCTGCTCCCCAGTACATTTGCTGAAAGGTGGGTGAATGTAGCGAGAATGGCCCGTGTGAGATGGCCTACTCAGGTCATGCGGCTGTAGGTAGATAAATTTGAGGAGGAGAGGGGTGCCCTTCCAGGGTGGTCTCGAAGCGTCGGGTCGTTCAGGACTGGTGGGGTACCTGAGCGAACCCTAGGTGGTCATCCCCCCTATTGGGGAATTTTTCTTGTTGTAATTTTCTTGTTACTTTATTGTTACTTTGTTATTGTTACTTTGTTATTGTTATTCATATTGTTTACTCGATTTTTCTGTAAAACCCCACTGTCCCAGTCTTTTGTATTGTCCCCTATATGTCGGCCCTTGTGACCAATAAATGAAATCATTATTATTAATAAATAAAGAAATCATTATTATTATTATAACATTGTACTCATGCCTTTGTGAGCATAAGTTGAACATACTAACTACTAAGCCATGGGCTGTCACACACACAGACACGAGCATAAACACACACATAGATACACATAGACACAAACACACACATAGACACACACACTCACATACACACATACATGTACCTGAATAAAGTATAATAAATAATCTTAACTAAATAATTTCATAGGAAGTAAAAAAAACTATTTTCTTTATATTCTTGCCAATTTTCTTCCTTTTTATAAATCACACACACACACACACACACACACACACACATACATACATACAAACATACAAACATACATAGATACATACATACATACCTGTTTACATATGATAATCTACAAATTGTTCAAATTTTTTGTGTGATGGTATGTAAGTATGTATATATATAAACATATATATATATATATATATATATATATATATATATATATATATATATATATATATATATATATATATATATATACTGTATATATATGTGTATGAATATGTATATATACACTCATATATATATATATACTTCCTTTTCTCCTTTCTCTCTCTGATATCTAACACATTCCAACAATCAGACAGCTATATAGCTATTTACTTCATACCCTACTACTGTTGTACAACTGTATGCCAGCTCTTTTACCATAGTACTGCACCCCATCACTTAGCTGCACCACTTAGCTTCCCCAATTAGCCCTACCACTTAGCCCCAACACTCTGACACACCACTTTGCCATACCACTTTACCCCAACATTTATCCTCACTGCTTAACCCAACACTCTGACCCACTATATTGCCTCACCACTTTATATGAACCCCTACCAAAGGAGTGTACTCCAACAACTCTATATCTCACTATAACTCAGAATGTTACCACAGCACACACTAGAGAGGTTGCCAGTTAAAAGGGGAATAATAAATTAATATTGAAAATTATTTTGCACTATCAGAATCTCTGAGGTTCAAAACAAAAAAATCTGAAAGACCTTCAAAAAAGAAAAAAATGTGTTTTTTTTTTTAAATAGACCATTCAAGTGGAAGTGGGAGTGGTGGGTGAATGATCTATTTATTTTGAAACATTCATATAATCATACTGCTGCAGCAAATTAGCAGAGTAGTTAGAATGCTTCCTGTGCTCTCTAAGTTCAAACCTTGATGATGTCAACTTTGTCTTTCATCTTTTGGAGGTCAATAAAATAGTACCAGTCAAGTACTGGGGTTGATTCTTCCTCTATATCTCTCTCACTCTTTCTCCTTTTCTGAAAGAAGTTTGCTGTGTTCAGGCCTGGAGAGGGGATAAGTTCTGCCATGTTGAAGATACCCAAGACACACTGTATATCACAATGATGTCCCTACAACTCCATCAGGAGTTATGAGCCCATACATATATGCATGTATTCTTATGAACTACCATATTTGCCAAAAAATCATAAAAATTCCTTCCTGCATCCAATATGCCTTGATCACTGATGGGAGGTTAAATGGAGGGTGGGCACAATCATGGTTAAAAAAAATTTAGTTTGTATTACTATTAGTATTACTAATATAGTAATAGAATACAATATATATAAGCAAAATGATAACAAACTTATATAAGAGTTTCTGAATAAACAATGAAATAATTTTTAATAAATTTATGAAGAAATGTACTAAACTAATCCCTTTATTCAAATCCATGGAGGGTGTAACGCTGAAATTTATAACAACCCAGATGAGGACACTAATCAGAATAAAACAGTTTGTAATAATAATTGATGTTTATCTAAAAATTTACTTGTTCTTTTTCGCAATTCAGAAATCTAAGTTAGTTTTTTTTTATATTCCAGTTATTGTTGGTTCCAATTTTAATTATGGCATTTTTCTATAACTTTGCTCTTAAATATTGGCAATGTGCCATAAGACTTAACATAGATATATGTTCTCTTTAAGAGGTCCATAGTAGAAGTATTCTGACTGAGAGATTACAAAACAAAAAAATATTAATAATAATAATAAATACACAACCTGAACAGAAAACTAACAAGTTTCTATGAAAAATTCACTTTTCAACACTTTTACCGAAAAAAAAAAAAAAAAAAATTAAATTTAAAACTAGATTAACAAAGTAGATTACCTTCACTGTCAGAAGTTGTTCTGCATGCTCTCGCTCCGCCATTAGAGGCACGGGCCCCAGTTTTCTCAGCAGGGAAAGAATCTTCAATGATGTAAGGGTTATCACAATGGATGTAGGCTTTTGTGTTTCTCGACGCAATGTTAAAGTACAAGAGACGATCAAACAGATTTTCCTGAGACTTTTCCTTGAATTTCGCTCCATTTTGTGTCGGTGGTAGGAACACATCATCATCATCGTCGACTTCTACATCACCAGAGGTGCAGCTGATGTTGTCATCATCGTTGTCGACTTCTATGTCTCGGAGAAGTGGTAGCTTCTGCCGTGTGGCTTCCAGAAGTTCTTCTGCCAGAGACTTCTCTCGGGGTGCAGGATTCACTGGAGCATCTAGATAACATGAAACTAAACACAATCATTGATAATGACCAAGAATTTAGCCAATTGGAATGACATTTTCATATAGTGAAGGCACGTGGCTTAATGGTTAGGGTGGTGGTGGTGGTGATGGTGGTGTTGGTTGTGGTGTTAGTGGTGGTAGTAATGATGGTGGTGTTGGTGGTGGTAGTGAAAGTTGTGGTGGTGGTGGTAGTGGTAGTGGTGGTGGTAGTAGTGGTGGTGCTGGTGCTGGTACTGGTGCTGGTAGTGGTAGTAGTAATGGTGGTGTTGGTGGTGGTGATAGTGGTACTAGTGGTGTTGGTGTTGGTGGTGGTGGTAGTAGTAGTAGTGGTGGTGGAGGTAGTGGTAGTAGTGGTGGTGGTGTTGGTGGTGGTAGTAGCAGTGATAGTATTAGTGGTACTAGTGTTGATGGTGGTTGTGGTAGTAGTGGCGATGGTGCTAGTGGTGGTAGTGGTGGTCATATTGATGGTGGTGACGGTGGTGTTGGTTGTGGCAGTGGAGGTGTTGGTGGTGCTGCTGCTGGTGGTAATAGTGGTGATAGTGGTAGTGGTACTGGTGGTGGTGGTAGTGGTGGTCATATTGATGGTGGTGACGGTGGTGTTGGTTGTGGCAGTGGAGGTGTTGGTGTTAATAGTGGTGATAGTGGTAGTGGTACTGGTGGTGGTGGTGGTGGTAGTGGTAGTAGTGGTGTTGGTGTTGGTACTGGTGGTGGTAGTAGTGGTGCTGGTGTTGGTAGTGGTGGTAGTGGTAGTAGTGGTGGTGGTGTTGGTGGTCATCATAGCGGTAGTAGTGGTGGTGGTGATGATGATAAAACTAACAATGATGGTGTTGTTTTCTTTATGAATAATAGTCATGAGCCAGCACACTGACCTTGATTTCATTACCAATTAAGAAATACTACTTTAACGAGATTACATGATTACATTTGGATTATCTCACCTTCCCTTCTCATATACCTACAAATCTTTTGTATTCAATCAGTTGGCAAATTAGAAAACAACTTGTCTATGTCTGTGTGTTTGCATGTGCCCATGTATGTGTGCATGTGTACATATGTACATGTATATTTGTATGTGTGGGAGTCTATACTTCCATGTCTTCAAAATACTACTATTAGCAGTGGGCAGTGCAGTGCAAACACATGCATAAGAATGTCCTTCCACAGACACACCTAACCAATCCATTAGAGATATATACAGTGGAACCCTGGTTCACAAACTTAATTCATTCCGGAAGGCCTTTCGTCACCTGAAATGTTTGTAAACTGAAACTATTTTTCCCATACAAAATATTGAGAGATAAATACAGTGAGAGAGAGAGAGAGAGACTGTGTATGAAAGACAGATAGATATCGCCATAGTAACTAACTACACAGCAAGTCATGCTTTCCTGCCGATATTCCAAGCTTGTTGCCAACTCTTGTTGCTGAATTGTGCATTCATTACTCAAGACACCGTTTGTGAACCAAAACATTTTATGTTCTGAAAAATTGTTCATAAACCAATTTGTTCGTGATGAGAGGCATTCACGAACTGAGGTTTTATTATACTTACTTTTGCTCAAGAATAAGCATGGGCAACGTTTTTGTGGGCAATGAACCACAGGTGATATAGCTCATCTAAGGTAATTTGTCATTAGACATACCATTCAGAAAGGCAAACAAGCTACACTCAGTTTGAAGGCTGCAATTTTCACATTAACATCTCTAGTCTTAATCTTACATGAATCATATCCATATAACCCAACATCACTAAGATTAAATCCCAATACCTTCTCAAAAAACCTGCCACAAAACCTTTACTATGGGAGTCCACTAATGTGAAATGCAAGTGCAGAAGACCTCTCAAGACATTAAAGAGAATCATTGAGGAAGATACAGAATTATCCAGTGAAGAATTGAGACAGTTAATGCTTGATCATGTGAGATATAGACGTTTTATTATGTCACCACAAAGAAATGGATGGATTTAGAAGTAGTTAGTTTAGTACCACCTCAGTCTTTCACTGTGATGAGAACCTACCATTGTAAGTACATCACATATCTATATCACAAATCAACAAAGGAACATTTACCCTGTCAATTTACTTGCTAGAAAAGCTGTTAAAGCATCTCCCTGAAATCAAACACAACCATGTTAAAGAAGGAAGTACATGTCAGATATTGTATTCATAGATACACTATGTTTGAAAAGAAGACAAGATGGTTACAGCTCCAGCTTCAACCATAAGTCTGCTCAATCAAGGCTGAGCTGGGGGCTAAACAACAACAATAACATGTCACATGTCCATAATATGGCCATACTATGGCCATATTATGGCCATAGTATGGCCTGCTAGCAAAAGCAGCCTAGCCTCCTTCAAATCAAATCCAATCAACTTAAAAAAAGATAGAACATATTAGATAATGTAATACTAGATATACTATGTTTGAAAAGAAGACAGAATGATCATGGCTAAATCATCTTTGATGATAGGTCTGTTCAATGAGGGCTGACCTGGGAGCTAAATAATTATAATATTACATATCACATATCCTTACCAGTGTAGTTGTTTCTACTTCACAAGTCATCTGATGGTTTTAATGAAAATTCACTCCTCCACCTTATCAGTGTTGTAATTCTTAATGCAGGTTAACATTAATCATTACACATCCAAAGGATTATAGTTGACTCATTTATCTCCAGTTATTGTACATATCCTACATTTAATATCCATGTCTCGCTAGCAAGTAGCATTACATTTCATCCTTCATATAGTTTAACCCTTTTGTAACCAAAATTCTAATGAAATACAATCTATTCTAATTAATTAACAAAGAATTTTGAGAGATTTGCTAAAATGCTTAATTATTTCATTACTTAGATAGTAACAAACATATAGTTCTTATGTAATATTATGTTAGAAGATTTTTATTTAAATAGGAACCATTGAAATGAGTGGTTTTGTTTCATAGAATCAGAGCTGGTCTTCACAGTGTTGATATAAAAAATCTGGAATCTTAGGAATCTGGTGGTCTATTGGATTAGCCAAAATCTCTCCATACAATTTAGTCTACATTTTACCATGTAGAGAGATGTTTGTATTTATTAATGTTATCATTGTTTAACCTCAGATAAACACTGATTGAGCAGGCTTTGGAACAGACAGACTCTAGCTATAACTATCCAAGCTTTACTATCTCAAACATAATGTATCTAAGATTATAGTATCCAATTTCTCCTTTCCATTATGGTAGAGTGAATGTGCATGGCCTAGTGATTAGAGCATTGGGTTTACAATCGTGAGTTGTGAGTTAAACTCCCAGAGCAGGTGATACATTGTGTCCTTGAGCAAAACACTTAATGTTATGTTGCCCCAGTTCTCTCAGCTGTAAAAATGAGTTGCAGCATCACTGGGGCCAAGCTGTATCAGCCATTGCCATTCCCTTGGACAACATTGGTGGCATGGAGAGAAATGACTGGTATGCATGGGTGACTACTGGTTTTCGTCAAACAAACTTGCCAGGACTTGTGCCTCAGGGCACTTTCTAGGTGCAAATCTCATGCTCATTTGTGACCAAAGGCAGGATCTTAAAAAATTTGAGGAAGATTTGATTGATATTTCTACTGAGACCAATGACCATACAGAGTTTTCTCCTTTCATTCAATTAATGATTTCTACTATAGGCACAAGGCCAGTAATTTTGGGAGAGGGGAAAGTTGATTAAATCGACCCCAGTGCATTACTGGTACTTTATTTTATCGATGCCTTATGGATGAAAGGCAAAGCTAACCTTGACGGGATTTGAACTCAGAACGTAAAGAGCCATAACTCTACACTGCGAAGCAGGGTGTCCGATGCTCTACTGATACTGCCAATCTACCTTTCATTCAATTAATATCCTTTAATTAGTATTGTTATTAATTAGCCCTAGGAGCACAGTGAATTGGCAGAATCATTAGAGCACAGGCAAAATACTTTGCAGCATTTAGTTACAGCACTTCAAGTTTTTAGTTCAAATCCCACCAAGGTTAATTTTGTATTTCAATGTCTATAAAACAAAGTACCAGTCAAGTACTGTAGTTGATACAGTTGACTTTTCCTTCCTCTAAACTGCTCCCTTACTGCAAAAATTAGAAATCATTGTTTAGCCTCAGGTCAGCTCTATTAGAGAAGACCTATATCAAAAGTATTCTAACTATGTCTATCCCATCTTTTTTCAAATTGTGTCTAGAATTACATCATTCAATCTATGCTTGCATTTTAACTGTTTTGATACAAACCCACCAAAACCACCACTAATTCAATTAAACAAAACCACTCATTTTAAATAGTTCCTAAGTTAAAATCTTCCTGTATAATTTGATATAAAAATCCTCTCTTATGTTGCTATAAACACTATCTTAATAATTGAATAATTTATAATTTGAATAAATCCCTCCAAATTGTTCATTAATTAATTAAAATACAGTATTTCATAAGAAATATGGTCACAAAAAGCACCCAGTCGACACTGTAAAGTGGTCATGTTGGTTACACAACAAAAAGTGCCCGGGCCCCACTGGAAAGTGGTCGTTTAGGTGCCACAATAAAAATCACCCAGTCCACACTGTAAATGTGGTTGGCGTTAGGAAGGGCATCCAGGCATAGAAACCAAGCCAAAATCAGTTCTGTATGAGCAAGACATAGTCACCTGACCTGACTTGTCTCACAATGGGACAATTTGTCTAACCCATGCTAGTGTGAGGAAATGGAAGTTAAATGATGATGATGATGATGATGTATCATTATATCATAAATGGGCAGTGGATTGGCAGTATCAGGGAGCATCAGACACCATGCTTCACAGCATAGTTACATCCCTTTACATTCTGAATTCAAATCCCGCTGAGGTTAGCTTTGCCTTTCATCCTTACGGGGTCGATAAAATAAAGAACCAGTAATGCACTGGGGTCAATTTAATCAACTTTCCCCCTCCCATAATATTGCTGGCCTTGTGCCTAAATCAAAACCATTATATCATTAATGTCATAACTTTGTCATTCATCCTTCCAGAGCCAATAAAATCTAATACTAGTCATATACAGCAATACATGTAATCAACTGTTCTCCCCACCTCCCAAATTGCTGGCCTTATGCCTAAATCAGAAGACATTATGTCATACTCTTAGGAAAAATAACATTCCTTTTAATTTACTTCTCTCAGACACACTTGCCACACCCTAGAATTTTGACTCATCAGGCTGTTATTGATGTTCTTTGTCATTGCTGTTGTTGTTTTCTGTTGTTGTAGTTGCCGTTATAGTAGTTGTTTTTATTGTTGTACTTGCTGATGCTGTTGTAGTTGCTGCCACTGTTGTTGTTTTTGTTGATATTGTTGTTGCTGTTTTTGTAGTTGCTACTATTGTTGTTTTTGTTGTTATTCTTGTTGTTATTGTACTGTTGCTGTTGTTTTGTTTTAGTTGTTGTTTTTCTTGTTGTAATTGCTGTTGTTGTTGTTTATTCCTAGGTCAGCCCTGATAGAGCAGACTTATAATTAAAAGCTTTCCAGTGTTGACTTTTCCACCTAAGTATTGGGTGCTGTACTTAATCTCTCACCCTGTTTAACACCACCACACAACTTTTCGAAGAGTCAACTCTAGTGAAAGCATTCAGGCTACGTCTCTAGTTTAAGGATACCTTCCTCCATCCCTTCTTCCCTCCTTACCAATATTTTTAGTGGCCCTTAATAGAGTCACAGCAACTACTCTTCCTTTCCTAACTAGACAGTTTAAAAATGCAAGAGGTACATGCTGTAAAGTTGTTGGTGATAGGACATGATAGTCTCCTTAGTGTTGGTGACCTACATGATAAATGCACCCAGTACATGCTGTAAAGTGGTTGACATCCAGACATAGAAAGCTTGCCAAACCAAAAGTTGGGGAGATGCTCAATTGTGTCAAAGACACGACAACCTCTTCTATGGTCTTGGTAGAACATGCGACTGTTCATAAGTGAGATGCAGATCCCTGGCTTGTCTAGATCAATAGCCTGGCTTCAGTACTAACTTAGTCAATGTAGACCCATCCAACCCTTGCTAGCATGAAAAGCGGACAGTAAAATGATGCTGATGATGCTGGTGATGATGATGATGATGATGATGATGATGACAACGGCAACTCTATGTTGGCTTACATTATCCACCGTGTCCTCCTTTTTCCTTAGGATAGTAGGATGTGATTTAAGGGATACTTTTAGCACTATTTCTAGCAGATCATGTGACCAAGTAGGGGGTCCATTCATCATGTTTATGAAAAGTTAGAATTGTAAAAGTAGAATAAATTGCAAAAACTTACATTTACTTTTAGTCTTTGGAGTTTCAGGTAATTTGCGTGGCCGTCGAGGTGTCTTTGTTTCATTGCTGATACCAGAAGTGTTCTGGGGCCATTCTTTGTGGGTAAGATTGTTTACTGTTTTTGCCGGATATACTGACTGAAAGAGGAATAGAAAATAAGAAAACTATATGTTTTTGTTTTGTTTTATCAATAAAACTTTATTGACACACATATATATATATATATGTGTGTCCCACCCTTGCAAGCAGGGAAAAGCGGATGTAAAATGATGATGATGATGTGTGTGTGTGTATATATATATATATATATATATATATATATATATACGGATTAACAAATAATAGTTAAATGCAGTCCACTTAGGATTCACGCAGTAACATTAGATACATTATATACCCCCCACCTAAGTAATGTCAGGGTCTCCTTAAATAGTTTATTGATAGCATTGTTGTAATAATTGTTGTTGTTATTGTTCTAATTGAATGCCATAACTACTCCATATTTTCTTTTCTTTTCTTGCCTGTGTATTTTCTTCATTCTCGCATGCTCCGAAGATCTGACTGGTTATAATTCTGTATTGGCGATCGAATGACGCAAAATTAAGCGGATAGCGATCTCTAGACATACCAGTTCAGTGAAACAAATGTAAGCTATGTGATTAAAAACTTTTTTGTATAGCAAACCATGTAAACCTTCTTTCCTGATTTATATATATATATATATATATATATATATATATATATATATATATATATATATATATATATATATATATAATGAAATGACAGGAGGCTGGATTTGTGTAAATCCTTGAAAGGTTTATTATACTATGATCATTTCAATGACCGGGTTCCGTATGAATCCGGTGATATCATCAGGTATTCGAAATATAATACATGAATGTAATAGGTAAAATCCATGGGGCTGAAAATCGAGACCCGAGGGCGACCCGAGGGCGACCGCTATTCTGTTCCTTCAACCTCAGCCGGTCGCCCTGGGAACCCGGTCATTGAAATGATCATAGTATAATAAACCTTTCAAGGATTTACACAAATCCAGCCTCCTGTCATTTCATTATAATATTTAACTCTGTACTAGCACCACCAACTACAAAAACAAAGACGGTTGAACTGCTTTACGTTGAGTACTCTCTATATTATTGCATTACGATTGACCATACGGAATAGACCAGCTCTATACAGTGGTGAACCTCAAACCTGAATAAATATATATATATATATATATATATATTCATTGAAGTTGGTGGTTCACCGCTGGATAGAACTTTTAATTCTGTGTAGTTAACCATAATGCAATAGTATGAAAGCACTCAACGTGATACAACTCAATTATCTTTGGTGTAAAATTCTGTTGGTAGTGCGTGGACGGAGTTAAACATTTGAGAATAAAACGACAGGAGGCCGGAAAGTTGAAATTCCTTTAAAGTTTTATTCTGCAGGCACTAATAGATGTCAATGAGCAGTAAGACTCCAGTGACATCATCAGGTGCTTTGCATAACAATTATAAAGGAAACATGGTGAACACAGAATTTCAACTTTCCGGCCTCCTGTCGCTTTATTCAATAATATATTTATATGTATATATATATATATATATACGTGGGAAAGTAAAAAATCGGAGAATAGACCGTTAAAACATGTTTATTTAAAACAGCACCTACGTACGTTTCGCCCAGTTGGGCTTCTCAAGGGCATAAATAATCACAAGTGTTCCTTATATTGCTCGAGCAATATAAGGAAGACTTGTGATTATTTATGCCCTTGAGAAGCCCAACTGGGCGAAACGTACGTAGGTGCTGTTTTAAATAAACATGTTTTAACGGTCTATTCTCCGATTTTTTACTTTCCCACGTGCTTACGCTCTAACTCTCTAGCCCACTAAATATTAACACTTCGAATATTTAATACTGCCGGCACTAGTATCAAGCACCCTTGGCATACGCTACTTGGCAAATAACTATATGTATCACCTATCGCCCCTTTTTTTCTCTTTCTCGATACGTAAATACTATATATATATATATATATATATATATATATATATGTATGTATGTATATCCCAAGTTAAACATGTATATATGTCTATCCCATGGTAAACAGCGGAGGCCACATGTTGTCCTTCTCCGACACATTTTTCCCCTCAGAAAATCCCCAGTTGATGGATGTGAAATCCAAAATATAGGGACTATTAAATCACTTCCAATCTCGTGTTATTATATTTTACACTTTTCCTTCATTCTTTTATGCTCTCTACGTCCCTTTCTTCACTTCCTTTTACATCTCTCTCTCATTACCACCTGATTCTGTTACCGGGAGATTTACCCATTTGCATTGTTGAGGCTTCCAAAACGACTATTTTTATATATATATACATCATTTAACTCACGATATACATGCATATATATATATATATATATATTCGACACTGTAAAGTGGTCTTGTAGGAGATATGGGAAAAAGGCTGCCAGTCCACACTGTAAATGTGATTGGTGTTAGGAAGGGCATCCAGCCATAGAAAATCTGCCAGAGACAGTTCCGTATGAGCAAGACATGGTCTTCCGACCAATCCCACATCAAATGGAACAAAACTGTCTAACCCATGCTAGCCTTCCATGATTTTATATGTTAGACAAGTTGTCCATATTTGGCTTGGTTTCTATAGCTGGTTGCTCTTCCTAAAACCAACCGTTTTACAGCATGTACTGGAAGCATTTTGACTCCAGTGCTACCACCTTATAGGATGAACTGTGAGTGTGTGTTTATATATATATATCTATAATCAATAATTGCACCCAGTACACCCTGTAAAATAGTTGGTGATAGGAAAAACATCCAGCTATGAAAAGCTTGCTAATGAAAGGGTTGGAAGAACTTTTCATTTGCATCAAAAACACAAAAACCTCCTTAGTGGCTGTGTTTTTCAGGAAGAAAAACACAGCCAATACATCTTGTAAATTGATTGATGACAGGAAGGGCATCCAACTATAGAAAAACCTGCAAAAATAAAAGGGTCAGGAGGACTCTTCAGCTATGTCAAAGACATGACAACCTCATAGTGCTGCTACACAATAAAATGCACTTGATAGAACACAGGATCATAAGTAAGGGAGATGCAGAACCCCAGTCCGTCTGAGAAGTCAGTAGTTTCACTTGAGTAGTGATATTACTGATGATTATGATGATATACCATAATGCCAGCCATTTTAGAAAGTGAACATTTTAGAATGAGGCTTTTGTGTTGAAATATATATATATATATATATATATATATATATATAAGTGTATACCTGATAAGTCTCCCACGCTATATCTACCTCTCCAACCCCCTTGCACCCCAGCCACTAGTTCTTATTGTAAAGTGGTCGTTTTTGGTGTCATGACAAAAAGTACCCAGTCCACACTGTAAAGTGATTGTGTAGGTGCCATGATAAAAAGCACCCGGACCATACTGCAAAGTGATCATGTAGGTGTCATGATAAAAACCACCCAGTTCACTCTATAAATGAGATTGGTGTCAGGAAGAGCATCCAGCCATAGAAACTAAGCCAAAATCTGTCCTGTATGAGCAAAACACACTCATCTGATCTGGCTTGGTTCAAAATGGGACAACTCGTCTAACCCATGTTAGTGTGGAAAAATGGCCATTAAACGGTGATGATGATGATGATTATGATGATATATATGTGTGTGTGTGGTGTGTGTGTGTACATAAATAAAGGGTAAAAAATCCCTTTGGGGCATGAATGACTATGAATTCGGCACCTAGAAAGTTACCCTCTAAGGCACAAGCCCAAGCAAGGCGTTTTGGTGGAAGTCCAACAGTTGCCCATGCATGCTTGTCTTCCCTTGCTATATCATCACTGTTATCCAAGGGAAAGGCAAAAGCCAATATGGCTTGGTACCAGTAACATAGAAACTCTTTTCTCCAGCTAAGTGAACTGGAGCAACATGAAATAAAATATCTTGCTCAGGGACACAATGCATCGCCCAGTCTGGGAATTAAACTCACAACCTCATGATTGTGAATCCAATGCTCTAACCACTTAGCCACACATCTTCACCCCCACCCTATACACACTATATTACTAATGAGTTTACCTATCAATTTTACATAGTTTTATCTAATAATTTTGTTAATTTAACTCTTTTGTTATCATATTTCTGATGAAATACACCACATCACATTTAAACAATTTAGAAAATAATAAAGAAGGGATTTAGCAATATGATTAACCTTCTTACTATAAGCTGATGTTGGAATATAGCAAAGGTTCTTACATAAAATGATGATGGAAGCTCACTACTCTGCCCAACTCTTATAACTGCCTTTCCAGTCTGGCCAATGATGCAACAAATACCACAGTATAGAAAATGGTAGAAAATGCACTCAGCCCTCACTGTAAAGTGGTAGTGCTGGTACCATGATAAAAAACACCCAATTCACCTTGTCAGGTGGTAGTATTTGTGCCATGACAAAATTCCCCTGGGTCACACTGTAAATGGCTGGTGTTAGGAAGGGCACAGAGCAATAGAAACCATGTTAGAATTAAAGGTGTGAATGAGACATAGTCATCTGACCTGCCATGCCTCAGAATATGACAACCCATCTAACACAAGCAGGCATGAAAAATAAGTGTACAACAATGATGATGATGATGAATATATATATATGAATATATGTATATACCTATATATATATATTATCTGCATCATCAACATCATTTAATGTTTGTTATCCACACTGTTCATCAGCTAGCTTGGATGTGACAATATCCTTGCGTCTCTTTGATGGAGAGGCTTAATAAGATGATCCCTCAATATTTGGATCAATCTCTTCTCTTCCATTTTGAAAATTAGGATTATATCAATCTATATCTAGATATATACTATATATATATATATAAAACCAATAACTTGCATACTCCCGCAAGTGGATTTTGTAGATTTCGGATTTACAGAAACCTAGCAGAAATATTGCAAAATATCGACGCAATGGTCCAGGTTTGTCACATATATATATATATATATATATATATGTATATATGTATATATGTGTATGTATTTTTTCTCGCAAGTCAGTTCTTTCGTTACTACGGACCCCGCGGCTGAATTACCGGTCGTTATCTTCAACTTGCAAAGCTCTTTAAACGTAATGTTATTACTCTAAGGTTTTATACTTTATTGAGTGCTTGGCTGCACTTCTGATTGCATTCGTTGGCTTAGCTGCGCCTCATGCTTTGATTATGCTGCACTTCCATTTGTATATATATATATATATATATATATATATATATATATATATATATATTCCACACACCCTCGGAACTCTCTTCCTAACCTATTTACTCCTGAAGAAGGGCTTATGCCCGAAACGTCGCCCCCCCCCCTCTCAAGAGCGTGAACCTAATAAACCTCTATTTGTCTGCCTCCCTGTTTTGTTCCCGTCTAAATTTGCACTATATATATATATATATATATACAAATGGAAGTGCAGCATAATCAAAGCATGAGCTGCAGCTAAGCCAACGAATGCAATCAGAAGTGCAGCCAAGCACTCAATAAGGTATAAAACCTTAGAGTAATAACATTACGTTTAAAGGGCTTTGCAAATTGAAGATAGCGACCGGTAATTCAGCCGTGGGGTCCGTAGCAACGAAAGAACTGACTTGCGAGAAAAAATACATACACATATATACATATATATATATATATATATATATATATATATATATATATATATATATATATATATATATATATATATATATATATATATATGTGACAAACCTGGACCATTGCGTCGATATTTGCAATATCTCTGCTAGGTTTCTGTAAGTCCGAAATCTACAAAATCCACTTGCGGGAGTATGCAAGTTGTTGGTTTTATATATATATATATATAGTATATATCTAGATATAGATTGATATAATCCTAATTTTCAAAATGGAAGAGAAGAGATTGATCCAAATATTGAGGGATCATCTTGTTAAGCCTCTCCATTAAAGAGATGCAAGGATATTGTCACATCCAAGCTAGCTGATGAACAGTGTGGATTTCATCCTGGGTGCAGCACAGGTGACCAAATATTCACATTGTGGAAGGTCTTTGAGAAATCGTGGGTATATTGCTTGTTTCATAGACCTTGAAAAGGCATATGACTGCATTCCATTAGACCTGTTGTGGGAGATTCTGCAGGATTATGAGATGGCTGGACAGCTTCTTGTTGCCCTGATGCCTCTATATAGATGCCCTTTCATTTGTGTTTGGATAAATGATGCTAAGTCAAAACCATTCGATGTGAGTATTGGACTCCCCCAAGGGTGCATACTGTCACTTCTCATGTTCATAATCTTCATTGACAGGATTGGCATGCGCAACAGGTTGGAAGTGGTATCAAGACTGGCAGGTGTAGGATCAGTTCATAGGAATTTGTGAACAACATGGTACTACTTAACTCATCAGAAGGTGATCTCTGACATGCACTTGATAGGTTTTCTTCATGGCAAAAATGAAATCAGTGCTGTGAAGACTGAGACACTCAACCTCTCAATGAAGTATGCACAGTGCACATTACATGTCAGTGGATTTCCACTGATGCAGATGGAAATGTATATTCAAGTAGTGTTCATGAGTGATGGAAGGTAAGAGGGGGAATTAAGTGCAAGAATTGCAGGAGCCGGTGCAGTAATGTGCCAGCTTCAACATTCCATCATCAGAAGAAGGGAGGTAGGTGTAAAAGCCTACTTTGTTATCTTCAATATGGTATTCAGGCCAACCCTTAACTATGATCATGAATCTTGGTTAATGACCAAAAGAATATAATTGCAAATACAAACAGTCAAAATGGAATTCCTACAAAGAGTTATAGGAGTAATGTTACTCAATAAAGTGTATAGCTTGGAGATCAGAGATTTCCTCCAGGTAGAGCTGGAGATCACAGCTCTGATACTATAGGCATGCGGTTAGAATGTCCCGGTAAAGAATTGGTGGACAGATTTTACAGGCAAAACTAACTGGCAAGAGACCTAGGGGAAGCCCCAAGCAAGGTGGTTGGATAATAGCCATGAGTTCAGCTTATTTTGCTTAGGAATTCAGCTAGATCAATAGGAGACAGTTGGTTCCAACAGAACCCACTGGAAGGTATGTTTGAGGACTCTGCCTCAACAACCCTCCCAGGAATAAGTGGCCAAAGAAGAATAAGAAAATATAGATATAGATACACACACACATATATATATATATATATATATATATATATATATATATATATAGAGAGAGAGAGAGAGAGAGAGAGAGAGACCAGAAAGACCACAAATCAGAATAGTACTAGAGCTACTGTCATATTCAGAGTGGGTATATTGAAGAAGTAGGATCCCAATGGTGAGATTTGTTTTTTCCGTTTGCTTCCACAATCTTTTTCAAGGGTAATATTACCCCTGAAAAAGCTTGTGTAAACAAGCTAAAGTGGTAGGGCTCACCATCAGAAGTCTAGCTCTACAATATATATGTATATATATTGTTTGTGAAGAGGCACTGATGAATATCACTGATGAACATCACTGATGATCAAAGGATATAAACATGAGCATAGAGACATAAATCTATTAATTAAACCAGATGGCAGTTTATAATATTGACCTTAATGCAAAGTACACTCCTGACCCCCTTCTCAGGCTATGTTATTTTCCATTCAAAAAATGTCATATCCAATACATTTATTTTGGTATATTGATCCTCACCAGAGGAACAGTTATTCTTTCAGAAGATATTATTATCAACCAAGGCTCTCATATTCCAACAGCAAGCCAGAAAATCTGATCTGTACTTTTTAACAGTTGTTTTATTTTAACGTCCACTTACCCTGCTAGCAAGGGTTGGACAGGTCTACACAGATCAAGTCAGTACTGAAGTGAAGCTGCTGATCTTCCTGACAGGCTGGGTGAGAGGGGACTGAATCTCACTTACATACAGTTTTACATTCTATCAAGTGCACAAGGGTGGTTGCCATTTCATTGACACAACTGAGGGTCCTCCAAACCCTTTGTTTGACAAGATTTCTATGGCTGGATGCCAACCACTTTACATTGTATATTGGCTGCTTTTATTGTGTAGGTTACTACACAACACTAGGTGACTGTCATATCCTTGACATGACTGAAGGTCTTCCCAAACCTTTGTTTAGTAAACCTTCTACAGCTGGATGTCCTTCCTATCACCAACTACTTTACATGCACTGGGTGCATTTATCATGTAGGTCACAAACACTAAAGAGGTTGTTGTACCGTAGCATGACTAAAGGGTCCTCTTGATCCCACCCACCATTTTTTTTATTATATTTCTTAAATTTCATTGTTTTGATGTGACCACTAGGCATACATTGCCCCCAACAATTTTCCACCTAAAGAATGCATTGATATATAAAAAAATAATGCACAATACATTTACATTTCCCTGTTCATAAATAAGATATAAGATATCTATATCAAAAGGAAGATATGGTTTGCTAAGCACCAAACTACCTTACTTGAGCATATGTATAAACAAAATATGACTGACAAGATCCCAAACCCCATTGCATTAAAGAGTGCAGTGGAACTCGTAAAATTGGACCAAGGAAACAATGTTTCCATTGGTTTTTTCCAATTGCTGATACTATCACAACTCCTGGCAGAAACAGCAACATAAAATAAAGTGTCTTGCTCAAGGACATAATGCATCACCCTGTCTGGGAATCAAACTTGCGACCTGACAATTACAAATCTAATTCTCTAACCAATAAGCCACACACCTTCACTGAGCATATGTAAAATCACCGAATATAAAACAAATGCTAAAATTATTGAATATATCAAATGGTCGTAAGTTTTTATTCAAAGTGACTGCCTAGACAAGGTGGCTTCACTATAGCTAAGGAGCAGAAGTCTCTCCATCGCACACAATGGTCTAACAGTGCATTGTTTCACCATCTCAAATATTTCTAAGTCTCTGAGCACTATTGCTAGATAACCTATGTTGAACCTATTCAGGATTCAATTGTTCTATTGACAGATCCTAATTTTGTCCTGCTGTGGGTTTGTGTAAAGCACTCTATTTCATGTTACAATAACACTGTTGCCAAACTGTATCAGCTTTTGCCTTTCTCTCCATGTATATATATTGTATCATAAAAGATGAAAGTTAGTTATAAGTTTTGGTTTCTTGGCTCATCCAAATATTAAATAATGCAGCAAGATGAAACTTTAAAGTAACTCAAGGCCAAAACCACATTCTAATCAATGGAGCAATGATAAAAAAAAAAACACCCAGTACACTCTGTAAAGTAGTTGGTAATAAGAAGAGCTCTAGAAACCATGCCAAAATTGGATGGATCATATGTAAGCAAGGAAATACTAGTGTTAAATGATGATGATGATCATCATCATTATATATGCTTTTTTAGACATTAACATAATTTGAACATACGTGAAAGCTGTAGCAGCAACTTACCTGCATGTAACGATTGCTGTCCATGGGGGTATTGGTGGTGGTGGTATTGGTGGTGTCACCATTTGTGTTGGCAGCAGTAGTGTTGTTTGTTGTGTAATTGGTGTTATTGTTGTTATTGGTGGTTACATTGTTATTTTTAACAGTGTTGAATGTGTTGGCTGTAGTTTCAGTAGTGGTAGTATTGTCTGTGTCCATGCTTGTGCCTGCCAATCTACTTTTTGTGTTGGCGGCACCATTAACATTGTTTCCTTTCTCAATATTGCTGTGCAGTTGTTTATTGATTTCATTCTTTCGAAGGACCATTTCAGAATCTGACGCCTTGTAAGTCGGTTTTTCATATGTCGTCTTTGAATTTGTATTTCCAAGACTTCCGACTTCCTTAGGAAACTCCTCAACATCACACTTCTCCTGCAATGTTGGGTCCACTGTCTTCTCAGAGACATCGTATTTTCTTTCTTTCTCTTTGTTTTGCGTCAGAGAGTAAAATTCCAACTCTTTCGGATTGAAGTCAAATTCTGCGTCAGTATCATCATCAGGAAAACTGTCCAAGCTTATATCATGGGCAATTCTGAAAAAAAAAAAATTATTTATGAATGAAATAATTAAAATTTTTACATTAAGATTTTATTTTATGACAGAAACAATTAAATTATTATAAAAGAAGATATTATTATGTAAACAAAACTATTAAATTCTAATTAAGACACAAGGTCAGTAAATTTGGTGGAAGGGCAAAGTTGATTAAATCAACCCCAGTACTTGACCAGTACGTTATTTATCAACCTCAGAAGTTGACTTTGGCTTGATTTGAACTCAAAATATCAAGAGCCAGAACAGATATCACAATGCCATTTTATCCAATGCTCTATCATATCAGCCATTACTCTTTATGTAGAAACATCAACCAATATATTACCGTTACCATTAAAGCCGGTGATAGAAATGTGGGCAACTTAAGAATTAAGGAAGCCTTGCTCATACATAGACTCAACCCGCAAATAAATAATAGATTAAAACTCAGCACACAGTACTTGACATAAAAAGACACACCAACTAAACATCTCATACAAAAAAGAAAATTGATTTTACGAAATACTATATTGGCAATTGACATCATTCGCGTGGAAAGTGAAGTAACAATTGAAAAACACTTGAAAACGACTTAGAAAAAATTTAAATCAAAATCTAAATTTTATCCCAAAGAGAGGAAATTGGAACATTATCCACTGAAGGTTCCTTAAACCCTGATAAAAGGACTTTTAGGTCCCGAAATATTGGACAGATAAAAGAACAACAACAACAAAACAAAGATTACCAGGTAACTTTTACTTTTTGTTACCTTATCTTACAGTCTATTTTGCATTGTTTAGCCTTTTATCTCTTTCAACATTATACATTATATACAATGCTTCAAGCAAACTATAACACTTTATTATGAAAATATTAGAATTTTATTAACATCAAATAAAAAAATGTTATAATTGAAAGTATTAAATCTTTAAAAAAGAATGCTATACTTTTGAAGTCAAAGTTTAAAAACATATGTATACAGTGTATTCCTCATCTCCAAAAAAAAGAACAGATTCCCCTTTTCCTGGAGAATGTTAATTCAACCACAAATTAATTTTTAATTCATTGAAATTATCCACCTGCCCACATCTTCTTCACAGCTAGTAACAATAGCCACAAGGAGTTATGGTTCCATGCATAAAGTCATTATATTGTGTCTAAAATATATACTATATACATTACACAACATATATTTATATTTATATACAATATAAATACACTTATCCAATATATATATATAGTGGGGGGGGGGGGGCAGGAAGACTTGGGATGAGGTGATAAAAGCTGACCTTGCCCAGTTGCGTCTCTCAAAGGCAATGACACAGGACTGAGATCTCTGGCATTACACAGTAATGCAGAAGAGCCGACTTCACATGGGCACAGGCCAAAGCTGAAGCATATATACAGTATGCACCACCCCACCCGCCCATACATCTCCTATGAGGACAGGCCAAAGTATAAATCCAGTGAAGCCCTCAGCCCACACTGTAAAGTGGTCATGTAGGAGTACCAGGTAGTTAAGAGAGAAGCTAGATGACATGTATACACAGCTCAGAGAGAAGCTGAAGAAAGAAAGTTTGCCAACCTCCTGAGACGTGAGGATCAGAAACGCAAAGTGTTCCACATTGCAGGGCAGTGTGTCAGTGTGAATTGTGATGGTGTTAGGGTAAAGTTTGTTAGAAATGACACCAGTGCATTTAGAACCACTGGTGCTCAAAAGAAAAGGGACCTGGAAAAAATTTTACTATGAGAGACTGATGAATGTAAAGAATAAATGGGAAGAAAAAAAACTAACCCCAACCCACCCAACAGAAGGGCCAGCTTTTGAAATGACAGTTACAGGGTTAAAGGAGCAATCAAAGAGCTGAAAAATGATAAAGCTGCAGGACCGTCAGAGATGTTAAAAGCATTGGAAGAAGTAGGAGTCAAATTAGTAACCCGCATAATCAATCAGGTAATACAGGTCGGTGCCATACCCAATGACTAGCAGAGCAGTACAATCATAATTTGCTACAAGGGCAAAGTGAATGCCCTAGAAAGGAGCAACTATAGAGGAATAAAGCTAATAGATCAAGTTGTGAAAGTGATGGAAAGAGTTATAGTGCAAATAATTAGAGAAAGAGTCAAATTAGACAAGATGCAGTTTGTTTTCATGCCTGGGAAATATACTACAGATGCCCTCTTTTTAGTGAGGCAATTACAAGAGTTCCTAGCCAAAAATAAGCCACTATACCTAACTTTCATTGAACTAGAAAAGGCCTTTGGCAAAGTACTCTGACCTATTATCTGGTGGTCTTTAAGGAAATTAGGTCTGGAAGAATGGTTGGTGAAAGCAGTGCAAGACATGTACAGAGAAGTTGTCAGCAAAGTGAGAGTAGGAAGTGAGTTTAGTGAGGAATTCAAGATACAAGTAGGAGTTTATCAAGGTTCGGTTCTTAGCCTACTACTATTCATTATAATTCTCCAGGCTATATCAATGGAGTTTAAGACCAGCTGCCCATGGGACATTCTCTTATGCAGATAGTCTGGTCCTTATAGCCGAATCCATTAAAATATGTTCCAACTATGGAAACAGAATTCAGAATCAAATGTTCTGAGAGTAAACATAGCCAAAACTAAAGTGCTAGTGAGTAGGAGAGAAGATAGGACCCTGATTCTCTCAGGGAAGTGGTCCTGCTTAATATGTAAAAATGGAGGAGGCATAAACTCTATACAATGTACACAGTGTAAATGTTGGATACACAAGAGTTGTAGTGGGATAATGGATAGACTAACAGGAAGGGATGACTTTGTTTGTAGAAGATGCACAGGGGTAACTGAGAGGAAGAAAATCAATGATGTAAACCTATTCCATTCACAGGAAGGACCCATAGAAGTGGTTAATAGTTTCTGCTATCTAGGCAATGTAATTAGCAATGGAGGAGGGTGCTCTGAGAGCATAATAACTAGAATTAGGATAGGATGGAAAAAGTTTAGAGAGCTACTCCCATTGTTGACCACAAAAGAACGACTGTATTATGCCTGTGTGCAAAGTGCAATGCTGCATGGTAGTGAAACATGGGCTGTGACTGTCAAGGACATGTGTAGACAGGAGAGAATGAAGCAACCATGCTCCATTGAATGTGCAATATAAGTGTGAGAGAAAAGCAAACTTAGATGAGTTGAGGGAGAAGCTAGGTTTAAGAGAATCCAAGGTGATTTGCAAGAGAGAAACCTGCATTGGTATGGACATGTGATGCACATGGAAAATGATCGTTGGGTGATGAAATGCCAGGAAATGCCAGAGGAAGGAAGCCACAGTAGATGTAGACCAAGAAAGATCTGGGCAGAGGTGAGTGCTCACCTCAAATAACTGAGACTCACAGAGGAGATGACAAAAGATTGAGATGAGTGGAGAGATGCCATGCTAAGGACTCGTCCAGCCCATACAAACATGGAAAAACAGATGTAAAAACGATGATGATGATGATGATGATACACAAGTGTCGGCTGAAATGTTCATAGGCTGACTATGAAGGAGTGATGCTAGGGCTGTGAAATCTTGCATGTATTAATTTCAACTCTTATTAATAACTGCATTTTTTTCTTTCCAGGGATAATGTTGAAAAATAAACCTTATTTGATCATTTCATGAGAGTATCCTGGTCAGCCTATGAACTTTTCAGCTGACCCTTGTATATAGACACAGAAAAGTTGCTTGATTCAGGTAAGATTATGAGAATATCAAGAGACATTTATTCATGTGTGGTGGCTCTATCTCTTTTCTCTACTCTTAAAGATGATTAACGTGTTTGTGTAGCTATAGTAAAATATTGCTGTAACTTTTGTCATCATTATCATCATCATCTGTTCTATACAAGGAAACATCTTTCAGAAATGAAGACACCAGAAAATACAACCAGAGAATCAGGTAATTCTTACATGATACATTTAACTGAGGAGAAGTTGAAAACTGCCTTAATGGTGTCAATATATTTCTTTCACCTGTAGAATTCACCAACAATGGATGTCCAACCAGCTAGAAATGTTGGTTCATAATGATCCAGCTCAGCTGAGATCCACAGTGGAATGTATGTAATTATGTATGTATGGACCCATAACTACTGGTGGAGTGGTAGGGATGTTACCTTAGGCATTTTAAACCTTGGAGCCCATCATCTCTCCAGGTCTGAATATAGCTGATTTCTGCCCAAGAAGGAGAGAGAGTGAAAGAAAGTGAGAGAGTGATATAAAGGAAGAATTGCCCCACCCATTGGTACTAGACTGGTACTTTTTCCACATCAAGAGTAAGAATGGTAAAGTTGACCTAGGTGGATTTTGAACTTTGAGTGCAGAAAGCCAGAACAAATACTGCAATGCCTTCTAAGGACTCTGCTTATTCACCACCATCCACAAGTCAATCGGAAAGCCAATTAAATCAACCGCTGTGCATTACTGTTACTTTATTTTATCGTCCCCGTAAGGATGAAAGGCAAAGCTATCGTCGAAGGGATTTGAACTCAGAATGTAAAGGGACGTAACTCCATACCGCAAATCATGTTGTTCAATGCAATACCTATTCTGCCAATCCCCGCCCTCACAATAATAACAATAACAATTCTGTAATTATCCTCACATAAGACACAAGGTGTCCATGTATCACCTTCTTTCATGAGTTACAATAGATCTGCAAGAGACATTTTCGTTTCATTTACACTAGTGGGTCTGCTGAAAAGTTTGTTGGCTGAAAAGTTCATAGGCTGAACAGTTCATAGGCTGAACAGTTCATAGGCTGACCAAGATACACTCATGAAATGACCAAATGAGGTTTTTTTTTTTTTTCCACATGGTCCCTGGAAAGAAACAATGCATTTATTAATAAAAAGAGTTAAAATTAATGCATGTAATATTTCAGAGTCCAGGCATCTCTTATTCATAGTCAGCCTATGAACTTCTCAGTTGACCCTCATATGTTGGACATATTTTTTCACACCTGCAATTTCTCAGAAACCAAACAATGCCAGTCAAAGAGGAAGTGATTCAAGTGATTCAAGTTCAAATTTATTGGACCAGGAAGTTAAATATAATTATTTTTAAATAATAATTAATGTTTCCTGTTTCTTTGTTGGAATATTGAAGTAGAATTATCACGTTCTTTTAGTATCTGTAGAGCACCGGACGCCATGCTTTGCAGCATATAGCTGTGTTCCTTTACATTCTGAGTTTAAATCCCACTGAGATTAGATTTGCATTTGATCCTTACAGGGTCAATAAAATGAACTACCAGTAATACACTTGGGTCAATTTAATTGACATCCGCTTTCCCAAAAATTGTTGGCCTTGTGCCTAAATCAGAAGCCATTCAATCATTAGACTGTTGTAATGCTAGAGTAACACCTTCAAAGGTTTAGTTGATCATATTGACCTCCAGTATTTTTAGGTTTGGTATTTATTTCATTGCTCTCTGTATATCGATGCAACCCCCAGCCTGACTGTGAGTAGAGTGGCTCCAATGAAGTACTAATTTGGTCTGTAATTGCCTATCTAATCAATGGTAGCATGGAAAACTGATGTTAAATTATGATGATGATGTTAATATACATATATATTGTTATAATTTGTAAGGGTCATGTTGCCCATAAAAACACATGCAGTCCTCGGTTTAGTATCTTGATGGCTATTTAGTTGTCATACTTAATTGTCAAAACACTGTTGTCACAAATTCTATGACCTTCTCAATGATTATTCTTGTGATTCTGTCTCCTATTTGTTTTGATCCAGTTCTATTTAGTCCATCTTGTCTTTCTGTCTTATTATTATTTAGGTAACCAATCCATTCCTTGATTAGTTTAGTAACAAAAAGACATGATCCTCCCAAATTATAACAAGATCTGTTTCAACACACAATTTCACATCAAAAACCTTGCAAAACAAATACACAAACGAAGTATATATATATAATGAATAAAAAAAACAACAGAAAAATGGTCAAAACGGGACAGTCCTTTCTCACCACAATCAGTTTTCCATTGTCTTTTCCCACCTTTTTTTATTCATTTTGTATTATCCACCTGGGACCCTTTTTCAAAATTAATATGTATATACATACACCCTTACAAGCAGGGAAAAGCGGACGTAAAATGATGATGATGATGATATATACACACACACACGCATACACACACACACACATCTATATATATAAAACTGAGGATGTCTGTCTGTGTGTGTGTGTCTGTGAGTTTGAATCCCTAAAACTCGAGAAGTACCCAACCAACTTTTATCAAACTTTACATGTGTACTACTTATGTTTCAGAGAGTGTTATGCACATAAAATTCAACTTTTTGATCCCCTAGGGCCCGCATTAGGTGAAAAACTGCGTTTTTTTTCAGTTTTTTAGGGGTCTTTTGATGCGTTACGTCAGACCGATTTCCTTGAAATTGTAACTACGTATTAGTCAGTCTCTTCTTCATACCGTGAGCAAAGAAAATCCAACTACTTTATGGCTAAGGGCCCGCATTAGGTGAAAAACTTCATTTGTTCAGCTTTTTAGGGCTTTTTTGAGGCGTTACGTCTAGCCGATTTTCCCGAAATTTCAAGGCATATTATGCACATAAAAAAAATTCATTTTCTTGATCCCCTAGGGCCCGCATTAGATGAAAACCTGCATTTTTCCTGCTTCATCGAGGAAAATCATAAAGATTATCCAGCCATCAGAGTATTCGGTTTATTTTCTTTACATATTGTCCAAGCATGTAATTTTTCCACAATTAGGTCTGTTGGCGGCCTGCATTCCAAAATACATTATCCTGTGCAACGCCGGGTACCACTGCTAGTTTATATATATATGTACATACACACCAATCTTTTGCATGGTTTCTGTCAATCAAATTTCAATTACAAAGTATTTTTATGTGATGCAGTTATAGTGTTGTTTTGTACTTTTCAAGAATGTCTTACTAGCATGGTTTCATGTGTTTCAGTTAGCCTGACTGACTCATTAGTAGAAAATAAAATCAGATTCCACCCATACTTCACAGTTAAATGGTTGGCAATAGGAAGACCGTCCCATTTATACTAGCAGGAAAACACTGATGGAAATGTTTCTTTTTTTTCAAGAATACTAAATACATAATTGTTTCTTTAACAAATATTACTCACCTTTTCTAATACGAACAAAATAGAATATATGTAAGTGATACAGTGTAAAATGGTCATGTAGGTGTTATGACAAAAAGCACCTAGTACACACTGTAAATGTGGTTGGTGTTAGGAAGAGTATACAACCCGTAGAAACCAAGCCAGAATTAGTTCTGAATGAGCAAAACACGGTCACCTGATATGACTTGTCTCACAATGTGACAACTTGTTTAACCCTTGGACATTAAATGGTGACAATAATGATGATGAATACAGTGTAGTGTAGTGCAGCTTGGAGTAAATATCTATGGTTAGATAATACATATTTTAATGTCAGTGTAGTGTGAAGTGTATGTATGGTAGTGGTGGTGGTGGTGGTGATAGTGGTAGTAGAGGTAGGATATGTGAGAGACAGGAGGAGAGAGAGAGAGAGAAAGACGTCCAGAGAGAGAGAAAGAGAAAGGGTCAGAGTGAGAAATAAGGAAAAATGTTAAAATATCTTTACAAAGAAAAATAATTGTTTCTACTTTTGGCACAAGGCCAGCAATTATCCCAGTGTATTACTGGTACTTTATTTTATTGACCTCGTAAGGATGAAAGATATAGTCAACCTCGGCAGGATTTGAACTCAGACCAAAAAGGGCGTCCAATCTTCTACCGATACTGCCAACCCAAATAATGAATCCAATTTCACTAACAACAGTGTGCACACACACACATACACACACATACACTCACTCATGCGCATGCACTCACTCTCACACACACACACACACACACACACATACACACACACACACTGACATGCATAAACCCACACACACATATACACGCACACATAAATATATATATACATTTATACCCGCCTTCCCTTGCATACAAACTTAAACCTACAGTCTGTAGGCACATCTTAACCCAAACTACACCCCGCCCACACCCACACCCTACGCCCCACCCCATCCTCCCTTTTCCATCCACTGTGTCAGTGACACAGCAAAAAGCACCCAGTCTCCACTGTAGGGTAGTCATGTAGGAGACATGGTAAAAAGGCTCCCAGTCCAGACTGTATGAGCAAGACACGGTCTCCTGACCAATCCTGTATCAAGTGGAACAAAACCGTCTAACCCATGCTAGCGTGGAAGATGGATGTTAAACAATGATAATTATGATGATGATGATTGAAAAGAACTCAATACCTTGGGCAGAGTAAATTAATTGTATAGAAATTAGCTTAGATTAGTTTACATCTTATTACAATATTAAATATTTCAGAATGTATAACATATGCTGTTTGATGCACCATTGATAAATCAATCAATTATTAGGTATGTTGTCAATGAAAGTACTATTAGGATTTAACCAAGTCATCATCATCATCATCAACATTATCATCATCCCTATCATCATCATCATCATCATCCCCATCATCATCATCATCATCATCATCCTCATTGTCATCATTATCATCATCATTGTCATCGTTTTTATGTTAACTTGTCAAACCTGGTACAGGTAGGACATGACCATTGAAGCGATGGTTTACATCCAAACACCCATCCTGACACCAGTTTTTATTTAGTTGTTTCTTACTAGCAGAAATACAGTGTTCTTATTAAAAACTTCTAAACTGGATACACACAGCTATGTATATATAAATATATCATCATCATCATTATCATCATAAACATCAGCACCGTCTAAAATCCATTTTCCACGCCAGCATGGGTTATATATATATATGTAAGGTAGTTGGTGATAATAAGAGCATCCATCTGTAGTAACCATGCCAAAAAGGGATAAGAGAACTCATGAATTGTGTCAAAGCCATGACAACTTTTCTAGAGTTGGTGTGCACATGATAAAACAAACCTAGGACAGTGTAAAATGGTTGATAATAAGAAGGGCATCAAGCTATAGAAAACTGATACCAGAAAAAAATGCACTTTCTGTTTGAATCACCTCATCTAAGTAATAGCATTGAGTGTTAGTATTAGTCCTGCATACCGTAATTAATAAATATTACTAAATGAATTATATATATATATATATGAGCATACGTACATATAGATAAGTACATACATTTACATACACACACACACACACACACACACACACACACATATCTAAAGTCTGAAGTCTGTCTTAAGCCAGAAGGCTCATTTGGCCGGTGTTTATCCTAGTTTCATGGTGCCTGAAGTGACTGAGAGTACAAGACCCACCCCTGGACAGGTCACCAGTCCATCGCAGGGTTAAACCCCCAGCTATTGCTGATACTCATTTTCAGCTGAGTATACTGGAGCAAAGTGAAATTAAGTGTTTTGCTCAAGAACACGGCACGCAACCCAGGAATCAAACCCTCAACACCATGACCGCAAGTCCAACACCCTTACCACTAGGCCACATGCCTCCACTACGCACACATATATATATATGTAGATATATATATAAATATATATATATATATATATGTGTGTGTGTAATGAAAGGAGGTGTGGTAAGGAACCAAATGGACCATAACGCACCAGAGTACTCAATACTTAGAGTAGTAGAGTGGGTAATAGGAAAATGTTTAACCCATTGGGGTTAAATATTTTCCTATATATATATATATATATATATATATATATATACATATATATGTGTGTGTGTGTATGTATATTTGTGTGTGTGTATAGTCATCATTCACAACAAAGTATTACTTGGTAGTATGTACCATGCTTTCACACCTTTTCAACTATCACTGCTTTGGCCACTGGCAAATTTAGATTCCTGTCACATTTTCCTCCACTTCACTGAAAACATTAATGTTTTTTTCAGTAAGTTTTAAATGAGACACAATCGTATATAAACTTACAATAAATCCAATAGAACTTATCAATTAAATATTTTCTATTTTTATTTTTATATTCATTTATCTCTATAAATCTTGTTTTTTTGTTTCTCAGCTGTAAAAATTACTAGATATTTCTGCCAGTCTGCCATGGCTTACTAGCTCTATACGGACATATAAATTGACTTAATAAATAAATAAATAAATAAATAACATCTATTCATTTATTGGAATGCAGTCAGTAGCTTCATATACAGTTAATAATGAGAGTTGTAGTCAATAATGTGCACTAAAACCAATATTGTAGGAAACAGTCAATAGTGTGAGCTACATCAAATAATCAGGAATAATATCAATGTTGTAGGATACATTCAGTGAGAAGAGTTACACTAAATATTTTCTATCATATGATCAATACTATGGCTCATATTCAATTGAGTGGGATCATCATTATCGTTTAACGTCCATCTTCCACGCTAGCATGGGTTAGACGGGAGTTGTCCCACTTGAGGCAAGGCTGGTCGGGTGACCGTGTCTCGCTCATAATAATTGGGAATGCTGTAAATAACATGAAACATGGTTAAAAATGTGGTCTACAATCAATTACTGTATTTCCCAGCGTCAAGGACACTACTTTTTTCATAAAATAAGTCTCAAAAATCTACCATGAGTCCTGGAGGTCGAAGGTTGTTTATTATTTTTTTCAAATTTTTGATTGTCAAAATTAGGGTGCGTCCTCGAGGACGAAGCGTCTTCAGCGCTGGGAAATATTAATATGGTATATGTAATACAATAAGTAGTGCTGTATACAAGATTTAGATATGGTGAATAGTATGATATACAGTCAGTAGTGTGTTATATATAGTCAGTAGTGTAATATACAGTCAGTAGTGTAATATACAGTCAGTAGTGTAATATACAGTCAGTAGTGTAATATACAGTCAATAGTGTAATATACAGTCAGTAGTGTAATATACAGTCAGTAGTGTAATATACAGTCAATAGTGTAATATACAGTCAATAGTGTAATATACAGTCAGTAGTGTAATATATAGTCAGTAGTGTAATATACAGTCGATAGTGTAATATACAGTCAGTAGTGTAATATACAGTCAATAGTGTAATATACAGTCAATAGTGTAATATATAGTCAATAGTGTAATATATAGTCAATAGTGTAATATACAGTCAATAGTGTAATATACAGTCAGTAGTGTAATATACAGTCAGTAGTGTAATATACAGTCAATAGTGTAATATATAGTCAATAGTGTAATATATAGTCAGTAGTGTTATATATAGTCAGTAGTGTAATATACAGTCAATAGTGTAATATACAGTCAGTAGTGTAATATACAGTCAGTAGTGTAATATATAGTCAATAGTGTAATATATAGTCAGTAGTGTAATATACAGTATGTAGAGTGGAATGTAGAAAAAAATGTGGTTTACATTAAACAGGTTAGGGATACAATTATCAGTGTTAAATAATATATATATATTATTGGTTGTATTAAATAGTCAGGGATTCTATCAAAGGTTAGGTATATAATCAATAGTGTGTAATACAGTCTACAGTATGGGATGTAGTAAACATGTAATAAATTGGTCAAGGATACCATTCTAAGTGTTAGATAATGTATATATTATAGGTTGTACTAAACCAGGCATGGTCAACTTTTTCGAGAAGCGGGCCACATGAGATATGGCTCATCATCAGGCGGGCTGCAAGCGCTAATTTACATTCATGCCCACATTTTTAAAAAAAGGGCAGTAACTCACTCAGGTTGTTTTGATTTGTTTCTTCAGAATTCATACTCGTTTTCCTTGATCATAAAAATGATACAAAGATTACAACTGAAAAGTGGGGTAAAAAAATCAGAAAGATTTCACTTAGGTGACTTAGGCGAGCCATTCAGAAAGCTTCGCGGACCTCAGGTTGCCCATGGTTGTACTAAACAATCAGTGATTCTATAAAAAGTTAGATGTGTAATCAATAGTGTGTAATACAGTCTACAGTGTGGAATGTTGTAAAAAATGGGGTTTACATTAAACAGTTGGATATGTTGTCTATAGTACTTGACACACTAAATAGTCTGAAATAATGTCTATAATATTAACTATGTTAAACAATCTGGAAAGGTGTCAATAATACTGGCTATATTAAATGCTGGAATACATTCAAAAGTGTCAGATACAATTTAAAGACCTGAAGAAAAACCTAGCTGAAGTAGCTGTGCTTCAAATACTAATTATTTGCTGAGGTTAAAATATGTCCGACTATATCAGGAATATGACATTGCTCAGGAAGTTTAGATGTAGGATGGAAATCAATATTGTACAGCAGTCAGTCAGTTTAAACAATAGGTTACACTGAAGATGGTGATGGTGGTGGCGGTGGTGGTGGTGGTGGTGGTGGTGGTGGTGGTGGTGGCTGATGGCAGAAGCAGCAGTGATGATGATGATGGTGGTGGTGGTGGTGGTGGTGGTGGTGGTGGTGGTGGTCATCATCATCCTCATCATCATCATCATCATCATAGGAGTGAGGAGGAGGAGGAGGAGGAGGAGGAGGAGGAGGAGGACATTGAGAATGATTTTGGTTGATGATGATGATGATGGTAACATGTAAAGGCATCAGCACTGATGATGATAATGATGATGATGATTGAGACAATAATTACATGGTAGCTGATAACAATGATGACCATGATGATCAGAACAATGGTGGTGAGATGAAGGCTGATGACCATCACCATTAGGATAAAGAAATAACACAGTGACACACCTGAACTTTGATTTGAGAAATATCACCTGGATTTCCTTTTTAGTTTAATATTTTGACACAGGTGGAGAATTTCAAGTATCTTCGGGCAGTTTTCACGAGTGATGGAAGGCAGGAGGTGGAATTAAGTGCAAGAAATGCAGGAGTTGGTGCAGTAATGCACTAGCTTCAGCATTCAATCATCAGAAGAAGGGAACTACATGTAAAAGCCAAACTCACTCTTTTCAATTCACTATTCGTGCCAACCTTTAACTTTGGTCATGAATCTTTGATAATGACTGACAGAATATGATCATGAATACAAGCAGCCAAGCCAAAATGGGGTTCCTCTGAAGAATCTTTGGAGTAATGTTACTCAATACATTGCATAGCTCAGATCAGGAGTTGCTCCAGTTAGAACCACTGTTTCTCTGAATTGAGAGATCACAGCTCTAATACTATGGACATTGATTTATTTATGAAACATTGAGCAAATTTTGAAAATGAAAAAATTTGTTTGCTTTTTTGAAAGCTGCCACAATGCAGAAAAACAAGATATAAATAATAGTTGAATAAGCTTGGTAAAATAATCCTGGAAAAGAAACAGTGTGTAGAGTTGCTTGCAAAAATCAAACCACACATCTGTCATATACTAGACAAGTGCAATAACCATTACACCAAAGCACCTCTGTTCACACTTTACCATCTTTTTAGAAGCTTTAAACAGAAAGAGAAAAACATTGATTGATTTATGAAAGTTTGAGCAAATTTTGCAAATTAGAAAATATGTTGAATCATCTAACCCATGCTATCGTGTAAAAATGGACGCAAAATGGTGATGATGATGATGTATGCTTTTTTGAAAGCTGTCACAATGTAAATAGTTCATATATATAATAATAGTAAACATATAGTAAATATATATATAATAAATAATCATTAAATAAGTAAGATAAAGTACTTCTAGAGATAGAAAAACTATTCAACTATTATTTATAGTTTATCTGCATTGTGGTAACTTTCAAAAAGCAATTACATTTCTCCTACAGTACCGTGAAGTGACTGGAGATGGTTTGTAGCTATTGGGTGTTGTGTTGATGGGATGTTTTTCAAGCATCATGTATTTAAGACAGCTTCTACCAAATGATCTTTTTTACAGGGTCTCTGAGACCAGAAAGAACAAAGCAGAGGCCTGCTCCAAATATCAGCAACAGAGATCCTCTTAATTTTTGTTTGTCATTCTATACTGCACTTCCATCCAGCCTTGAACAGTTTCAGTAACATAACAGTTCCTCTATGAGATATGGTTGCTAGTTCCTCACTCAAACCTTCTGGCTGAAAAAAAATAATAAACAACCTTCGGCCTCCAGGACGCATGGTAGATTTTTTAGACTTATTTTAGGAAAAGATTAGCATCTTCGATGCCGGGAAATATGGTATGTTAAATGACATTTGCCCAAAATGCCACATAGTGGGATTAAATCTTGATGATTGTGAAGCAAACTTCTTACCCATTCTGCCATGCTGTGTCCACAAATGTACTAAGTACAAGGGAGAACTGTACTTTAATGCTGGGCCTATTTACAGCCATGTGGTCTGGGTTTCTTGTAGTGTATATATATATATACTGCAAGGTTGTAGCAATTTAGAGTGTAGTATATCAAGTGACAATAGTAAAATTGTACTTCTTCATAATATCTATCTATAGTTTTTGGAGATGGAATGTAAGTATTGTTACTAACATAACTAACTTTCTTCTTAATTAGTTGGTGTTTGTAATATAACTTAACAAAGGTTGTTACATAAAATTTTTATTGAATGTTTCTAGATAAATATAAACACTTTACAAGAATTAGTTTTATATCATAAGACAAGGCCTTTTTTCAGGAGGTTTGGTATCAAAATAGTTAAGAGAAATTTTGCTGCTATTTCTAGTAGGTCAAGTAACCACATAGAGTCTCATGCATATGCATATCTGTCGTTGTACATTAAAGGAGAGTAAGATTTGCTGGCCACTGCCATCGTACCACCTATGAAGCTGTGTCCCCATTAGTGCTTTGGAAACCACAAGCAGTCACTAATAACAGGGGGCGCTAGCTCTCCTATCCTGATGTCATCTCCAGAGATTCTGGTATTGAAATCCAGGATTTGTCAGTGGCAATGAACGACAGACCCACGTGGAGATCAATTGTTGAGTCAATTTCAGCTGAGGCCGCCAGATGATGATATGCATATATAGTGTGAGTATGTTTATCTGTGTAACATTTATGTTTATTGTTAATGGAGATTAGCTTGTTGAGGTAGAGATGAATTGTTTTCATAAGTAATGAAGTGGTGATCATTCTGTTTTGTTTATTTATGTGCTTGTGTATATGTGTGTTTCTGTAAGTATGTGTGTGTGTGTGAGTGTGAGTTTCAGTGAGTGTGTGTGTGTTTGTGCGAGTGTGTGCATCTGTGAATGTGTGCGTCTGTGAGTGTGTGTTTGTGTGAGTATATGAGTTTGAGTGAGTGCGTGTGAGTGTGAGTGTGTGTGTGAGTATGTGAGTTTGTGTATGTGTTTGTGTGAATATGTTTGTGAGAGAGAGAGTGTGTGTGTGTGTGAGAGAGAGAGAGAGAGTGTGTGTATGTGTATGTGTGTGTGTGAAAGAGAGAGAGAGTGTGTGTGTGTGAAAGAGATAGAGAGTGTGTGTGTGTATGTGTATGTGTGTGTTAAGCAGAGTAAACATAATAAATTATGATTAGTAGTTAGTAAATCTTCAATCTTGTTCTTGTCTCATTCAAATTTGATCAGGAAAAGCTCACAATACTAGAGTGCAAATATTTAGGTCAGTCATAGAATCTTCTAAATCCCACAACCAACTTGTCTGGAAATTTCTCCATATGAGGAAACTTCTATGTGGTCACTTGATCTATCATTAAAAAAGGGATGGACACATTGTATGATATAATCCTAAATATACACAAAAGATGATGATAGCTAGAAGGCCTTTGATGAGGGCTGCTAAGGAATAAACAACAGGAACAACAAGAACAACATCAATAATAATTTCTACTACAGGCACAAGGCCAGCAATTTGGGGAGAGGGGAAAGTCGATAGAAAATGTATAAATGCAATGACTTCCCTTGACATGATAGAGAGCGTGCACATTGTTAGTCATGTTGGATGGCATTTTGTCTTGGCGGTGATTTTATCAATAATTTCAGATTTGTTTTAGACTAAGATTGGAAAATAGTTTCTTTGAGCCAGATAACTAACTGGTCATTCATATTAATCAAAGAAACTATCAAAGACCCACATGGAAAGATATTTGAAACCAGACAGACTTGATACCGACCCAAACACCACAAATGCAGATAAAACTTTCAACCATTAGCTGCGGACATTCACCAACTTTATTACCAAGTGAGGAGGGTAGAGCTGTCAATAAACTTAATTTATTGATTCCATTGTAGCTTTGAATAATTTAACTTTTGTTTTTGTGGTTGTAAGATTTCCACACCTTATCTAACAAGTTCACAGCAGACCATTCTTGAACTATCCTATTGTTTATATCATTTGATGACTTGGTACATGCACCAAAGTATTTAAAATAATATACTTTTTCAAGAACAATACCATATAATGGTTCTTGTCACAGAGTGTACATTGTGCTACCATGCTGCATCTACTATTCCGGCATACATATGACTCAAAAATAAATATATACATCTTAGGCTATTTCTATACCATAATACCACTTCAACCAGACTTAATCTTTGTTTCTGAGTGTATATTATTAGATTTGAAACCAAATTACAACCAGACTATAACATGATAATAAAAACTAAATAATTATCAAGAAAATTTACCATCTTTGTTGGGTGTTCAGTGTTCATCTGGCACGTTCAAAATATACATCGTTGCTTTATAAATGTAATTACCTTATATATGTTAAGTTGTGTGCTAAGCAGCTGAAGTATAGTTTTATCTGTATATATATAGTATAGACTTAACCAAGACTCTAAAAATTTGTAAAATTTACACAGATATGTAAATATGCTAAATATATGTATTTTCTTGTAAATTTAAAAAAAACATGATAAATACTTTTAATCGATATCTAAACCTAATTGGGTTTTCATTGCTAAACAACTGCAAGAAAACACGTAACTGAGGGAGCTTATATGTCCCATCATTTATAGTAAGTAGTCAATACAACACACAAACCTCTTCCTACATTTTTAGCAAATATTCTAATTCATTCAGAAAGTTTAGCTACTATCACACAGTTAATAGCTCCAGCTCAGATGGAATTCACTGGATGTGTTATTGGAAGCATTTGTACCATGAAAATTCAATTGCCTTTTTTTAAAGATATGATCTTAGGGCCTCAAAAGCATTATTTTCACCAGTTAATAATGTGAAATCATAATGGTTTCAGCCCATTCAAACAGATGAAAGAAATGTCCCATATTGCAAGTTGTGTGTAAAATAATATTGGTTTATGATTTAGGCACAAGGCCAACAATTTGGGGGAAGGGGAAAGTCGATTAAATCGAGCTCAGTGCAACACTGGTACTTTATTTTATCAACCCTGTAAGGATGAAAGGCAAAGCTAGCCTTGACAGGATTTGAACTCAGATCATAAAGGGCTATAACTCTATGCCATAAAGCATGTTGTCTGATGCTCTATCATTTGAATAAGGGATGATACGATCATGGTTGGAACATGTTTGATCATAGATCTACTCAATCAGATCTGACCTGTGGCTAAATAACAACAATAACAACAAACATACAAAAACTAACTAGACAGTAGAAAACAATGCAACATTCTTGTATTGCCAATATTTTCCCTCCTCCAAGTGATAAAGCATCATTGCATATCAGAATGGAAGCTTGACATTGTATCAACAATTCTGTACATTGTTCCTAATAGTTCACCAAATTACCTTATGTATCATGTATGTATAGTTGTAGGGATGCCGTATTCACCTACTATGTATCTAGGGCATCTTTTAATACCTGGCAGAGCCCATCTTCTCTCCCGGTCTGAGTACAGCAGATTTCTACCAGAGAAGGATAGAGAGTGAGAGAGAGGAAGTAAGAAAGAGATATAGAGGAAGAATTTATCCTAATACTAGACTGGTATTTTTTTATCAACGTCGAATGGATAAAAGGCAAAGTTGACCTCGGTGGAATTTAAACACAGAGAACAAAGAGCTGAAACAGATACTGTAAAGCATTCCATCCAATGTTCTTATGACTCTCCTCCAGTTTGCAGACTTCTTATGTATCGTAGGTCTGTTCAATCAAGACTGATCTGGGGTTAAACAATAACAACAACTAATTTATATTTCATTTATGGCCATTGACTTCTGAGCAATTTGGCTTTACTGGAAGTTTTATAAATCTAGACTGGAATAACTGAGAGAAATTTCCAAACTCTATAGAATGTTGATATGAATAGAACACCATTGTCTGCATAAAATAGTTGTGAGATGGTTGGGAAATTATCGGATATTGATCTTCCTACTCGTTGGTCATGAGTCACAAATATACTGAAAGATAGTGATTTATTGAGTTTTAAAGCAGAAAACTTGATTATCTTAGTTTACCTTGACATTAGCAATGGATATCAATTAGATCCTCTTGCATTTGGTTGTAAAGCTGGATTAAGTCCTTTTGGTGTTGAGCAGTATTGATGCTACCAGGGAGTGTTTAGATTCTTTTATGCATCTTTTACTCCTCACAGAAACCAAACATGTCATTGTTTTGACCCAGGTCAAGCAGACCTTTGGTCAAAGATATTCCAGCTATAGCCATCCTCTTAGTTTCCCAAGCAGAAAAGAACCACATTACCTAATGTGTTATTCTTTTGTAAAAGGGTAGGGTAATGTTTGATGGAGCTTTGCATGCTATTTCTAGCAGGTTAACTCTTAATGGTTAACATAAAACAACATTAGCAAGACGTGCTTGAAAAGTACAAAACAGCACTATGACTTCATCACATTAAAAATTGAAGTGATTGCATTAGTTTACAGCAAATTTCCACAATGATCTGTCCACCAGTGAAAATACTACAAATATTTGAATTAACAAACCCATATTTAGATATTTTCTGTTAAATCATTAAGTAATTGGAAAGACCAATAGAAACATTGTTTCCTCGGTCCGATTTGACGAAAGTCGATTGACTATCAATTACAGGATGTTAAGCATGTAAGTGACAGCTTAGAAGTGCTTTCATTTGCTTGAGTAATAATAGTAACCATTATGATTTGGCAGAATTAGTAAAGCATCAGATAAAATGCCAATCCAGGATTTCTTCTGGCACTTTACATTCTGAGTTCAAATCCTGCTGAGGTCAACTTCGCTTTTCATCCTTCTGGGATTGATAAAGTAAAGTACCAGTCAAGTACTGGGGATTGATTCAATTCACTCTACCTTTCCCCAAATCTGCTGGCCTTGTGCCTAAATTAGAAATCAATAATTGGAAGTATGGAGAAGTCTAGTTCACTACTGTAGCCAGTGCAATTAATTGTTATTAGAAAAATGAGGAAGTACAGTTCATTATTGTAACCAATTGACCTAAATGTAAATAGGTAGACATTTAATGCTGTATCCATTCTTGTAAAGGAGAGGAGAGGAAGATAATTAAATACCAGGACCTGACCAGCCACTTCTTCTTTGTACTGTTCCCCATTGAGACCTCTGGTGTCCTTGGTCCCCACACTGCTGATTTTCTCCGTAAAATCAGAAAGACTGCAGCCTGCATGAGGAAGGAACCCCAGCAGGTGAGGTGGCTGTTCTACTGGGTACCGCTGGTCTTTCTCCACAGTAACCCCATTGCAATTTTGTCTGAGGGAATGGCTGACGCACAGCTCAGACTGAGGTGTAGAGTCTGTCCCCCACTCTCCCTTTCTTTCATTCCTTGATTCTTTTTTCTTTTTATTTCCATTTTTTGGTTCCTTTTAATAGTGTGTTTTGTTTTTGTATATTTTCTTTCTTAATTTGAATAAATTCCACTGGAAATTCCATGCATCAAAAAATAAAAAAAATTTACTAAGGGAGGTACAATGGCTCACTGCTGTACTTCAGTACACCTTGATGTAATAGGTACTACTAGGAGGTACATTCTTATTGCTATACCTCAGTATACCTTGGTATAATAGGTACTATAATGAGGTACATCCTCACTGCTGTACCTCAGTGTACCTTGGTATAATAGGTACTACAATGAGGTACATCCTCACTGCTGTACCTCAGTGTACCTTGGTATAATAGGTACTACAATGAGGTACATCCTCACTGCTGTACCTCAGTGTACCTTGGTATAATAGGTACTATAATGAGGTACATCCTCACTGCTGTACCTCAGTGTACCTTGGTATAATAGGTACTATAATGAGGTACATCCTCACTGCTGTACCTCCGTGTACCTTGGTATAATAGGTACTATAATGAGGTACATCCTCACTGCTGTACCTCAGTGTACCTTGGTATAATAGGTACTATGTAATTCAGTACACCTTAGTGGAGACACAGTTTTATTGCTGTAACTCAGTACTAAAAGTGTGTCACAAGCCTGGAGGCTCATCAGACCAGTGCTTACCCTAGTTTCTGTGGCTTGAAGCAACTGAGAGTACAAGACTCCTTCCCTAGATAGGACACCAGACCATCATATGCTGGAGCAACGTGAAATGAAATGTTTTGTTATGGTTGCTAGTAAGTCAAGCAACTGAATAAAAACCTACATGTTAGCTTCAATTTTTTGTTGTTGTTATTTGATGGTGTGGAATGTTTTTATATGTTTTTTATGATGTATTTGTGGTTGTTTCTGATGCTGTTGTCAGGTGGTAAAATAAGTGTGAATCCTGTTTTAATCCCTGATATGCAGTAAAACTATACATCTAGTACTGAGTTCCAGCAGTGAGACTGTACCTCTACATCAGGGGTGTGCAACATATTCTATTGGTGGGCCACTTTTGAACATTGGAACATTGGAATATTAATTAGGGCCATTAATATTTATTAAGCTCTATTCCAAAGATTCACCACAGCTTCTTTCCATAACATGGAACTGGGAAATTATAACACCCTTAACCCTAACAGTGAAGCCTTTTAGTATAGATCAATTAACAGAAAATTGTATTACGGTTATGAAAAAATTCTAAATAAGCCTACAAGGTAAAAATTAAAAAATGGTCATTGCGAGCCACTCTGATTGGTCCAGTAGGCTGTATTGTGGCCCGCAAGCCACCTATTGCATACCCCTGCTCTACATAGTGTCTATTACACCTAAGACACCATGTAGAGGTACATATTTATTGACAGTGGTGACAGATAGAGTAACAGTATATACTTGAATATAAGCAAACACACCCACCATTTTTTATCTGAGAAATGGACAAAAATCCAAACCGGATGTATAAGTCGAGGTAGCTAATCAACAGATTATGTTTAGATGTTGTGGTTTTGAAATTCTCATGAGTAGAGAATATATTTATAAAATTTTAAATGTCATTTAGAGTATAGTTTTTATTTCACAACTCCATTCTGTAATGATTTTTTACCAATTTCCGACTGTTTTGAAGGCCATATTCATTCAAAACAAATTTCACCCATAAAGTGAAATCAGTGTAATATTCACCTCCAAAGTAAAACTGGTGTAATATTTACCTCCAAAGTAAAACTGGTGTAATATTCACCTCAAAAGTGAAAGTAAAATGGTGAAATTTTCACCTCCAAAGTGAAAGTGAAAATAGTGTGGTATTCCCCTCCAAAGTGAAATCAGTGTAATATTCACTTCCAAAGTAAAACTGGTGTAATATTCACCTCCAAAGTGAAACTAGTGTAATATTCACCTCCAAAGGGGAACTGGTGTAATATTCACCTCCAAAGTGAAACTGGTGTAATATTCACCTCCAAAGGGGAACTGGTGTAATATTCACCACCTAAGTGAAAATATTTTAGCACCCCATTTATGGTGAATTTGAAGTTGTTGGTGATAATGGTGGGGGCAGTGGCAGTGGTAGAATGGTTGTAGTGGAATGATGGTGGTGGTGGTGGCAGTGGTAGAATGGTTGTGGTGGGGTGATGATGGTGATAGTGGTGGTGATGGAAGTGGCAGTGGCAGCGATGGAGTGGTGGTAGAGGTGGAGGGGCGTGGGATGGTGGTATTGGTGGTGGTGATGGGGTGGAGGCGGTAGGATGGTGGTGTTGGTAATGGAATGGTGTTGGGGTGGAGGTGGCTGGGGTGGGAGTGGGAGGGTGGTATTGGTGGTGGTGATGGGGTGGAGGCGGTAGGATGGTGGTGTTGGTGATGGAATGGTGTTGGGATGGAGGTGGCTGGGGTGGGGTGGGGTATGGGGGGTAGGATGGTGGTGTTGGTGATGGAATGGTGTTGGGGTGGAGGGGGCTGGGTGGGGTGGGGGTGGGGGTGGGGGTGATGGGGTGGAGGTGGTAGGATGGTGGTGTTGGTGATGGAATGGTGTTGGGGTGGAGGTGGCTGGGGTGGGAGTGGTATTGGTGGTGGTGATGGGGTGGAGGTGGTAGGATGGTGGTGTTGGTGATGGAATGGTGTTGGGGTGGAGGGGGTGGGGGTGGGGTGGTATTGGAGGTGGTGATGAGGTGGAGGTGGTAGGATGGTGGTGTTGGTGATGGAATGGTGTTGGGGGTGGAGGTGGCGGGGGTGGGAGTGGGGTGGTGGTATTGGTGGTGGAGATGGGGTGGAGGTGGTAGGATGGCGGTGTTGGTGATGGAATGGTGTTGGGGTGGAGGTGGCGGGGGTGGGATGGTGGTATTGGTGGTGGTGATGGGGTGGAGGTGGTAGGATGGTGGTGTTGGTGATGGATTGGTGGTGGGGTGGAGGTGGAGGGGGTAGGATGGTGGTATTGGTGGTGGTGATGGGGGTGGTGATGGTGGTGGTGACAAAGGAGTAGGAAAGAGAAGAGGAGGAAGGATCTGATGAAAACCATAATAACAAAGCTAGTGATAATGTTTATGATAAATTATGTTGATAATATTCTGAGCTTAACTAGTATAAAACACCTACTAAAAGATCTAATAATTATTATTTATTTCTTAATTATTTATTTTAATGATGATTTCTTTATTAACCACAAAGGGTTTACAAAAAGTTCATTAAGGACAGCAGAGGATGATACAAGACGATACAAATATGGGGTTTTGTGTGTAAAAAAAGGAAATGAAAACAAAAGATGTAACAAAAAAAAATGGAAACAAAGGAAAAATCCCTAAATAATAACATTAATAATAATTTCTGTATCTTATCAATACAACAACACCTGTAGTAGTAATAATAATGATAATAATAATAAAATAAATAATAATAGTGACAACAACAATGACAGCAGATTATATATTATATGTCGATTCTGTCTTATTACAGCAACCATTTAAGAATATCAGTCCCACGCCTCAGTGTCACATCGCAATCACGTTTACTACCACCCACATGGCATACATACAGACATAGCATTTCTTATAGACATAAACACTCTCTTGTTACACAACACACATTCATGCCTAGGTATATAAGTATATATACATACACACATACATACATATATACATACATGAAGGCACATGGCTCACTGGTTAGAGCATTGGGCTTGCAATTGAAAGGTTGTGAGTTCAATTCTCGGACCGGGTGATGTGTTGTTTCCTTGAGCAAGACACTTTATTTCACATTGCTCCAGTTTACTCAGCTGTAAAAATGAGATGATAGGACTGGGGTCCCTATCATTAAATTACCCAATACACCTCCAATGAGATATACCTTGGAGGAGGCCAGCTAAACCTGCATAGGTGTGAGCTGTCACACACACACACATATATACACACATGCATACATACACACACGCATACATACACACATGCATATATACACACATACATATACACATACATACATTAGTCACTAACCTTACCACAGACAGGTTGGGTGGTTACATCTCATTTACATACAGTTCTGCATTCTACCAAGTGTATTTTATTGTGGCACCAGCACTAAAGAGGTTGTCCTATATATACATATATATATGTGTGTGTGTATACTGTTGTACTGTGTGTGTGTGGGGGGGGGGGTCATGCTGCCAATAAAAACACATGCACCTGTGGGTTTTAGCTTCAATTTATTACAAATTTCCAGTTGGTTGGTTTAATAACCAGATGGTTGTTTGTTTATTGTCAAAGCTCTTTTGTCACACATTCTGTGACCTCCTCAGTGACTAAATTGCTATTTTGTTTTCAGATAAGAAATATTGCAAAAGAAATACAAAATCTAAGTATATATATACTACGAGAGTAATCCCAAAAGTAAGGTCTCCAAAGCGATGGGGACACAGAGAAACTGTTCGTACGGCTGTTGGCAACACTGTTGTGATTGGTGCTTCCTTCACTTCCAAACAAGCATGCGCGCACTTCGCTGGGATGCTCAATCTTGGCTTGGCAGCCGTTGAGAATGGAGCTGCCATTGAACGCTACCACCAAGTGCAAATTTCGCGCAGTTATTATATATGAGGGCAATCCCAAAAGTAAGGTCTGCTTCCGAGGAAAACATGCGTAAAGATCAGCGGATCACTCTGGATGCTCTCTGCATTTTGGTTCCTGAGGTTTTCCGAAGCACCATCCACAGGATTTTAACGGAAAAGTTGCAATATCGGAAGGAGACCTTACTTTTGGGATTGCTCTCGTATATTGTGTAAAATAATAGCAAACTGGTGAATACCTTCCTTTGCTTTGTTCAACAGCCAGAAAGTCACTGCCACTTTTCTACAATTGTATTGGTTGGACGGGCCCTCTTCAGCATACCATCTCTCCACTCTCCACATTCCTTCATCATCTTTTCTCATCTCAGCAATTTAAGATCAGCTTTCACCACCTCTGCCCAGGTCTTCTTTGATCTACCTCTATTGCAGCTTTTTTCCACTGGGATTTCCTGACACTTCTTCATCCAGCAATCACTATCCATGCACATCACATACCCATACCAACACAGCAATCACTATCCTTGCACACCATTTTGGATTCCACTTAAACCCAGTTTCTCCCTCAGTTCATCCAAGCTCTGCTTTTCTCTCACACTTATATTGCAAATCCAACAAAACATGACTGCTTCATTTCTCTCGTCAACGCATGTCTTCTGCAGTCACTGCCCATGTTTCACTATGATGTAGCATCACACATTGCACACAGGTGTCATACAGTCAACCTTTTGTACATAGAGAGAAACCTTTTGTTGTCAACAGTGGGAGTAGCTCTCGAAAATTCTTCCATCCTAAACTTATTCTAGCTATAATGCTTTCAGAGCACCTCCTCTGCTTCTAATTAGGTCACCAAGATACTAGAAGCTATCAACCACTTCTATGGAATCTTCATTTGATTGGAAAATATTTATATCACTGATTCTCTTCTTGATTACCGCTGTGCATCTTTTACATAGAGAGTCTTCTCTTCCTGTTTTTCTACCTTATATCCCACTATAGCTCTGGTGTATCCAAAATTTACATTGTGTAGATCATACAGAGTTTATGCCTACTCCTTTTCTAAATGCAATGACGTTTGACTTTAAAATGCATTTTTTTAATATCAACCATTACATGCACTTTCTATATAATTGGCTCAAGACAACATCGATGTGATAGACCTGACTTCAGAATCGATCTGTTCATAAAGTGAGAGGACTCCATTAAAAAAGTTTACATCTCCATGTACATATATACATATATATATATATATATATATATATATATATATATATATATATATATAAGGATGACAACGGCGACAAAAGTACACAATACATGTAGTAACATTTATTCATATCAGTTTGGGATGAAAACACGCATACATATATGTATGTATTTATCTATGCATGTATGTATATATGTATGTATGTATTATGTCAGTTCACTCTCGAGTGCTACTGGTAACATGTAACCCAATACAACCTGTCTCATGGTCAGGTCATCGGCAACTAAACCGTCAACCTCACCAAATATTTGGACACCCTGTGGGATGAAATACAAGACCTGGCAAACTCAGCAGAGTCAACGGCCATCCAATTAGTACTTTTTTTTTTACCTGCAAGTGAAAGACCCCCAGTTGTTGTCACAACACCTTTCTAGAAGAGGGAAACCTGTGGCTTCAGAAGCATCTGATGATGTTGACCAGTTCTCCTTTTCAGGTAGTGTTTTCGATGCTCAGAGAGTGGGTTGGACGAGTGCAAGGCCTTTCACGACTTAAAAAACCTTCAAAGCACAGGCATTGCTTGTTCAGGATATGTTACAGGTTCATGTGGCTGGCTGTAGCCTAAAAGTGCGCCAAACTCTATAATCTGACAATATTCTTAGCAGAGTTTGCAGCCATCATGTATGTATGTATCTATGCTGAGATTGCTGGTTGAGCAAGGTTGCAGCCAGATGAAAAGGAACATGACAGGGTAATAATACTGTAAGTAGAACCATAAAATTGATAAAACAGGTCTGGGGAAACTGAAAGAGAGGCAATAGAGAACCATATAAATTGACAGAAGCTCCAAGTAGAAGGCAGTTGTGGAAGAGAAACTCTAAGGCGGGGGTGGTGAAGGCTGATCTCAAGACACTGAACCGCACAGAGAAGATGTCGTAAGAACCCAACAATGGAGGGATGCTGTCGTGGAGAAGTTTCATCCAACACATGCAAGCACTGAAAGGCAAACACACACAAACATATATACATATATACACACACACACACACACACACACACACACACACACACACACACACACACACACACACACACACACACACACACATGCACACACACACACACACACACACAGCTGTAGAAAACCAGCCAGACACTCTCCTATATGAATGAGACACAATCCCCCAACCCAACTTGCCTCTAACTGAGACAAACCCGTCTAACCCATGCTAACGGGGAAGATAGATGTTAATCGACGATGATGATGATGATGATGATGATAGTATAATCTATATTTCATGCATTTAACATGTATGCAAGACCTTAGGCTTCAGGGTCCAGTTATGGCCACCACAGTATAGTGGGGGAGCTGTTCCAATACACTGGCCTCTTATCGAGTGCTAGGACAAAATTATCATAATGAAAGGCCAGCATTAGAATGGCTCCTCTACTATACAGTGGGGGCCATAACTGGACCTCAAAACCTAAGGTTGTACATACATATTAAGTGAATTAAATTTCAATTATACTAAATAAGTTTTCTTGCAATAGATTGAGCATGTTTTCCTTGGCTTTTTATCCATGGAGATACTCCACACACACACATATATATATATATAATGACAATGGGAGCCAGTTTTTCTTCACTCTCAGCTCCACCCCAGAGCTCATCCAGAGACACCATATTTGACAAGGTATGGGGTACTATATCTTGTCTTGTTGTTGAAAAGCCCTGACATATATATATGTCTATATATGGTTATATATATATGTGTGTGTGTACATATTTATATATACTAGCCAAATTACCCGCGCCTTGCTGCGTTTCACACATTTTTTTGTAAGAAAATGATGATTGATTTTAAATCAGTGATATAATTTATGGAGAAAAACTCTGCATTTCAATATTACTCAATGTAAAATGTAATGCATGAAAAATTGGAAAACTTTATTTTTTGTAATATATCAAATCAAAATTACATTATTAAATCTTATTCTTATTTTGTTTCTTGTAAATAATTTTTTTCAAAATATCAATTCAAAACTTTTGTGAATAGGCATCATATCTTGTCACATCCAGCTGTAAAATTGATGTGGTCAGCTGGCAAGTCTTGTCTCATAACGTGGACAACCTGTCTAACCCATGCAAGCATGAGAAAATAGACGTTAAATGGTGATGATGATGATATATATATATCATCATCATCATTTCATTTTACGTCTGCTTTTTCCCTGCTTGCAAGGGTGGGACGGGAACTGATTCTGGCTTGATTTCTACAGCTGGATGCCCTTCCTAACACCAACCTCATTTACAGTGAGTGCTGGGTGCATTTTTTCCGTGGCGCCTACACAACCACTTTGCAGTGGAATGATAGGGACCCCAGTCTCTATCATCTCATTTCTACAGCTGAGTAAACTGGAGCATTGTGAAATAAAGTGTCTTGCTCAAGGAAACAACACATCACTCGGTCTGAGAATTGAACTCACAACGTTTCGATTGCAAGACCAATGCTCTAACCACTAAGCCATGTGCCTCCATATATATATATATATACAAACATATTTACAGGATCTGATGACCATGTGAGTGCACAGCAGAAACCAGAGTTACAAGATCCAAACTTGGCATTCATAAAGAAGATATCAATATCAACTATGGTGTTGAATACTCATTCTCATGATTGTCAATACTAAGTGTATATATATATATATATATATATATATATATATATATATGAAGACGGGTAAGGAAACATATGAAGACGGGTAAGGCGGCTGGGCCTTCGGAAATAGTTGCTGAGATGCTGAAAGCATCTGGTACGGTGGGACACACCATGGTCACCCGGATAGTAAACCAAGTCATACAGAATGGAGTTGTTCCGAAGGACTGGCGTAGCAGCATCATCGTTAACTGTTACAAGGGTAAAGGAGACGCCCTAGATAGGAGTAACTATAGAGGCATTAATCGACCAGGTCATGAAGGTCATGGAAAAAGTAATAGCGCAACTAATCAGAGAGAGAATTGATCTAGATGAAATGCAGTTCTGGTTTGTGTCAGGCAAAAGTACCACAGACGCTCTTTTCATTGTACGACAACTACAGGAGAAGTACCTAGCTAAAAGTAAACCCCTATACTTAGCTTTTGTTGACTTGGAGAAAGCGTTTGACAGAGTCCCCCGTTCCATTATCTGGTGGGCTCTTAGAAAACTAGGTGTTGACGAATGGCTTGTGAGAGCTATACAAGCCATGCATAAAGAAACAGTGAGCAAGGTTAGAATTAACAACGAATATAGTGAAGAGTTTAGCGTAAAAGTTGGTGTTCATCAGGGCTCTGTTCTTAGCCCCCTACTATTTATTATTGCCCTTCAGGCTATAACAGTGGAGTTCTAGACCGGCTGCCCATGGGAACTCCTATATGCAGATGATCTAACGCTCATAGCTGAATCAATGGCCGAGCTAGAGAAGAAATTCCAAACATGGAAGCACGGCCTAGAATCAAAAGGCCTTAAAATTAACCTGGCTAAGACTAAAGTTCTAGTTTGTAGGAAAGAAAATAAGGCGGCGGTCCTTTCCGGGAAATGGCCATGCTCAGTGTGTAGGAAAGGCGTAGGTAGAAACTCCATTTTATGTCCCAAATGCAAAGTATGGGTGCATAAAAGATGTAGTGGGATCACAGGTAAGCTAACTAAGAACATAGATTTTACATGTGGCCGGTGCTCTGGTGCAATAAGTAGCAGCAAGTGCCCACAAAATACTAGCTCTTTCAATTGCGCAGAGGGTTCTATAGAAATAGTGAACAGCTTCCGTTACCTGGGCGACAAAATCAGCAGTGGGGGAGTGTGCTCTGAAAGTACAGTAGCTAGAGTCAGAACTGGATGGAAAAAGTTCAGTATTAGCCGCTAAAGGGTTCTCCCTAAAAATAAAAGGCAGGTTGTATGATGCCTGCATACGAACAGCAACGTTGCATGGCAGTGAGACCTGGGCATTGTGTGCAGAGGATATACGCAGACTAGAGAGGAACGAAGCTTGCATGCTCCGCTGGATGTGTAATAGTAATATACGTGAACGGCAAAGCATAAACGAACTAAGGGAAAAATTAGAAATAAGAGGGATCAGATGTTGTTTACTCGAGAGAAGGCTACGTTGGTATGGTCACGTGATGCGCATGAAAGACGACAGCTGTATAAAAAAGTGCAGGGCAATAAAGATAGACGGTAGCCACGGAGTAGGCAGACCCAGAAAAACCTGGGACGAGCTGATAAACTCCGACCTCACACACTTACACCTCTCCAAGACAATGTCACTGGACCGAGATCTTTGGCGGTACTCAGTAATAGAGAAGACCCGCCTTACCTAAATACAAAGTAAAACCTACTACAGTCAGTAGGCATCTCTAACAAAATACAGCCCCCCCCCCATCCACACCGCCCCTTTCGATGTAAAGTTATGTTGGTACCACAACATTCAGGCCGAAACAAATGAGATCGTGTAGGTGTCACGACAAAAAAACACACAGTCCACGCTGTAATGTGGCCGTGTAGGCAACACGGTAAAAACCTCCCAGTCCCACACTGTAAATGTGGTTGGTGTTAGGAAGGGCATCCAGCTGTAGAAAACCCGCCAGACAGTCCTATGTGAGCAAGACCACCACTCTTGCCTCAAGTGGGAAAACTCCCGTCCAAACCCATGCAAGCGTGGAACATGGACGTTAAACGATGATGATGACGATGATGATGATCCAAAATGGCTGACTGAATACAATCGTGTTTTTCTCAAAAAGCATTTTTTCCATTCTTTTCTCTTCCCAATCTCTATCTTTCTATTTCATCTTTTATTTTTCATTCTATCTTCTAATGAAAGACTAGTGTCTGAAACATTGAGACTCTTTTCCTACTATATCAAGTGTTAAACATTTCTTCTTTGTACTGTGTCATTTGCTTTGTTATTTCTGTTTATTTTTTGCATATATTTATATCATCATCATCATCAGCAGCATCATTGTTTAATGACTATTTTCGACGGGTCTTGCTCATGCAGAACTATTTCTGGCTTGGTTTCTTTGGCTGGATGCCCTTCCTAACACCAACCATATTTACAGTGTGTGCTGGGTGCTTTTTGTCATGACACCTACACAACCACTATGTAGTATGGGCTGGGTGCTTTTTAATATTACACCTACACAACCACTTTACAGTGTAGGCTGGGTGCTTTTTGTCGTGATACCAACATGACCACTTTACAGTGTGAGCTGGGTGCTTTTTGTTGTGATACCAATACAACCACTTTACAGTGTGGGCTGGGTGCTTTTTGTCGTGATACCAACAAGACCACTTTACAGTGTAGGCTGGGTGCTTTTTGTCGTGATACCAACACGACCACTTTACAGTGTGGGCTGGGTGCTTTTTATCATGATACCAACACGACCACTTTACAGTGTGGGCTGGGTGCTTTTTGTTGTGATGCCAACATGACCACTTTACAGTGTGGGCTGGGTGCTTTTTGTCGTGATACCAATACAACCACTTTATAGTGTAGGCTGGGTGCTTTTTGTCGTGATACCAACATGACCACTTTACAGTGTGGGCTGGGTGCTTTTTGTTGTGATACCAACATGACCACATTACAGTGTGAGCTGGGTGCTTTTTTGTTGTGATACCAACATGACCACTTTACAGTGTGAGCTGGGTGCTTTTTGTTGTGATACCAACACGACCACTTTACAGTGTAGACTGGGTGCTTTTTGTCGTGATACCAATACAACCACTTTATAGTGTAGGCTGGGTGCTTTTTGTCGTGATACCAACATGACCACTTTACAGTGTGGGCTGGGTGCTTTTTGTCGTGATACCAACACGACCACTTTACAGTGTGGGCTGGGTGCTTTTTGTCGTGATACCAACATGACCACATTACAGTGTGGGCTGGTCACTGGGGCAGGGTTGTAAAGGCAATGGAAAAGGGTGGTGATACACACAGGCACATATATATATGTGTGTCTATATGTATGAATGTATATATAAACACACACACACACACGTGTCTATATGTGTGAACGTATATATAAACACACACACACACACGTGTCTATATGTGTGAATGTATATATAAACAGACACACATATATATGTGTCTATATGAGTGTATGTATATATAAACACACACACATATATGTGTCTATATGTGTGAATGTATATATAAACACACACATATATATATATATATATATACACACTCCCAAACTATCCTGTAAACACAAAAATATTTATATTACTTCGTTTTTTAGTTGGTTTCCGTATTGATCTACTTATATTGACCAGTTTTATCCTCGTTTCCTCATCAATATCTTGATTTCTCACAATTCTATATTCATGGCTATTTGACTCACAATATGTGTGTGTCTGTCTCTGTCTGTGTGTGTTTGTGCGTACATGTATGTATGATGGTACATTAATGTATGTGTTTGTCTCTGTGTGTGTGTATGTGTGTGGGTGTTTGTACATGCATGTATTTATGTTTGTTTGTGTGTGTGTGTGTATTTATGAGTTTGTACATACATGTATGTAGGTTGGTTTGTAAATTCATGTATGTGTGTATGTTTATGCATGTGTGTGTGTGTGTGTGTGTGTGCGTGTGTGCGTGTATCTTTGTATGTGTATGTGTTTGTCTGTATGTGCTGCATATGTGTGTTTGTATGAGTGTGTGCGTTCCTGTACATCTGCAGTTATAATGTATAAATTCACTGGAGAATACCACTTTCATAATTATTGAATTACTCCAGATTTTATGCTTACCACACAATCTTCAGTGAAAAAATAAAATGGTGTCTGTAAGGACATAGCTTCTATTTATTGTAGATTTGGATCCCAGGAATCTCGTGAGAGAAGAAAAAAAAACCAAGCATCATTTTTCTTTATAGAAAACAACTTATAATGTCGGAAAGATGGAGAGTTGCTTCAAGAGGGAGACCATGAGGTGGGGTGTCTGATGTAGTGGGTGTCTCTGGCCATTCTCTGTGGTAACACTTTTGCCGTTTTGTTTGCAGGACATGGCTCTGCCACTGTTCTTTCGTTGCTTAATCATTCTTTCTATTTCTTCCACTCATTTTATTTTGTCTTCCCCCATTTAATTAATGGTTTCTTATATAGGCACAAGGCCAGGAATTTTTTTTTTTTTTTTTGTGGGGAGGGGAAAGTCGATTAAATCAACCCCAGTGCGTGACTGGTACTTTATTTTATCAACCCCGTGAGGATGAAAAGCAAAGTTAAAATCAGCAGGATTTGAACTCAGGTCATAAAGGGCCGTAACTCTATGATGCAAAGCATGGCATCCGACACTCTACCGATACTGCCAATCCACTGCCCCCACTTAATTAATGAAATGTCACTGATGTTATAGGCAATAGTAATAATTTGTATTATTTGAAATAACTATTTATAGATTTGTTTCACTTTTAAATAGCTGTTTTTACTCATAAAATGACTACAAAAACAAACAAACAAGTGAGATGTGTACTTACAAATTTTCTTGTAAATGTAAATGTATTCTAAACATATAATTGTTTCTACTTTTGGCACAAGGCCAGCAATTACCCAGTACATTACTGGTATTTTATTTTATCGACCCCGTAAGGATGAAAGGCAAAGTTAACCTTAGCGGGATTTGAACTCAGACCATAAAGGGCCGTAACTCTTTGTTGCAAAGCATGGTGTCTGACCCTCTACCGATACTGCCAATCCACCGTATTCTAAATATATAATATTGAATGAATAGAAGTAAATATACATACACACGTATGCCAGATCTGAACACAGAGGAGCCGAAGTCCTACTGTCATTGCCTCCGTCACTCTCACTCTCCCCATCTCTCACTATTATGAGCAAATGGGGTCCCATGGGCTGGCCTCCCCACGGCCCTGGCAGACAGAATAGATAAGGCATTTCCCTGGAGGATGTGAGGGAGATGCGCTGGAAGATCCATTCCATCTCGCGAGGCTCACAGCTGTGGCTAGCCAGCTCAGCACCTATTGTAGTGAGTAGGGAGGTAGCCCTAAGGCCAAGGACACCAGAAGTCCCCACTGCTAGTGGCTCGACAGAAAACCTGTCAGAGAGCGACTGATATTTAGAGAGTTTACCCTCCTCAACCCGAAGTGCAGCAGAGCCTGGGTTAGTTGCAGACTGACCTAGTTTGCCACTGGAAAATGTGTCGCTGCATATGGCATCCCAGATGAGGGTTTTACTAGAGCGGAATGGGGAAAGTGGTCATGCTGTCTGGCCTTTTGCCATCCCCTTGGTGCAGCCCCACCGGCTCAAGGTGGGAGGGGAAGCTTGCAGAATCCAAGGCATGCTTTATGACCTCATTGAGAGCAGCATGGCATGGAAGGTGGCCGGCACTGTAGTGACAGGAAAGCAGATGGAGGCTGAAAGGTGATGATTTAACCCTTTTGTTACCATATTTCTAATGAAAGACACCATTAGTAATTTTCAAATTTGAAAATAATTAAAAATTTGGGTTATTATAGGTCGATATCAAAAGAGTTCAAGTGCTCAATAGATGATCTTTACTCCATTATACTTCTTAGTAGGTATTTAAACCTTTAGGTTTATAGTCTGGTGTAATTTTAATAAACATTTACTTTAAAGTCTAATAATATAAGGCAGCAAATTGGCAGAGTCATTAGAATGTCAGAAAGAATGTTTTGCAGTATTCATGTTGTCTCTCTACTCTCTGGGTTCAATCCCACCAAGGTCAACTTTGCCTTTCAGCCTTTCGAGGACAATAAAAAACTACCTGTCTAGTACTGGGGTTGATTCTTCTATATCTTTTTCTAACTTATATTCTCTCACTCTCTATCCTTCTCTGGAAGAAACTTGCTGTATTCAGACCTGAAGAATGAATGGGCTCTGCCAGGTTTTAAAATGCCCTAGAAATGCTGTATCTCAATATGATGCCCCTATAACTCCATCCTAGCAATATAATTGTGTTGATCCTAGTATATTTCAAGTTATAACTGTGCAGAAATGTACATAGCTCTATTGACTGTGACATTGAGCACATTGTGATAAATCCTTTTATATATCAAAAAGATACAGAACTATATGTATTACGTGTTATATCAAGAAATTGTCATCATCATATGTCAACATCATTATGTCTGTCTTACTATGATGGCATGAGTTGGATGGGACATTTTGAAGTAGTGTTTTACAGCCAGTTTCCTTTCCTGACACCAACCCTTTTAATCACTTTTTACAATTCAAAGAGATATGTTGTACCTATTAAAAAATCTGGCATCCATATGTGTGTATGTATGAACGTATGTACATATGTATGTATGTATTTATGCATGTATGTATATATGTATGTATATATAAATGGATGGTCCTGTAACTCCTGAAGGAGTCGTAGGGGTGGTGTGTTGATATACAGCATTTCTAGGGCATATACAATATTTCTAAAACTTGCTGGAGCTCAATCCTCTCCAGGTCTGAATACAGCAGATTTCTACCAAAGAGAGATAGAGAGTGAGAGAATGGAAGTAAAAGAATTGACCCCAGTACTTGACTGGTACTTTTTTATAGACCTCAAATGGATGAAAAGCAAAGTAACCTCGGCAGGATTTTACCTCAGACAGCAGAGAGCCGAAATGAATACCACAAAGCATTATATCCAACGTTCTAACAACTCTGGTAATTCATTTTTATAGCTGCTAGTAACCATGAGTAACTTGTGTCTCCAAAAGTAGCTTCCAGCTGCTGTCCTTAAATGTGACCGGAACAAAGTTAGTCATGATCCCAATGAAACCAGTGAAATAGCCAATGCCAATTCAGGCCAAATATCAAGAAATTAGTGAAAAATGGTTTAATTATCCACTAATGTGTGTATGTCCATTCCTGTGCTTGTGTCAGGAAAAACAAGATTGCATGAGGAAAAGGAAAACACCAGGGTCCTGGTAAAAGGAAAGGAACAGTCATTGCTCAAATGTGCCAGAAAATTCTTTAGATTTGTCATCATGTGTGCTATGATGACTTCTAAAGAAAAACAGAGAATCCAAGAAATAGACAAGCACTTATACCATGATCTTTATTTGAAATGCAAAGGTCACATCTTTAAGAATAAGCATGTATTAATGGAATACATCCACAAGAATAAGGCTGAGAAACAGGAAACTGAACAACTCAATGACCAAGCCAAGGTTCACAGGACAAAGGTCACGAAGGCCCATAAGCATTGTGAAGAGGATATTGCTCAGAAGGCAGGTTTAATTAAAGCTTACCATGAAGAAGATGCCTTAAAGAAATACTGGATTTACATTTGTGGGCTTCTGTGTGTGTGTACGTAAGTATGGTGGAAGTGTAGATAATATGTATGCAAGTAGATATGTACGCATTATTTACACACTAACAAAAATATACACAATGTCACATACATTAATACATACAGACATAGATACATACATACATTTATACATACATACATATATACATTTATACATACATACATACATACATACATACATACATACATACATACATACATATGTGCGTGTATGAATATGTATATAAAGATAAGCGGTGAAGAATGTTTATAATGATGAAAAAATGGCGACTATATGTAAAGATATATAAAGATCAAGATGGCAGCAAAGAGAGAGAGTGAGAGAGATAGAAGACACGTGAGAAACAGAGATAGAGGTACAGAGAGGAGAGAGACATCAAGAGAGACCCACAGAGAGGCAACAAGAGAGAGTAAGAATGAGAGAGGGACGAAAAGACGAAGAGCTCAGTACATAGCTATAATATTCATCTGTATGTAGGCATCTAAGTGTATATGAGTCGTATATATCTGTGTATATACATGCATATGCCTGTATGTGTGTGTGTTTATGTATATATGTATATGCATGTGTACTTGAATTTGTATGTATGTTCATGTACATGTGAAAGTGTGTATATATGTAAATGTTGTTCTTGTTATTTAGCCCAAGTCAACAGCAATCAAGTAAACCTACAATGAAAGACACTCCAAGCATGACTATTCCACTTTTTTTATGTCAGCAACTACATTAGCCACTGTGGTATCTTTTCTGTTTTTAAAACAGCAAAGTACAATTCAGGGGAGATTTGACTAGAAATGTTAGCAAGTCAAGTGACCACATAGAGGCACTTTTGGCTCGTGTATTGATATAGGTATATAGGAGGGAGGTGAGTTATAGCTTAGGAGGTGGTAGAGAATTAAATGTTTTCCTCCAGCCCATTTTTCACCTACCCCTTAACTTTACTATGCAATATACTATTACTAATACTACTACTACTACTACTACTACTATTACTAACACTACTACTACCACTACTAATACTACTATTACTACTACTACTTCTTCTTTAACCTTGTCGTCAGCATATTTCTAATACTTTGTATTTTAATTGATTAATGTAGAATTTGAGAAAGATTTACAAAAATTATAATTTCATTAAGTTGATATTTGAAACATAACAAAATGTTCTAATATGAAATTATGTTAAAAGGTTTTAATTTAAGTAAGAACCTTTTAAAATGTATAGTTTTGTTTCATAGAAACAGGGCAGTTTTGGGCAGATTGGTATCAAAAGGGTTAAATATTGTGGGGCCCCTGGCAACAGCCCAGTCAGCCCTCCCCTTAATCCACTACAGCTACTAGGCATTGCATATATACTACGTAGAATACTTTCAATACAACAGAAAAAAAAACAAAAACAAAAATAAAACACTGCGTCTACACACGGTCCATAGAACTGCACTCAATAATGCAGTGAAATCTCACAATTAAATTAAGACTATTCATCTTTATCATCATTATTTCATGTCAATGTTAACTTTGCCTTCATCCTTATGGGTTCATTGAAATATCTAGAGCCAATTAAGGGATCCCAAAGATCCTGGATGAGCCAGACCACCAAGGACAAGTGCCTCTATTGGCTGTCATTTCTTAGACTATTAAAAATTATATAGTAAAAAATGGGTAAAGACACCCTTTGGTCATGTATGATCATGGAATTTGCACCTAAAAAGTTCCTCTCCGAAGCATAAGTCTGGGCAAGGTTGTTTGTGGAAGACTAACAGTCACCAATGCATATTGGTCTCTCCTGTCCATGCCACTGATGTTGTCCATGGAAAGGCGATGGCCGATACAGCTTGATACCAGTGACCTCTCTACTCATTTCTACAGCTGACTAAACAGGAGCAACATGAAATAATTTGTCTTGCTCATAGACACAATGCATTACCTGGTCCGAGAATCAAACTCACAATCTCCCAATTGCAAGCCTAATGTTCTAACTACTAAATCATGTGTCTTCAAAAAATATATTAATATATACAGAAATAATTGATTTGTCACTGAGGTCAAATCAGAGCGTTACAATTTCTTACATTAGTATCATGAAAGGAAAGGATAAAGTTAAATAAATTGACATATGTGTATGACTGGTCATTGCTTTATCAACCACAGAAATATTAAACATTTTCATACCAAAATCTTTTGAAACTGACCTGACCCTAGTTCTACAATACAAAACTGTTTGTTTGTCTTTCATCCTCATTATTATTATCATCACCATTTTATGTCTATTTGCCATGCATGCATAAGTTAGATGAGTTGTCACATACTGAGGTTAGACAGGTCGGGTGACTATGTCTTGCTTGGATACTCCATTTTTGGCTTGGTTGCTATGGCTGAGCACCTTTTCTAATGCCAACCACTTTACAGTGTGTACTGGGAGCATGGTTTCTATAGCTGGATATCTTTCCTAATGCCAACACTTTACAGTGTATATTGTAAGCATTTTATTGCGACTCTGAACTTTACAGAGTGGATTGAGTGTTTTTCATTGTAGCATCAACACTAACACTTTACAGGGTGGACTGATTGCTTTTCATCATGGTACAAACACTACTACCTTACCGGTTGGACTGGCTTTTTCTCATT
>OZ024741.1:375525607-375570607 GCA_964016885.1 Eledone cirrhosa | reverse complement strand
CACTTTACAGAGTGTACTGGGTACATTTATCATGTAGATTACCAACACTAAGGAGGTTTTCATGTATTTGATACAACTTAGGATTCCTCCTGATCCATTGTTTGGAAATCTTTCTATTGCTGGATGCCCTTCCTATCACCAACCACTTTACTGAGTGTACAGGATGTGTAACTCACCAATACTAATGAGGTTGTCCTGCTTTTGACAGAACTGAAGAGTTATCTGAAACCTTTTTGGCATGGTTTCTACAGTGAGGTGTCATTCCTGTTACCAACCACCTTATTGGGTGTACTAGATGCATTTTCATGGCACCAGCACTAGAGAAGTTTTTGGTTATCGCAACTGAAGAGCCTTCTTATATATCATCATCATCATTTTATGTCTGCTTTTCGCTGCTTGCAAGGGTGGGACGGGTCCTATTCAGCACAGCATCTCTCCACTTGTCACGGTCCTTTGTCATCTCCGTGAGCTTCAGGGATCTGAGGTCCACTCTCACCACCTCTGCCCATGCCTTTTGTGGTTTTCATCTACTGCGTCTTCCTTCAACTAGGATTTCTTGGCATTTCTTTACCCAGCAGTCATCCTCCATGTGCATCACATGTCCATACCATCACAGTCTTCTCTCTCACACACTACAACTAATCCCTCTTATACAGTTTCTCTCTCAACTCATCTATGCTTGGTCATTCACGCACATTGACATTGCACATCCAACGGAGCATGCTTGCTTCATTTCTCTCCAGCCGTTGCATATCCTCTGCAGTTGCTGCCCATGTCTCACTATCATGCAGCATCGCGCATCTCACACAGACATCATATAACCGGCCTTTCGTACGCAGGGAGAAACCCTTCTTTGTCAACAGAGGAAGCAGCTCCCTAAACTTCTTCCAACCTGTTCTTATTCTAGATAGTATGGTCTCGGAATCCCCCCCCCCCCATTGCTAATCTGATCACCTAGGTACCAGAAGCTATCAACCACTTCTATAAACCTACCTGCTTTTGAAAAATGTGTCTATCACTGCAACTCCTATTGGCAAATTTCCCTGTACATCTATTGCATATGTAGTTTTCCATGCCTGTTAGTTTGCCTGGTATCCCATTACATTTCTTGTGTAACCCAGATCTGCATTGTGTACATTTTATTGAGTTTATACCATATATGTCTTCATCATCAACATCGTTTAACGTCTATCTTCCACGCTAGCATGGGTTGGACGGTTTTGTCCTACTTGAGATAAGATTGGTCGGATGACCGTGTCTCAGTCGTATAGAACTGTTTCTGGCTGGTTTTCTACAGCTGGATGCCCTTCCTAACACCAACCACATTTACAGTGTGGACTGGGTGCTTTTTGTTCTGACACCTACATGGCCACTTTACAGTGTGGATTGGATGTTCTGTGGCACCAACATAACTTTACAGAGAAAGGGTTGTGTGGGCAGAAGTGGGAGGATGGAGTGGGGGTGTTGTGTGGTGTGTATACTGGGTTAAGAGGTGCCTACTGACTGCAGGTTCAAGTTCGTATGTAAGGGAAGGCAGGTCTTCTGTATTACTGCATAGCGCCAAAGATCTCAATCCAGTGACATTGTCTTAGAGAGGTGTAAGTGAGCAAGGTCAGATTTTATCATGAAATCCCAGGTGTTTCTAGGTCTAGCTACTCCATAGCTTCCATCAATTTTTATAGCCCTGCACTTTTTTATACAGCTGTTGTCCTTCATACGTATCACATGACCATACCATCATAATCTCCTCTCAAGTAAACTGCATCTGGTCTCTCTTATTCCTAATTTCTCACTTAGTTCATTTACGTTTTGCTGTTCATGTATATTACTATTACACATCCATCAGAGCATGCATGCTTCGTTCCTTTCCAATCTGTGCAGATCTTCTGCACACAATGCCCAGGTCTCAGAAAATCCTCCTCCACTGCTGATTTTGTCACCCAGGTAACAGAAAGTGTCTACTATTTCTATAGAACCATCTTGGCATTTGAAGAAGTTAGTATCCAATGAGCATTTGCTACTTATTGCACCTGAGCATCGGCCACATATAAAATCTACATTCTTAGATAGCTTACCTGTGATCCCACTACATCTTTTATGAACCCATAGTTTGCATTTGGGGCATAGAACGGATTTTCTGCCTACTCCTTTCCTACACACTGAGCATGGTCATTTCCCAGAGGACACCTGTGCCCTATTTTCCTTTCTACATACTAGAACTTTAGTCTTAGACAAGTTAACTTGAAGGCTCTTTTGATTCTAGGCCATGCTTCCATGTTTCGAATTTCTTCTCTAGTTCAGCCATAGATTCAGCTATGAGAGTTAGATCATCTGCATATAGAAGTTCCCATGGGCAGCCAGTCTTAATTTCTTCTGTTATAGCCTGTAGGACAATGATAAACAGGAGGGAGGCTATGGACGGAGCCTTGGTGAACACCTGCTTTTATGCTAAATTTTTCACTATATTCATATATATATATATATATATATATATATATATATACATATATATATATATATATATACAATCAAGGTCTAGCAAATTGAGAAAATGTTTTAAAATAAATTTTTTAAAATTCGCGCTACTTACTATGTGCCTTTACCGCGGTTTCATGCTCCAGAATAAACGGAAAATCCAAGCGAATTTCCATTGAGAAAGGAGCAATCTTCAGAGGGCTCTTGTCCCTCGGAGAATATAAAATTCCCGAGTTCAAATCACAAACTGACGCCATACAAAACCATTCCGAAATGAGAGCGAATGATGAAAGAAATAATTCTGTCTGGTGCCGTGTGCAAAGACAAAAGGTAGGGTGGACAGGTCAATGTCCTGCCATTAGAAATAGCAGCATTATATATATATAACACAATAGCAGCATTATATATATATATAACTGTATCTAGTTTAGAATAAGAACGCCATATCATTATATGTCAAAAGAAATGACTAAAAGGGTTAGGCATTCAGCTGTAAAACATTGGAAAGGCATTCAGCTGTAACACATTATCTTGTGATGTCTTGTCCAACCCATGAAAGCATGGAAAAGTTGATTTAAAAATAACAATGAAGATGTATATATATATATATGTGTGTGTGTGTGTATGTATATATATCATCATCATCATCATTGTCATCCTTTAAAATTCATGGGGGAGGCATATGGGGATTGGAAGATAGGTATAGGTGTGTGTGTGAGAGATGATAGGATGTTGGAGGTGTATGGAAAGGGAGATGGAGGCGAATGCAGTGCATACGAGATGTATGCTTCAGCCTGTGCCAATGGGAAATGGCTCTTCTGTATTACTGCATAACATCAGAGATCCTAGTCTTGTGTCATCGCCTTAAAGAGGTGCAATTGTGCAAGGTCAGCTTTTATCACCTCATTCCAAGTCTTCATCTCATCTCAAGCTTTCATCAACTTTGAGCGCTCTGCACCTTTTTATACAGCTGTCATCCTTCATATGCATCACATGTTCATACCAACACAATCTCCTCTCCTGCACATTGCATCTGATCTCTTTTATGCCTAGTTTCTCTCTTAGCCCATGTATGCTTTGCTGTTCATGTATATTACTATTACACATCCATCAGAGCAGGCAGGCTTCATTTCTTTCCAATCTTCACAGGTTCTCTGCCCACAAAAGCCAGGTCTCACTACCATGTAACATTGCTGTTCACAAAAAAGTGCAGGGCGATCAAAATTGATGGTAGTTACGGAGTAGGTAGACCCAGAAAAACCTGGGACGATCTGATAAATTCCGACCTTACACACTTGCACCTCTCTAAGAGAATGTCACTGGACCAAGATCTTTGGCACTACGCAGTAATACAGAAGACCCGCCTTGCCTATGTACAAAGCGAAACCTAGGCCAGTAGGCACCTCTTAACCAAATATACACCCCAATCCACTACCCCTACCCTATCCTCCCACTCCCACCAACACCATCTCCTCTCTATAAAGTTGGTACCACAATATCCAGTCCAAATAAATGAGATAAATGAGATCGAGATCGAGATTGCGTAGGTGTCACGAGAAAAAAACACACAGTCCACCCTGTAATGTGGCCGTGTAGGTAACATGGTAAAAAGTTTGCAGTTCTACACTGTAAATGTGGTTGGTGTTAGGAAGGGCATCCAGCCATAGAAAACCTGCCAGATAGTCCTATATGAGCGAGACACGGTCACCCGACCAACCCTGCCTCAAGTGGGACAACTCCCGTCTAACCCATGCTAGCGTGGAAAGTGGACGTTAAATGAGGATGATGATGATGATGATACATGCATCATAAATCTGCCTTTCATTTTGAGGGGAAAATCTTTTGTAGCTAGCAGCAGTATTAGCTCCCTGAATTTTCATCATCCCATTCTTAATTTGGCTACTGTACTTTTGGAACACCCTCCTTCACTGCTAATTTGGTCACCTAGGTAACAGAAACTGTCGACTATTTCTACAGAGCATTTGAAGGAGCTGGTAAACAGTGGACCTATGCTATTTACTGCACCTGAGAATTGTCCACATATAAACTCTAAGTTCTTTGATAGCCTGCCTGTGATCCCACAACTCTTGTGTACCCATAGTTTGCATTTGGGACATAGGATGGAATATCTACCTACTCCTTTCCTGCACACTGAGCAAGACCATTTCCTTGAGGGATTCTGGGCCCTGTTTTCCTTTCTACATACTAGGTTTTTGACAAATTAACTGTAAGACCTTTTGATTCTAGGCCACGCTTCCAGGTTTGGATTTTCTTCTCTAATTCTGCCTAGTTTCAGCTATTAGAAGTTCCCATAGGCATCAAGTCTTAAACTCTTCTGTTATAGCCTGTAGGGAAATAATAAACAGGAGAGTGCTAAGGACTTAACCCTGATGGACACTTGCATGCTAAATTCTTCACTATAGTCATTGTTAATTCTACTCTTCCTGACTGTTGTTCTATACATGGTTTGTATAGCTTATAGAAGCCACTCATCTACTCCTAGTTTTCTAAGAGTCCACCAGATAATGAGGCATAGGGAAAAGCATATTGGCATGAAATATGCCAACACGTGTGACAAGAAAGCCATTCTCTGCATGTTTGAAGACATTAAACTATCAACAAACAAAAACAAAGATGACCAGAGACTACAAACACCACAGACTTCAGATTTACATAAACATATAAACATGCATTGGATGGCCATTGACTCTGATGACATCATCCACCCTTGAGTTTTGTTTCTCATCCTACAGTGTTTAAATGTCACCCACCTCACCAAGCAGGCTTTGTGGGGATATTGGTTTAGTGGGTGACGCTTGACCAATAGAGCTCAAAAACAAAATTTTGAAGCCTGTCACATGCTGTATCATGTTAAATCTCCCTAAGAATTACTTTAAGGGTACACATATCTGAAGAATATTCAACCAATAGAATCAAGAAGTGACAGATTAACAGAATCAATGAAGTGTTTATTTACATATCATTTTGTTCAAATACCACTGAGTTTGACTTTGACTTTCATCTTTCAGAATTGTGAGAATAAGTACCAATCAAATAAGCCAATCAAATCCACTCCAGGCCTTCTCACTCCTGTTAGATGAAGCCTGCACTGGTTGACCTCCACCACTTTCTGTTTAGTTTTGGTCATACCAGGGGTGTAGCCATACTCACCATACTTGACCAATTTCAGGATGGTGAGGCTATTTTTAACCAATAATTGGGGTGGATGACCAATGACTATGAAAAGTTCATCTGCCCTTTAAAAGCTCTAGTTTTTTGTGCTGCTAGGATTCCTCTAACCCTCCTCACCAGACCAGGGTCTGGCAGGGGAGCTGGTTTAGTTGCGACCACTCGACCATAAAGCAGGTTGTATTGGGTTACATGTTACATGTAGCAGGTAGAAGCCTGACTTGACCAAGTAAACAATAAAGTCAATATAATAGCCTGTCCTTCTCTTTATGTCGCCTTGGACCTAAGCTGGAAATCAACATTTTGACATATCAGGTATACTGTGGTAGATTTAATCTGACACCTAGTTTAACACCCCATTCCCTGATATTTGGGATATTTCAGCAGAGTCCATTCTATAGCAAGCATTTGAGACAGATCTCCAGGATAATTTCCTCCAACCAATTGTGTTCACTTCACCCACAGTTAACAGCAGAGCCAAAGTAGTGAATATGGCTTTTCTTTTCCCTGTATTCTATACAAGAGACCTAAATCAGATAGAATTAAATTTATTACTGCATGTTAATGAAAACACCAAGCAATTTAACAGTTCTGACAAGTATAGAGAAATTTCTGCTTTGCTGATGAGGTTTGAAACATCTGAAACATGTCCAAAATTATCTCTTCTACTTGCCAAAATAATTAAGCTAATAATAGCCATTATCTCTTAATATCCTGTATTGATCTGGCAGAAAATATTTAAAAGTATTATCATAATTGTCTGGTTAACGTCTTCTTTATTTATCACAGGCATTGGATGTTTTTTAGTCTTTCTAAGCATCTCTCCAGTGTTTGTTTCAGGTTCCAGGCTTTCAGATCATCCCTGATTACCTCTTCCCACATCTTAGATGGGCACCCCCTTCCCCATCTACCAGTGGCCACAATCTTGGTACATTAATGTATCCACCCACTACTACGGTTCACATGTCCAAACTGGCAGTTTGCATGATCTTAAAACAGAGACAAGTACTAGTATCTTTAATTTTTGGTAGAGAGATGCCATATGGACTCTGTCTGAGATTTTGACACCATACATCCAGCAAACCATAGCATTTTCATTTCTCTCCAACTGCAATTTATCCTCAATACAAATGGAACACAGATATTGAACACTCTGCCTCTTGTTTCAAAGGATAGGCACCATCCAGTCTGAATTGGTAAAGGCTCTCAAAATGATTTCCATGCAGATCTGCATCTGGTGATTGAAGCAGAAGAACAGCCCCCACCAGCTCCTGTCACATCACCAAGGTAGCAAAAGCCATCAACAACATCAACATTGTGAGTGCCAACACAAATTAATTCATAAAGGCAAGCATCCAAAGGCCTAATTCAAATGTTTACAGTATCTTTACTAATGGTCAGATCATTATGAAAATTTGTAGTATTATGCTAAAGACTTAATGTGATGCAATCATAGTGCTGTTTCGTATTTTTCCAAAATACTTTGCTTATGCAGTTTCATGTGGTACAGTGAGTTAAGAGTTAAGCAAATACTATTTCCTTACTGAATAATATTTTTTTTTTATGTAAACTTCATTGAATATCTTAATATTAATTCTTCTTCTATTTCTGACAAGGACATGGGAGCAGAATGATCAAACATCCCTTTTAAAGGGTCTTATCAGAAGCAATCACCTCGAAATGCTGTTTATATTGAAGAGTTAGCTGTATTCCAAATATTTATTTATAGTTTTACCTACAATTTCCTCATTCTTACATGAAGGGCCAAAGCACCAAAGTGCTATATTCTATAAACCTCTAAATCAATTTTAGTTATCTTCCGAACTTTACATTCTGATTTTTTTCACAAACTCCAGTTTTTATCCTATATTAAAATTAAATTAATGAAGTGATATTTTATTACCAAATTCTAATTTTCCAAAATACAAAAAGCTGTGGTCAAAAATTAGACAGCTTAGCAAACCAGTGGTTAAATTGTTGGTAGCTAGCCACTGAGTGTGGCTCACTGTGCTGAGTTCAAATTTCAAATTTACATTTCATACTTTTGAGGTCAATAAAAAAAAGTACCAATCCAGTGTTGAGATCAATTCTTCTATATCTCTTTCTTACTTCCCCTCTCTCTCTCATTCTCCCTTCTTCTCCAGAAGAAATCACCTGTATTCACACCTGGAGAACGGATGGGTTCTACTAGGTTTAGGTAATACTGTATACTATGACAGCATTCCTATTACTCCACCAGGAGTTACAGATTCACATGCACACACACATATATATATGTAAATGTGGTTGGTGTTAAGAAACGCATCCAGTTGTAAAATCCCCAGCCAAATTTAGTCCTCATTGGAGCAAGATACGGCATAGCCAACTCTGGCCAGACTTGTCTCCCAACGTGGATGACCTGTCTAACTCATGCAAGCATGGAAAAATGGACACTAAACAGTGATGATGATGATATATATTTATTTATATATATATATATATATATATATATATATATATATATGCTAACCTTGCCCAATTGCACCTCTCAAAGGCGATGACACAGGACCGAGACCTCTGGCGTTATGCAGTAATACAGAAGACCCAACTTCCCACTGGTACAAGCCGAAGTTGAAGCATATAGACAATATGCCTCCAACCTCTCCCACTGCAAAGTGGTCATGGAGGAGTAACAACAAAAAAATCACCCAGTCCATACTGTAAAGTGGCCGTGTAGGCGCCATGGTAAAAAAGCACCCAGTGCTCACTGTAAATGAGGTTGGTGTTAGGAAGGGCATCCAGCTGTAGAAATCAAGCCAAAATCACTTCCCATATGAGCAAGACATGGTCACCCAACCTGGCATTTCCCACAACAGGACAACCTGTCTAACCCATGTTAGAGGGGAAGAATGAACATAAAATGGTGATGCTGATGATGATGATGATGATGATGATGATGATATATTTGAAGCCTTCTTTCCACCTTCCATACTTTAAGCTATAGAATTTCTAATAGTTTTTCCCCCAGCTCTATGATGCTCAATGCTACACAAATATGAAAGACTGCACTTCTGGCCACTTGCCACTAATTTAGCTTTTGGCCAAGCCTTATGACATGATACTTTCTTTCTCTCTCTCTTTGAGCTAAGTCAAAGAACATAGATATAAATTTACTCACATAACAATAACAAACATATTTCTATACTCTGTATTATCGAGCTAGAAATATTCTGTTAATACATTGTGTTGATATTTCTTGTATGGTAGGATCAATATGAAACCTGTTACTTTATTACTTAATGTACGGTATATTTTTTAACCCCAATAATAATAATCAATTTATTATTGCTAGGAACCTTATAAATATAATATGCAAAAATATATAATTAAAGTGAGAAAAAAAAAGGAAAAGAAAAAAACCATCACTTCAACACAAAATGCATCAATTATTCACATACCACAAGGGTCATTGGAAATTTTTAAAACAAATCTACATGCTCACAGCATTACTGCAGGTGATGGCAAGGCTAAGGTGCTGAAATAACCAAGCACCCTCATGGGCATCACCTGATACCTCAGTAAAGTAAGCTGCTAATGATGGAAAGAACTTTGCTGTCAGTGACCCAGCTCCCGCAAATGTCTCGAATTCTACTGGCTGGGAAAAAGAGATTGTTTATAATTTCTAATATTTTAGAATTTTATTCTGTTTAGCTATGGAAGCAGAGGCCCTCACATTTACCACAGCATCCAGGATGTAGGAGGGAGCAAAAGAGTCATTGACTGTGGCATCTCAGATGAGACATCTAACTCTTACCGAGAACCAAGGATAAGACCATCTGGTCTCTTCCCAGGAATTCTGGATAACCTAACTGGCTCCAGAACTGAGAGGATATTTACCCAAGTTAGGGCTTGCTTCTTCTTCTTGTCGGGTCCACAAGAGTGTCAGTTACAAAACTGAGCTAGATGTGGTTTTGCTACAGCTGAACACATTGCTGTCCTTTCTCATTAAACTCTGCCAAGTCCAATTCTGTGCAGTGGTATAGCAGCAGAGGCATATCAGGAGGTGCTGTGTAGCCTGTGGTTTGATGCCACAGTCATACACCATCTCCCCATCCTTTAAATATCCCCTTTTGCAAGAGTGACTTTTGCATGTCCAACACCAGCTCTTAGTCTGTTTAGGCATTTCCATACTGCATAGTTTGTATCTGCTCACCTTTAGCTTTATTGTTGTTACAGATGGGAGGTTGTTAAGTTTTTCTTCCCAGCCAGTGACTCTTTCACTACTTATCTTGATGTTCCAAGGGGTATGACGCTCTTTAGGAAACTTTTTCTGGATTTAACGTAGCTTTTGGCTGGCACATGGCTGAAGAGAGGATGTTTTTCATCTGTAGTCAGTTGTTGATGATCTTTCTTGCTTGCTGCACTTCGTCATATCTTTGGTGGAGTTATGCCTGCCAGGATATATAGACGGTCCGTAAGTGTAGATTTCAGGCAGCCTGTGATGAGGCGGAAGCTAGAATTGATAGCAGGATCTAGTTTCTGGACATGGACAGCTCACTCCCATACTGGGCATGCATACTCGGCAGCTGAGTAGCAGTGAGCTAGTGCAGTTGACTTCTGAGTTTGTGGGTTTGTACCCCAGGTTGTGCCAGTGAGCTTGCGGATGATGTTGTTTCTCGCATTCACTGTGCACTTGGTCTTCTCAATGCGGATCTTAAAAGAGAAACACCTGTCCAGAGTTACACCTAGATAGACTGGGTGCTCACAATGTTCAAGGGGGATTCCTGAACAGTTGACCTTCAGTTGGTGCTTGGCTTCACGGTTTCGCAGGTGGAAGGTATACACCTGCATCTTGGATGGATTTGCATGTAGGTGGTTCTCTTAATAAGGTGTTAGCTCTTCCAGAGCATTGAAGAGTCTATATTCCACAACTTTGTGGAATATAGACTCTATATTGTGTACCTATGCCAAGATCGTCTGCATAGATGAAGCGGCGAGTGTATGCACTTTTTGGTTGGTCATTGGTGTTGATGTTGAAGAGAAATTAAACAAGCACACTTCCCTGTGGGAGGCCATTCTTGAGTCTTCACCATCTGCTTTTTTTTCCCTCTTAGTTCAACAAAGAAGTGCCTGTTTCCAAGCATGCTTTCAATCAACTCCGTCAGACAGGTGTCTCTTGTAGTCTCCAGGAGACATCTGTGGTTGACTGTGTCAGGCAGCTGAGAGGTCGACAAACGCCACACTGGCTACCATACCTGTGACGTTATCTAGTCCAATTGCTTTTCCTGGTTTGAAGGTAGAGATTCCTGCTTTCCAGCTCTTCTATGATAAACGGTCTTGTAAAAGCAAGGTTCACAGTGTATTTCTTGCGGTTTAGTTTGATCTTCTTTCCTCTATTTCCACTCTTTCCATTCTCTAGCAATTGGCTAGCAACTTGGTTGGCAGTGGCTTTAAGGTGCTGAGGGGCTGCTTTAGGATCACCGCGTATCTTGTGAATAAGTGTCCATGCTTTCTTGCTGTTTTTTGTATATGTTCATAGACTTAATAAAAGCATTCCAGGTCTTGCTTCGCTCTTGGGCAATGCTTCTCGCCTTGGGCAGTTGTTTCTTCTGAGAAGCGGTCTGCTTCAAACATGCTGATATAGTTGGCATAGAGTTCTGTACATTCCTATGAAAGTCCAGGTATATATTCAACTACAGCCTCATTGGATATGTTTCCAGGCAGTTTTCAGCACCAGGTTAGCAAAGAGGTTGTAGTTATTGCTTGTTGGCATTATATGTTTGATCTTCTCTTCCAGCTCGTTGGTGAAACCTTTCCAGTCTGCTTTCTTGTAGTTGAAGCACCTTTTAAAAGGCCCAATAATTGGGACTACAGCTGCATTGATTAGGATCCCAATTGAACAGTGTTGGTTTTATGGAATAGGATCCAGCACTGTCTTTTTACACAGTCCAGCAATGTTGCTTGTAATGATGGTGAGATCTGGGTTATAGCCATGTTTCCAGCGAGCACTGAAACACAAATGTGATAGCTTGTGGACATGGATAAGACTCAGTTGATTAGTATCACTCCAGTCCTCCACTGCTTCTCCATCCTTGTTCATTTCAGGGTAGCCCCACTGGGTACTGTGGCTATTGAAATCACCTATAATGATCTGTGGTTTGCTGGGTACTTTGGGGATTGGCTGGGAAAAGATAAAGTCTACAGGTGGTGGTTTATAGACAGATTCTACTATACACTGTTTAGCTCAACAGATAAGACTTTGATGTCATGTCATCTGACATGTCCATTTCTTCTATAAGTACGCCTGTTTTTACAAACATCGTACTGTTGATGGGGTCGCTCAATGGCCAGGGCCATTTCAGATATGGTGGACCGGTTGTTTTCACTCCTCTGTGTGTCTCTTGCAAGAAGAGAACATCACAGTGTTGCTTGCTGCATAGCTTGACTAAGATGCTTTGTTTTGCAGAGGAGAGCCCTTCAATGTTTGCAGATATGACTGTCAATGCTGGTCTTGAAGAAGTCCCTCCTTTCTGACATCAAACTCTGTCTATCTCTAGGCATGGCATTTTCTCTTGGCGCTCCGTAGCTTTGTGGCTTGTAGCTTTCAGCGTCACTTTTGGCTGTTTTGTAGCTTATAACTGTTGTGGTGGTGATAGGATTAGCAATATCTTGTCAATCTTATTGATACTCCAAGGGCTGCGGTGTGGACGCTCCTATCTTGACCCCACTGAATGATCAGGTTTACCTCAGTGAGGCGGGTGAAGCGACCAGAATTCAAGAGGCAAGACAAACCATAGAGGCCTGCAGAGTCGAGGGGCCTACCACAGCGACATCTCAGACCCCCATATACATCACCTTCCACTCTGCATACAATATAGCTCATCCAGACTGAGAAGGCCACCAATATTGGCCACAGGCAGGGCATCAACCAAGGCCCCCAAGAATTTTGGGTCTGCAGAAAGTAGGTGACACCTTGAAAATTGATCAGAGTGATCAAAGAGAGTTGAAGGTATCACTTGAATGCAGATTATCCCATACTTTCTGCTTCCATCTATCTTCATCTGTATCAGGAACTGACAAACCCTGCTCTCTCCACTGTAGGAACTAGTCCATGTCAGAAATGAGAGGATGTTACCTACCAAAAAGGAACAAGCATGGATGGAGGAAAGAAAATAAGAAAGAGACAGAAATGAGCATTTACGCAAATATAGACCGCCAAACCGTTTGGTCAAGAGAGCCTGATCACGGGAATCTGGAGAAAGTTTGACATTGACCAAGCATTTGAGTTCACTGAAGATTAAGTTGTCATAGTGTTGGAGAGACGACGAGAGTCTATAACAGGGGCTAACTCTGAGAAAATACAACCTAGGAATCAACAAGTAATTCCTATGTATAAAAAAACCTTGGAGGGACTCAAAAGCCTCAAGGTTTTTTAATAGTTGCTCATGGTTAGCCATATTCGATCGAAAAAGGAACTCGAAAGTTCAGTCAGTAATTGGGGCTCCAAGGGAGCACCACACTGATGAGGGCAAAACCGCAATGGAGGCGAAAAAATATGTATATAAGCTGCATTCTGAAACTTTTACTTCTTTTAAGCTTGACATTTTACTATTATCTTACAGAACAATAATAAGAAAGTTATGAGGAAACAAAATCATTAAGCGTGCTCTAGCTCGGGTAAATACCCCCCCCCCCTCCCCAGTTCTGGAGCCGGCTGGATTATCCAGAATTAATGGGAAGAGACCAGATGGTCTTTACCCTTTGTCTCTGGGTAAGAAGTAGATGTTTAATCTGGAGCATTATAATCAGTGACTCTTTTGCTCCCTCCCGTATCCTGGATGCTGTGGTAAATATGACAGTCACTGCTTCCGTTGCCGAACGGAATCAAATCAAATTATAAAATACAGGGAATTATTGCTAAATTATGTCTTTCTGCCTGTGGCGTTCGAGATGTTTGTGGGAGCTGGGCTGCAGACAACGAAGTTCTTGTCATCGTTAGAGGCTCGCCTTACCGAGTTGCTGGGTGATGCTCGTGTGGGTGCTGGGTGATGCTTGTGAGGGTCCTGGGTGATGCTTGTGAGGGTGCTTGATTGTTTCAGCGTCATAGACGGCCAATACCTGCTATAATGCTGCGAGCGTGCAGGTTTGCTTCGAAAAGCATTAGAGGAAGAGTCCGTAACACCTTGTGATGTGTGACCGATTGACGCACTTAGTGTTGAATTGACGGGGCTTTTTCGCTTTGATTGTATATTTTTGTGTCTCATATTTATAAGGTTTCATGAATTCTATTTCTATGTGAAACACCATGATTATAAATCAAGTATAGGCACTAAAGTAATTAGATCGGCCTTGAACTATCCTTACAGTAATAGCTATAAGCACAATACAAACCATTCGGAGACACTTCAATTTGTATTCCTTGTCTCTTTATAATATGCATGAAAATCACGTTATATCTCATTGCTTAGAATACATATCTGAATACTTAAAGTTTGAATAAAGAAATCCTTACGTAATTTTTTTTCGTTTTTTTCTTTAAGGTCTACTCTAAATTAGATTTCCTGAATAATTGTTTCTATTTTAGGGACAAGATTTCCTGAATAATCTCCCCTTAATATCAAACGTCAGACAATTTGTACGAAAATAAAGGAAATTGAGTTCCAATAAAAAATAAATTTAAAGACAACAATTAAATTTCACTATAGACGTAATCAAAAGTTATGAATCGACCACATTAGAATTACCATAGCTCTATTATATTTATATTTTTATATATACTGTTTAAACCGAAGAGTAAGTACGAAACGGTAAGAAGTAATACATTTGTCGGACATCCATTTCCTTACTAGACAAGACAGGTTGACTATAATATCCCGGTTATGCTGGCAGTGAAGACTTTGAGATCTGGTAAGCTTGTTTACATGCACACACATAGATGCATCTAACTGCAATTTATGAGATAATACTTTATGCTATATTTTCTGTATAAACTTGGTTGGAAATACTGCTGTTGTTCTTAAGTAATGTTATTGACCTTGACAGCAAATTTCTCTACTCGTTCTGTCCTCCCTCGTTTGCACTCTTTGAAATATATCTAAACGTGCACCTGTGTTATTCATATATCTATGTAAATCAAAGAAAGCAAATGTTATAACACTCTGATATAATGGTTAGTAGAATATATATATATATATATATATATTATACACACACAAAGACTACTAACCATTATATCAGAATGCCCTTGTTGATATCTACCCTAACGATCAGACTGGTGTATTCAAAGGTGACATTTTATTAATATTATTTTGTGATTTCTGATTCTTATCACTCGTCATCTCTGAAAATCAGCCACGCTTATTATTTGTACTTCACAAAACATAGGTCTAGCGATTCTGACTTTAAGGACACTGTTATATAGGATTGCTGTATAATGTCCTATTTCATTGTCCTCTCCGCTTGCAGGTCTTAAGTGCACTATATATATATATATATATATATATATATATATATATATATTCTTACCAAACATAATATTATAATGACCTTGTTGATATCAGCCTCATTAACTAAACCGATGTATTTGAAAGTTACACATGGCTGATATATTCATAGGTTACACATGTAAGCATTTTTAGTCCAATATTTCTTCTACAAAGTCAGCTACACTAATCACTATTTTTATATCTATATAAACTATATTAGCTTCATAACATTGTCTTTTCTGACCTTTAAAATAATTTGACTTATGTAATAGTTTTGAAATTGTTTTTGCTAATTTATTTATATATATATGTATATATATATATATATATTACCGGTACGAAGAATTGTTTATTTTTTAAAACTTCTGTTACATTTTTTCTCTTTTAAAATTAGAGTAAAATTTCACCTTCGGTTTTTCTCTTATGCCCTCTTATTCATGTTTGTGAGAGAGGGAGAGACTGTGTTTATGAGGACCTCCACCCCTTCCGTCCGTCCTTGAATCTACAGGCCACAGCAGAAAACATATTTGTTTCTGGCTTTCACGGGCGAATTAACATCCACCTTTCTACTTTGTGTAACGCTTATTTCTTACATAAGCTCAAGACCTCTAACTTATCAACATTGCTACAAAGTGAGTTAGTGTGACGATTCACTAGTGTGACGATTTACTATGCGGCCATCTGCTTATGTATTGATGCTGTTGGTTAACCCTATGACAATGTTGTTCTTGAGTAACTTTAGCACATTTCACTCTGTTGTAATCAGTGAGTCCAGGTTTCTGTTTGAGGATTTCTTCCCCCAAATTTTGGAAGAAGAAAAAAGAGCAGTAGGTGCTGCTTTTCCCTTCCTAACATAAAAAGGGTTTCAATCGTGACCATCTTGTAATATTAGGAACTGGATCTCATGTCTCACTCTTCTTTTTTTTTTTCTTTCAAATAATAGTAGACTTGGGCTCTGTAAACTGCAGAGAACAGGAGAGCAGTCATGCTGAATAAATAAGGCAAGACTAGATATGGGCTCTGCAAGCGTTAGCAAAGGCAACCTGTCTAAGAGAGCTGTCACTCTAAATTAAAACTGATACAGGGTTGGAGAGAGTCTTCTGTTCGGCCAGAGAAATTCTCTAGTGCCAGTGACATGATGAAATGCACCCAGTCCATGCTGTAAAGTAGGACAGGCATCCAACCAGAAAAAACTTGCTGAAACCAGCACAGAATATAAGATTCACAACAGGACTAACAGTTAGTTAGTAACTAGTTAGTTCTGTGCACAGTAGTGGGGTGGTTAACCTTGCCATGTGCATGAATTTCTCAACCGTCATCAAGCAATTGTACAGTTAAACAATGCTGTGTTCAAGAGGTGAGATGGAGTGACACCTCAGCAAGACTACTTACAGGAAAACAACATAGATATAAGCTTTTCTGTGTAGGATTAGGGTTAGTTTGTGGTAGTTAAAGTGACACAATTATCAAGCTCAAAATAATCATAGAATGGTGTTAATTATGTCTAGTCATGCACCACAAACAGGATTAAGTGAGGAACAAAAAGATCGCTTCTTTGAGGAACTCTTACAGACAACCTCAGTTACAGATGAGAGTGACATCATCATCCTAGCTGGCAACTTCAATGAACATGTTGAGCAGCACTTGTATGTGTTGAGCACCACTAAAGTTCACAGTGGATATGGTTATGGTGTGAGAAATGAAGAGCAGGGGCAAGACATAGAATTCTGTAATGGGAATGAAATAACTCTTTACAACACTAACTTCAGGAAATTAACCAACCACCTGATCACCTAGCAATCAGGTGAACACACAAGCCAGATTGATTTTTTATTTGTTAAAAAAACGTGACAAGCAGATGATTCTAAATTCTAAATTCATTCCATAAGTTTGTTATTATTAACAAAAATGAAAAATGGTAAGGCCATTTGGTTCATCAGAGATAGTCACTGAAATTTTCTGGGGATGTAAAAGTCAAATTAGTCACCTGCATAATCAGTTAGATAAGACATGATAGTCTCATACACAATGACTGGCATTGATGATCATTTGGTGAAGAAGTGTCAAGAACTCCCAGTGGATGATAACTGCAGTAGAGTGAGGCCAAGGATGACATGGGCAGAGGTTGTGAGAGTTGATCTCAAGTCACTGAATCTCAGATGATGAAAGGTTGCAATAAGTGGAAGGATGCTGTGTTGGAAAAGGTCCATCTAACCCATACAAGCATGGAAAACGGACATAATATGGGGATGATGATGAAAGTGTGTTTGGTTATTTCTATCAGCTTGAGCAATCGAGAGCAGGCATGTCAAACTGAGGGTCCCTCGCAGGCCACATGGGCTACACATGACAACTAATTGCGCACATTACAACAATTTTTTTTATTTTATATTACGAAGATAAAACATGCTTGCACTGTAAAAACCTTTGTGTGGGCTGCAGGTGTGCTTGTAAAGGGACGCCATTGTATATCGATTTCTTAGATTTTATGAGAGGGGTTTCTGTTCAAATTTAGCTCAGAACATAACAACTGAGTCTTCTTTTATGGATTCTGGAGTAATGAAAGGCAAAGTTGACATCAGTGATCCAATCAGCTATACTCATGTTATGCTATTTCTTGAAATCGTATTTCAAAACAGAATGGTTTGCTTTATTTAATATAGTAAGGTGTGCAGTATTCTACCTTTCATTACCATATTTTTAATGAAAGATACTGTCTTATTATCAAATAATTTTGAAAATAATCAAGAATTTGAAAAGATTAACTAATAGCTGGTATTTGGAACATAGCATAAGAAAGGTTCCCACACAAAATTATGATGGAAGGTTTTTAGATAGGTATAAACAGCTATGTATCATAGAATGAGGGACAGTTTCGGGTGTTTTGGTATCAAAAGGGTTAACTGGCATAAGAGGTATATCACTAAAGAGAGGTTGGTTATTGACATTTTCATAATCATATTTTTAACAAAATACGTTTGCTTGTGAGCAAATCGATTGAAAAAATAACAATCAAGAGTTTTAATGGATTTAGTAAAATAATTAACTTGTTTATTTATTGGTATGTATCACCCTAAAGTGGTGAATTGGAAGTCAGAGGAGCATCAGATAAAATGCTTGCTGTATTTCTTTTTAGCTCTCAGTTCTCTGAGCTGAAATCCTACTGAGGTCAACTTTTCCTTCCATCCTTTTGAGGTCGATAAATAAAGTACCTGTATTAGGAGTGATTCTTTCTCTCATTCTATTTCTCTGAAGAAATCAGCTGTGGTCAAATATAGAGAGGGATGGGCTTATACCTGGTTTAAAATGACACAGGCACCCTATATTGAAATGGTGTCCCTACAACTCATGGACAGAAAGGTATATGATATTGGTGTTTATAACACTATTTAAAAGGTTCTTACATAAAACTATGATGGGAGGTTTACATTCAAATATGAGCTCATTTAAAAAGAGTTTTGTATGGTAGGTCTAGAGACAGATTGGTATGAAAAGAGTTAGAGGCAGGAGAAATAACTCTATTATGTGAAGGGACTACATTGCTGAAAGAAAAAATGTGTCATATGCAGTAATTTTACCTTGTAGAGGGTTAGTTGTTTAGAGTTGAAATAACTTTAAAGCTCTTTTTGGCTGATAAGAGATTTAACAAACATTACAATTTAGTTTCTATAATTTCTTTCTTTTGCAGGCCATTGGGGCTGTGTGTTGAAGCAGATCAGTAGAAAACAGTAAGTAATGTTCTATTCACAAACTTATGTTCTTTCCTGTGAGACACAGGCATGATTGAATGGTTAAGAAGTTTGCTTCACAATCATGAAGTCCCAGGTTCAATCTTGGACAAGTGTTATTACCAAAGCCTCAGGTTAAGTGAAATTGGATAGACAAATTGTGTGGAAACCCATCAGATGAATCATACCTGATTCGTCATTACACTGAATCTCCCTGTTAAGGGTGCACGTATTTGTGCAATACACAATCACTGTACATTAATTCATGAGCTTGACATCCAGTTGCTCAAACACCAGAATGCTCATTGTTGAATTCAATGGAGAATTCATCAAACATTTTCTTACTAACATGCCACTGATTTTTAGTTTATCAAGGATTTTAGCCTTTGTCTTTGCATTCATTCTCAGTCTAGCTTTACTCAGATAGTAAGACAGCTCTTATAGACTATTTCTGGATTCTGCCAGCAATGCAGTATCGTCAACCAGCTGTCACTCATCTTTTTCCTGGATACCATATTCATTGTTATCATCACCATCATCATCGTTTTTACGTCCATTTGTCCATGCCTACATCGGTTGGACGGATCCTTTTCAGCACAGCATCTCTCCACTTGCCACATTTCTTCATCTCCTCTGTGAGTCTCAGCGATTTGAGGTCAGCTCTTACCACCTCTGCTGTGGCTTCCATCCACTAGCATTTCCTGGCACCTCTTCATCCATCGATCATCATCCATGCACATCACGTCTGTACCAACACAGTCATTTCTCCTGCACACCTTGGATTCCTCTTAAACTCAGCTTCTCCCTCAGTTCATCCAAGCTCTATTTACATTGCACATCCCGCCAAGGTTAGCTTTGCCTTTCATCCTTACATGGTCGATAAAATAAAGTACCAGTAACACAATGAGGTCAATTTAATCCCCTCTCCTCAAATTTGTTGGCCTTGTGCCTAAATAAGAAAAAATTATTAATTTTGGCAGAAGGACAGTGAATTGGCAGTATCGCATCAGACAAATGCTTCATGGCATTTAGTTACTGACTTTTATGTTCTAAGTTCAAATCCTTCCGAGGTTAACTTTGCCTTTCATCCTTTCAGAGTCGGTAAAATAAAGAACCACTGGGGTCAGTTTAACTTCCCCCTTCCCATCAAATTGATGGCCTTGTGCCATATGTAGAAACAATTATTATTATTGGCAGAATCATTAGTCTGTTGAACAAAATGCTTTGTGGTATTTATTTATGGCTCTTCACATTCTTAGTTAAACTCTTGCTGAGGTCAACTTTGTCTTTTATCTTTTCAGGGAGTGGGGTGGGAGCCAATAAAATAAAATACTAGTTAATTTAAATCAACTTTTCCCTTCACTCTAAAATTGCTGGCCTTGTGCCTAAATTAGAAACTGTTATTTTTTTTTTCAGAATTCCTGTCAGACAGAGCTCATCTATTGTTGAACAAGTGAAAAACTGGGATGCAGCTAATGAAAGATATTTTGGCCCTGAGAGGGATTACAAGAACTTTCCTCATCCAACCATGCGGGAGAACACAAAAAGTGTCAAATTTGGCTTCATTCCCTCAACATGGTTTGAAGAACTTTATCCTAAGACTGGTGTCACAGGTTAGTGAATATGTGTGTGTGTGTGTAGATCTCTGTATGACTTGTTATTGTTTAGTCCCAAGTCAACCTTGTTCAAGACCAGCTTATCACATAGACAATGTATGCAAGACTACATTATGTAATACATCCTTTTTTTTAGAGGGTAAGGTGGAGAGGACACTTTAACCCTACCATGGATCCTTTAGTCTTACCAAGGACTTTTTAGTCATGCTGTGAACCTTTTAGTCCATTCAAGGATATTTTATCTCTGCTGAGGACCCTTTAGTCCTACCAGTTTAGCTGAGGATATCTGTAGTGTTGGTATCACAATAAAATGCAACCAGTACACTATAAAGTGTACTGGGCGCATTTAAGAGCATGAATCACAAGTCCTGTGTCTTTTTGTCTTTGAGATCTAATGTTCTCATTCCACACTGCAAGCTCACATGATCTGAGTTGACTTGAAAGGCAACCATAGCCTCAAATCAATCCAAGTTATGTTAGTGGAATTAGGAAAACAGAGACTTTATAAAAACCTATCAGATGGCTTGACTTGTTCTTGGGTGGTTGACTTAATCCATTGTCCAGTTTAACAGCACTAATTGACTTGTGTTTGCTTTTGACAGAATCCACTCTGTTGAAAGTATTTCGACCAGGTCTTAAACCTGATGCATTACTTCCTACTGCAGAAACCCATAAGTCATAGTTTCTTTCTAACTTTCCCCCACTCTCACTAGACACAGGCTTTGCAAATGGCTACAAATGCTGGCCTTCTTCCCCCACTGCAGCCAAGCAATTAAAATCTACTTCAACATTGATGTTACTAAGAGAACATGATATCTAAGAAAGACACTTTTATATTAAATTTTGTAAGTTTGCTTCAGCTTTTGTCAAGGGTGGGCATGAAACCTTAAATCTTATCGTTTGTTGTTCTGTAACAGGTCCGTATGTGCTTGGAGCCAGTTTAATAGCTACTCTGTTGTCCAAGGAAATTTGGGTAATTGACCACGGTTTCGCTGATGTCATCGGATTTACTTGTGCCTTCCTCGTCATGATTTACAAAGTTGGTCCAGGTATCTCTAAACTTTTGGAAGAGAAGCAACAGGTAAGGTTTAACAACTTATTAATGTTGGATAGTTTACATTTAACTCTGCCTGTAGTCTGATGGAGTTTGGGATAATGACGTAGGGATAGTCCACGCTTAGTTATTTCAACACACTTGTATGTGACTATAGTTAGGCAGGAGGTCAACTTTGCCATTAATCCATTTGAGGTCGATAAAAAAAGTACCAATATAGTACTGGAGTCGATTCTTCCTCTATATCTCTTTCTCATTTCCATTCTCTCTCACTCTTTTCTTCTTTGGAAGAAATCTGCTGTATTCAGACCTGGAGAGGAGATGGGCTCTGCTAGGTTTAAAAATGCTCTTGAAACGCTGAATGTCAATATAGCACCCCTACAACTCCTTCGGGAGTTACAGGTCCATACATATATAGTTAGGCAGGATATTTGATTGAGAGATGAGATAAATACTTGACCTACAAATCAAGCATGCCAGGAATATGATAGGCTTACTGCTGAGCGTTACATTCTATCTATCATATGTATAGAATTTCCATGATGAGTATTCAGTCATATCAGGCACTAACATAAGAATAGAAAACAAACTAGTCATAATATTGTCTGCTAACTTTGAGACTTTGAGAGACTATATGTACAGTATTAATGCAAAGTATTTTATATCATTTAAGAAATCTGTAAACAGGAACACACACACACATTTTAGTATATTTGTAAAATGGTTGGTAATAGGAAGGGCATCCAGCCATAGAGACCTTGCCAAGCAAAGAATCATGAGGACTCTTTAGTTGTAACAGGGACGGGACAACCTCTCTAGTGTTGGTGATCTACACTATAAACATATCCAGTACACTTTATAAAGTGGTTGCTGATAGGAAGGGCATCCAGCCATAGAAAACTTGCCAAACAAAAGGTGAGGAAAACACTTAAGCTATGCCATAGACATGACAACTTCCCTAGTGTTGGCTCCACAATAAAATGCATTTGGCGGAATCCAGAATCATGTGTCAGGCTCCCCGCGCATGTGGAGGTCAGAGGTTCTGCTGGAGTACTGACCTGTCTGTGATATGTCTAACTATTTATTGCTAGTAAGGGTGCCAGATGTTAAACAATGATGATGATGAAGGAAATAAGTGCAAACACTGAATATGTCTTTAGCATATGCATAGTTTTATCTCAACTCATTCTTTTCCAACAATACCCCAGGCCATTAACAATGTAATGTGAACTCACCAATTTTGTGCTGAAAACTTTCTCTACAAGAAACCTTTCTATATTGCTACTCTATGAAAATGTTTTTAAATACGTTAGACTACTGCTCATGACTCTAATTTCTCCAAGTAATCCATGTGGTATTTAACTAGATATGAAGATTACATAATTTTTTTCTAAAACAGAAGTCTGAAGATACCCTAAATTATTGGGAACACTCTCAAGAATTACAATTCTTTTTTTATATATGCCATCATAAAATGTACCCAGTGCACACTGTAAAGTTGCTGCTTCCAGGAACGGCATCCAGCTGTATAGATTCCAAAACTGGAATGTATGTAAGAGGAATTACCTTGTATAGTTGTAACCAGGTACCATGAGTGGTATAGTTTACCACTGTAAGATACCATGTGCGATATAATTGTTATGTTGGCTGTGTTGTGGTGGTTGTTGCTATGTTTGAATCTGTTATGCTAGTTGTTAACTTTGTCATTAGTGTTGTGACAGGTGTCTTAATGTCGATAATGTTGTGATGGTTGTTAGAATGTTTGGATGTGTTGTGGTAGTTGTTGCTATGTTTAGAGTTTTGTGACAGGTTTATTAATGTCAGGAGTGTTATGATGATTGTTGCAGTGTTGTGATGGGTGCCTTGGTGGTGTTGTGATAGTTACAATGTTGGCAGGGGTGTTGTGAATGGTGCTATGGTGAGTATGATGTAGGTTTAATTGCACTGAAGACATAATCAGTTGTTACTAGTTCTGTTATTTTATTTGCAGAGAATTTATGATGAGACCTATGCTAAGCCAATAGCTACAGCTAAATCATCATTTCAGACTGAAATAAAGGAATGTAATGAAGCTATTTGGAGCACTGAAGGGCAGAAATATTTGTTTGAAGCCAAAAAGGTACATTTTCCAACCCTTTTGATACTGAACTACCCGAATTTATCCCTGGATCTGTGATACATAACTGTTTATTTTAAAGTGTTTATATTTATATAAAAACTTTTTAACATGATTTTATGTAAGAACATTTATGTTCCAAACATCAGATTAATAATGATTTAGTTACATTACTAAATCCTTCCAAATTCTTGATTATTCTCAAAATAATTTGAAAATCATAGGCAGTGTATTTCATTAGAAATATGATAATGAAGGAGTCAGTACTTAGACTATTTAGTTATGAACTAAACATGCCTTCTTTTATTGTTGTTTTTTTTAATACCTATTATCTATCTACCTCTGTCTTTATTAATATGGTTTCGACAGGTTCTACACAGTTGCTTAACATGCTAGAAGTAGCAACCGAATCTCATTCAAATCATGTCCTATCTTAACAAAAAAAGAAAAGAAAGAAAGACATTAAATAATATAGTCTATGATAAACTGTCTGTAAAGATTAGATTAGCATGACTAGAATATCTTTGAAATCATAGATCTTCTTGATCAGTAGTGACTTAGGCCTAGACAATAACAACTACAGCTTTGTGGTATATATTTCAGAGTCCTCTCCCTTCACTGGCATACAACTACTGCAGGTATTTCTACCTTCCCTGCTGTACAACAGTCTTCTCTACCATACACCTACTTTTAATTCAGCTATTACTTACAGGTCCTGTAATGTAAATCCTTCATATTCCTATGTCACAACACCATACAATTCTTAACAGAAAACAGCAAAATTCCTTTAACATATCCTTTCAATGATCAACTGATATTACATATTACTTAACCCTTTTGATACCACTCCCCCTTATATTATAATACCAAACTGTTAGTTTTAAAGTGTTTATATTTATCAAAAAACCATCCATCGAAATATTATGTAAGAACCTTTGTTGAGTTATGTTCCAAACACCAGCTTAATAATGAGAAGGTTATATTAGTAAATTCCTATGAATTTTTATTTTCAAAACTATTTGAGAATCATAGTAATGCCTTTCGTAAGAATATGGTGACAAAAGGGTTTAATATCCTAATTATTTTTTTTCTTTCAACTTTAGTGATTTATGTTTTGTTTATATTTTCATATCTTTGTATCTTCAGGAAAATGTTGGTCTTCAGCTTGAATCAGCTTATCGTCAAAGACTGAACAAAGCCTACTTGGATGTGAAGAATCGATTGGTAATGTAGAAATATCACGTGTGCTTGCATTCATATGCATAATACATTTATGTAGATGCGTACACAAATTAAAATCTAGTCATATATGCTCAAACATTCATATAAACTGTCGCTCACTTACTCATTCACTCCCATTCCCTTTCATCATCATCATCACCGTTTTATGTCCATTCTTCCATGCTAGCATGGGTTAGACAGGTTGTCCTGTTATGGGCAATGCTAGGTCAGGTGACCATGTCTTACTCATACGGAACTGATTTTGGCTTGATTTCTACAGCTGGATGCCCTTCCTAACACCAACCTCATATACAGTGAGTACTGGGTGCTTTTTTACCATGGCACCTACACGACCACTTTACAGTGTGGACTGGGTGATTTTTGTCGTGGCACCTACACAACCTCTTTACAGTGGGACGTGGGTGGGGGCATACTGTCTATATGCTTCGGTTTATACCCATGGGAAGTCGGGTCTGCGCAATGCCAGAGGTCTTGATCCGATGCCATCACCTTTGAGAGGTGCAATTGGGCAAAATAAGCTTTTATCACCTCATCCCAGGTCTTCTTGGGTTTCCCCACTCCGAGGTTTCCATACACACATATTCACTCTTTCACACTTACTCTCTCATTTCATTTTCCAAACTCACTCTCTCATTCTCTCACATGCTCACTCATTCTCTCTCACACACATTCCTTCACACTCGTTCATATACACATATATATTATTCGTGAGGTAGCAAATGGGCAGGGAAGGTAAAATGTTGGATAGAGTGCTTTGGGGTATTTGTTCCGGCTCTATGCTCTCTCAGTTCAAATCCTGCTGAGGTCAACTTTGCCTTCCATCCTTTCAAGTTCGACAAAAAAATGTACCAGTATAGTACTAGGGTTGATTCTTCTTCTATATCTCTTTTTTAACTTCCTCTCTCTCACTTTCTATCCTTCTCTGGAAAAAATCTGCTGTGTTCCAACCTCGAGAGAGATGGGCTCTGCCAGGCTTAAAATGCCCAAGAAATGCCATATATCCCTATAGCGCTGCCCCTTCCCCCTGACTCCAGGAGTTACAAGGCCATAAATACATTATTCATGGTCTGAGATATATCAATGGTTTTCTTTCTTAAATCACAGGCCATTAGTGACATGTATTGAGATAAATGCTCTGAAAATATTTACATTCCTTAACGCTTAAGTTACCAAGCTGTCCATGGTTCTGTGATAGACAACTATTTATTTTAAAGTGTTTATCTAAAAATCTTCCATCATAATTTTGCAGGAAACCATTTATTATGTTCCAAACACCAGCTGAATAATTATAAAGTGAATTATATTATTAAATTGCTCTAAATTTTAAATTATTTTTGAAAAAGATTTTAAAATATATGATATCAAAAAAGTTAATATTGCTTTAAAGAAATGGTTGTGTATCATTCCAATTAAGCACATTGCAAATGAGATGTGACAGTGCAGACTTCCTGCATTCTTGGCCCTCAGACCACATCCCTGCTCACTGCTATCGGAGTGGAGTAGGCTATCCACAAATGCAAGCCCCACAAGGGGGAGTGGTTGTTCCAGATTGTCTCCCTCACTGTCTTCTCCATCCTTTCGGTTGGGACCACGAGGCAAACTGACCCTTAAGTTTCATTTATGGTGGTGGTCTTTGAATTTCATTTACTTCCATATATACATACATTTGATGAAAAATCCTTACCAGTCGTGTTATTTATATATGTGTTTGAAAGAAAAACTGTTCTCTATTCTGAGATGAAATCTGTTAACTATAACATCTTGTTGTACAGAGCTTGTTTGATTTAAGGTACTTTCCTTATTCCTTAACTTTCGTAAACTTGAAACCATTATTGTTGTTATTATCATTATGACTAAAAATGATTATGATAACCATTAGTGATGTCAGAATATCATTTAATCTTTGTGGAAAGGCTTTTTGCAGCATTCATTTATTCATAATTAAAATATAAAGATGATTTTACACTGACAATTGTTAAAATATATTTTTGTCCATATATATATATATATTGTCCATATATATATATATATATTCTCTCTAAGACAATGTCACTGGACCGAGATCTTTGGCGCTACGCAGTAATACAGAAAACCCACCTTGCCTAAGTACAAAGTGAAACCTACAGTCAGTAGGCACCTCTTAACCAAATATACACCCCAATTCACTACCCCTACCCTATCCTCCCACCAACACCACCCTCTCTCTGTAAAGTTGGTACCACAACATCCAGTCCAAATAAATGAGATATCGAGATCGTGTAGGTGTCATGACAAAAAAACACACAGTCCACGCTGTAATGTGGCCATGTAGGTAACACGGTAAAAAGTTCCCAGTTCCACACTGTAAATGTGGTTGGTGTTAGAAAGGGCATCCAGCCGTAGAAAACCTGCCAGATAGTCCTATATGAGCGAGACACGGTCACACATCCAACCTTGCCTCAAGTGGGACAACTCCGATCTAACCCATGCTAGCGTGGAAGATGGACATTAAACGAAGATGATATATATATATATAAAAATAACAAAATAAGATGCTGAGGTTACATAAATCGTTTAATCATTATAATTATTTCCACGGTTCTCTATGCAATTGAGAAGTCCTTCATGCATTTGTTGTTGTTATGGGAACGGTATCCTCAGAAGAAATCTGATGTATTTGATATGCTGCCAGCAGGAAAAAACACACGTCCTTGAGATCGTGTGCCGAACAGACATATGGGCACACGACCTGAAGGATGTGTTTTTTTCCCTGCTGCGACATATCAAATAAATCAGATTTCATCGGAGGATACCGTTCTCATAACAACAACAAATGCATGAAAGATTTCTCGATTGCATGGAGAACCGTGGAAATAATTATTACGATTAAACGATATATGTAACCTCAGTATCTTATTTTGTTATTTTTATAAAAATCTCCATCATAACTAAAAACTGCGATTGTTGAGGGCTTTCTCCTGCTTGCTCATGTTTTTACCAAAACAATCTCTTCAAAAATATATATATATATATATATCATCATCATCATTATCATCATTTCATTTTACGTCCGCTTTTCCCTGCTTGCAAGGGTGGGACGGGAACTGATGCTGGCTTGATTTCTACAGCTGGATGCCTTTCCTAACACCAACCTCATTTACAGTGAGTGCTGGGTGCTTTTTTGCCGTGGCACCTCCACGACCACTTTGCAGTGGAATGATAGGGACCCCAGTCCGTATCATCTCATTTCTACAGCTGAGTAAACTGGAGCAATGTGAAATAAAGTCTCTTGCTCAAGGAAACAACACATCACCCGGTCTGAGAATTGAACTCACAACCTTTCGATTGCCAGTCCATTACTCTAACCACTAAGCCATGTGCCTCCATTATATATATATAGATGAATGGACCTGTTATTTTTATCTAAAGGCATTTTTTACAATTCCAACTCACACTCATTCTTTCTTCTGAAGAAGGACTAGCGTCCGAAACGTTAAGACACTCTTCCCGCTATATCAAACATTATCCTAATATATCCCTTCCATATACTGTACCGATTGTGTTATTATTTCTGTTTACCTTTTACATACATATATATATATATATACAATATTAAATAAATGGAAACTATATTTATAAAACCATATTTATTTCATTTTATCTATAAAACTGTTTATATTGTATTTTGTCTGAGGAAGGCATAGCATATTGTTAATATGATATCCCTGAAATATATATAATGAAATAAATATGGTTTTATAAATATAGTTTCCATTTATTTAATATTGTAAATATACTCCAAATATTTGTCGAGTGCTTTTATATCAGTTATAAATATTTACTAGTTGTAACCCAACAATTTAAATATAACTTTCCATATTTATATATATATATATATATATACACACATACATACATACATACATATATATATATACACACATACATATATATATATATATATATATACATACATACATATGTATACATATAGTAAAGAGTTAGTGCCCGATGGCTAAGTTCTTGCAATGGTCTTACTAGTTTAAACTGGTAACTCCCAATCTCTCTCTCTCTCTCTATATATATATATATGTTCATTTTTTTCAGGATTATCATGTAGCTGTTGTGAGTACTAAACGTCAGTTTGAGCAAGAACACATGGTGAACTGGATTGTTAACAACGTAGTCAAGAGTATAACCCCTCAACAGGTATGTTGTCTATTCAGTTGCCCATTTATTATTTTATTTCTTACTTCATATCTCAACTTACCATATTGTCTTCTTTTCTTTCTTCATCATTTAACATCTATTTTTCCATGCTTGTATAGGTTAGACGGGTTGTCACATTGAGACATGTCAGGTCAGGAGACCATGTCTTGCAGATACGGATCTGTATTTTAGCTAGGTTTCTACAGCTGATTGCCCTTCCTAACACCAACCATGTTACAGTGTAGACTGTGTGCTTTTTATTGTGGCACCAAAATAACCTTCTAACTGGGTGGATTTTGTTGTGTCAGCAGCACGACCACCTCACAGGATGGATAGGGCGCTTTTTTGGTGTGTCATATATATCTATATATACGAGGGGGAATCAAAAAGTTCGCGGAATTTTATCGTAGCAAGAAAGAAAATCAGGTTAAAACAATATTAAACATGTCAGAACATTGTCACTGGGTGTTTACCTTGCTAATAGTCACTTGCAGTCAGTTATGCACGGACTATTGTACAGTACTGACACTCTTTAAAAACCTCTTTTTGGAACAATAGAAAATAGTTATTTTGAGATAAGATCGATTATCAAGTTTCTGGTGAAACTCAAATGGAAAGGGACACAGATTATGGAGGCTTTAGTTAAAGTTTACGGTACTACTGCTCCAAAGTAAACTGTTCTCTACAAGTGGATTCAGCGATTCAAACAAGGGAGAGACAACCTTGAAGACGACCATCGCAGTGGAAGACCAGGAACATCAAAAAATGACCAAAACGTTGAGGCTGCTCGGACTTTAATTGAAGAAGATCGAAAAATAACAGTTAATCAATTAGCTAAGTCCCTAGACATTTCATATGGTTCGGCAAATTCAATTCTGCGCGATAATTTGGGACTAAGCAAGCTTTCAGCGCGATGGGTCCCAAAAGCGTTGCGCCCTGATCAGCTGATTCTTCGGAGTGATCTGTCTGGCGATATTAAACAAAATTGAAGTTGATGAAGAGCATTTCCTGACCAGAATCATCACCCGAGATGAAACCTGGATCTACCAGTATGATCCTGAATCCAAACAGCAATCAAAACAGTGGCTTCCGCGTGGATCATCGGGGCCAATCAAGTTCAAATCTCAAAAGTCGGATCAAAAAGTGATGGCCACCATTTTCTGGGATTCAGATGGGGTGATACTAATAGATTATCTTGAAGGTCAAAGAACTGTGACAGGAGCTTACTATGCAAATGTTTTAAGGAAGCTGAAAGAGGCATTAGTCAAGAAACAAAAGGGGAAACTTCATGGTGGGATCTTGTTTCACCATGACAATGCACCAGCGCATTCTGCGCGGGTTGCAAAAGAAGTTCTTCGATAATTTCGATGGGAAGTGCTTCCTCACCCGCCTTATAATCCAGATTTAGCCCCATCAGACTTTTTCCTCTTTCCAAAACTCAGAGAAATGCTAAAAAGAACCCGTTTTAGTGGTGTTGAAGAAGCTAAAAACACTGCCAACACATGGCTTCGAACAAGGCCTTCAACTTTCTTTAGAGACGGCTTACGAAGCTGGACGCATCGCCTTGTGAAGTGTATTGACCTGGATGGCAACTGAAGGTAGATCATATTTTTTGAAAAATAGATTATTTTCTGAAAAATTCCGCAAACTTTTTGATCCCCCCTTGTATGTAAAACCTACAAAGTGGGAAGCATTGACAGATAAGGAAATCTGGACCAGATATGCAGATATTATTGCATCCAAATTCAGAGAACTCCTGGAGCTAACTGAGAATGTTGAAACAGAGTGGAGACTGTTCAGCTCTATACAATGAAATCTTTTTCACATTCCTTCTTTTATTATAAGGGTCAATACTGAAGGTGTTTTCACTACTAGCATACATCAATAATTTAAATTTCATGTTTCAAACTAAGCTTTTAAATTAGATAATCACTTTTAACCCTTTTGTAACCAACCTGCCCCAAATCCTTGGTGTATGGGTGTGAGAATTCTTTATATTTTATAATTTAAACAAGAAAATACATGAAATTAACTCATATCAAAGAGTTCTCTTCCTTGGACTCTGTTATATCACATTCCTTTATATCAACTATAAATGCTAATCATATTGTGTGTGTTTTGGTTTCCATCTTGAGTTTCTATTTTTTAATGTATTCTGACATTTTTTTGTTATTTCAGGAAAAAGAGAGCATCAAAAAATGTATTGCAGAACTGAAGAATTTATCTGCAGCTTAAACTTATTGACTAGTGATGTTACTAGTAAACTAACTGGAATTGTTGGAGGGATGGAGAAGGTGGGTTAGGTTTAGTAGATTCTCTGGTCACTAGACTTGTTTGTCTACTGGAGATTTTCTATAAAAACTTAATTAGAATTATAAGGATAATAAATACATAAAAAAATGTTTGTTTTTATTTTAATTTTTTTTTTTTTTTTTAATTTAAAACTTAAAATTATTTATTTTGTTTAATTCATGCCTAAATCAGAGGAAGAAGACCAGCAGTTCTTACTTATAATAAGACTTCTGAGATTGATGGGAAGAAAAGTAAAATTAATAAGCACTTTTGGAGTGCTGTGCATGTAGATATCAAGTGATCCAAAGGTTCTCAAACTTTTTGGGCCACAGCCACTCAATGCCCTCTGCACCCACCACGTCTATTTCCAGAGAGACCTGCCTACATGCAAATTGAAAATAATATATAATAAATAAAATTGTTAATTTATATATAATATATACTATATGTAAATAGATATTATATGTTTTATTTTACTATATTTATATATAGTATGTATCATTTGATATTTAATATATTATTATATCATCTCTAAACCCCTACCACTACCTCCTTGGGCCCCAGCGACCACTGGACCTTCTCAATGCCCCCAAGGGGTGATAGTGCCCACTTGGAGAGCCTCTGCTTGGAATCAAATACTACCTATGAGAACTGATACTTCAGTTCAGATCATATTGGAAAAATGTTTAGTGTTTATGGTCTGATAAAATATATCTAGTATATTCTGCAAAGTTATTGGTGTTTAAAAGAGCATTGCAGGCTTATAAAAGGGGACAGTATTTCAATAAGAACTGATGTGGATCATAAAAATGATTGATTACAAAATATCATCATTACCGTTTAACGTCCATTTTCCATGCTAACATGGATTAGACAGGTCCTATTTGAGGCAAATTGAGGTCATATGACCATGTCTTACTCATACAGAACTGATTTTGGCTGGATGCCCTTCCTAATGCCAACCATATTTACAGTGAGTACTGGTTGCTTTTTATCGTGACACACGACCACATTACAATGTAGGCTGAGTATTTTTTGTCATGACCACCTTACAGTGTTGGCTGGATGCTTTTTGTTGCGACACCTACATGACCAAATTTACAATGTGGGCTAGGGGCTTTGGTGGGAAGAGTGTGTGGAGATTGGGGTGGAGTGTTAGGATGTGAAAGGTCTGTATGCTTCAATCTGTGCTCATGGGAAGGCAGGTCTTCTGTATAACGCAGAGATCCCAATCCTGTGTCACGACCAAATTTAATATAGAAATGGCTTCTAGAGGTCTAATCCAGTAGAAGCCATTTCTATATTAAATTTGATGTTATATATATATGTGTGTGTGTGTGTGTGTGCAGCAAATTGGTAGAGGAGTTAGAATGTTTTATGGTACTTGTTCCGACCCTCTGTTCTTAGAGTTCAAATCTTGCCATGGTCAACTTTACCTTTCATCCTTTTGAGGTCGATAAAAAAACGTACCAGTCTAGTACTGGGGTGGATTCTTCCTCTATATCTCTTTCTCTGGAAGAAATCTGGACATGTGGTTAGAATGTCTCAGGAAATAATTGCTGGACAGATTTTATGGGCAAACCAACTGGCAAGAGACTCGGGTAGACTCCTGAGCAAGATGTTTGGATAACATCCATGAGCTTAACTGGTCACGCTTGGAGATGGTTGCTTCTGACAGGACTCTCTGGAAGAAGTGTTTGAGGAATCTGCTCCCATGATCCTCTCAGGAAGAAGTAGATAGAAAAATATTTGTACTGCGACTATATGAGTCAGCAGATGTAAGTGGGTTAACACAACTCTTGGTTTTGTTGCTTATAAAACAAAATTCTAGAGCAATCCTTGTGTTGTCAAAAATTTGTTTGAAAACTATTCCAAATTTTAGATTGTTTCATGAAAGAAGACAATTTACTATGGATATTTAGTAATATGGCCTTAGCTGTATACTGTATTGGTAGCAGAGATTATATCCTTAAAGAAGATAGTGATGTAAGGTTGCGTGTTTATGTTTAGTCCTGGTGGAAAGATAAGGCATAGTTAAACAAAGATTTATTATTTCTTGATTTTGAACCAATTGCAGCAAGAAGTATTTTTTTTGTGATATATGTATGACCATGTCAACACTTCTACTTGGAGTTGTTTACCATCAGGACACACAGCTTTGTGATATCCTCAGAGCTGCTGCCAGGAAAACAGCCGCTTATGTTTTTATTGCAGGGGACTTCAATCACCGAGATTGACTGGGAAACATTTCGTTGGCCGCAAAGTGCAAATGATTTTCTTGTGCTAGTGTTGAACTCGAACTGGTTCCAAGTAGTCACCTCCCCAACAATACTTTGGATCTACTCTTCACCCCTATTCCTGAAACAGTTGTTAGTGTTACTACTGAGAAACCTTTAGGTAACTCTGATCATGCTATGATCATTGCCAATCTGTCTTTTATCGGCAGTAACAAAAACCACAACCATCTCCAACTGGAACTGTTGCTGCAACACCCAAACTGGCTTGAATTTTACGACTCTGGAGATGTCAACACTATACTTCAGAACATCCTGAACTCAATATTGACAGTACGTGCAGCATCAGTGCCATGTAAGCAGAAAAAACGTCCCAAAAGTGCAATTTGAGAGACTGCACGGTCCAACTTGCCAGCAAAGAACGTAATGCTGAACATGAATACAAACTGCATAAATCAGATATCAATATAAAAATGCGAAATAAATCATCCAACCATCTCAAGCAGGTGACAAAAAAGGCAGTGCTTGAATTTGAACAGCACATAGCAACCAACCCTGACAGTAAGGTGTTCTGGAAATATGTTCATTCAAAGCAGAGGCCTCACTCTCCAGTTGGTCCTCTTCGCAATTCCCACACAAGCCAGATTACTGACGACCCCAAAGAATGCGCAGAACTCATTGCTGAATGCTATGCAGGCATTTTCACTGTTGAAGACCTAAATGTACCATCTCCACCACTTCTGACATCGGATTCTATAACAACTATAGAATTTACACCTAAAATGCTGCGACATCACCTTAAGAATAAACGCAACCATGCTTCTCCTGGTCTTGAAGGTGTTACGTACCTGCTTCTCAAATGTGGCATTTTGGGACGAAAAATTCAGCATACACATACTCCCTCCACCACACTAATATCAAGAAGTCTTCTTGTGAACATGACCTGGGCATTACTGTCAGCAGCGATTTGTGTTGGACGAAGCACGTCTTTAAAATTGTCAAGAAGGTCGAGAGTGTCTTAGCATCACTCAGCAAGACCTTTGTCAGCCACTCTCCAGCTATGTATTTAAAGCTGTATTTAGCTATGGTGCAGCCACACTTAGAATTTGCATCACCAGTCTGGAACCCCTATCCTGCTCAGAACATTGACCTCCTGGAAACTGTTCAGGGACGTGCAACCAAGCGAATACCCTCCATCAGGCACCTACCATACTCTGAACGCCTTGCTTCCCTGGGCATGGATACATTAAAGCTCCGACGTCTGACAACTGACTTGGTAAATGCCCACAAAATTATTAACCATCTTACCAACAACAACTCTGAGCACCTTTTTGATTTCCATGTGTCTAACACACGTGGACATGCCCACAAAGTCAGAAAACAGCACAGCTCCCATGACTTTCGGAAACATTTTTTCACACTCAGAGTTGCTGAAGCATGGAAGAAACTACCTGCATCAGTTGTTAGCAGCTGAGACACTGCATCCTTTAAAACCTCCATACTTCCTGAAATTCGCCAACACTACACCTGATATCCTCCTCCATACACGCGCACACATGTATATCATGACTCATACACTGTTCATTTTCCTGACATTTGAACATTATTCTATGTACTATACATGCACCTTTGATGAGTTGTAGTGCACCTGAGCACTGTACACAATAATTTCATTATTATTATTATTATATTAAGATTAAACTTCTTAAAAGCAAAGTATTTTACTTATACTTGTGAAGAGATAGGAGAAAAGTTTCAAAACATTTTCTTCTCTGAAGTTTATTGGCTCTTAAGAAGTTGTGTGCCTTGTCATGTTTACAGAATTAGAAAAAAATAATGTTGAACCCTTTAGAATTTACATTACTCTATATTTACTATTATATTTTCACTGTAAAGACTTTATCTCACATAATTATCTTGCATAATATCGAATCTAAGAGATTTTGATGTTATTTATTTCGAGAATAATACCTTAACATCAGTATGAGTCGCTGATTACAGTTGTTTTCAACAGAAAGAGGTGAGAGAATTCTGGCCGGATACAACTGGTTTAAATGTTAAAAGGTTAAATATTTTCAAGTGAATCAATAGAGTAAATTTTGAGACTTGATTTTAAAAAAACAAAAAAATTTTGTGTACAAAAAAACCATAGCTCGCTGACATATGTAAACTTTTAAATGAAACTAGCAATGTATCCCGGCGTTGCACGGGTAAGAACATTGGTAATAGCACCTCCAATGAGAAACGTTTATTTGTGAGTGCCTGTTAAAAACTCAAAAATATACCGACAGGAAACTTGTTTTATTAAGAGAAAATTAAGAAGTTTTGGCCTTTTGGAGTAAATGTGAAAGAGAAAGTCACAGGTTAAGTTGGCAGAAGGTTCCAGTGTCATAGCAGTAAAGCGTATGCTACTTACCTCAAAAGTTCATTCGCACTCTTTCCACTAAGTTACTCTTTCTCTCTATCCCTCTCAGTGCAGTCCCTTGCGAATATCTCGCGTAGACCTGGTGTAGATTTGCACCCGATCCATCTGCCCGATGCACATGTCCACTTTGTACGGCTTTTGGAGGAAGGAGTGACAGCAGTACGTTTTTCTGTATTATTATGAAAAGGTGTAGCAGAGAATCCCACGTGAACTAACAGCTCGGGAGGAAACTGCTTACCTCGAAGATTCATTTGCCATCGTTTTTGTCAATGCTCCGTTTAGCTGGTATTTGTTAGTCTACAGTTAGATGAATGGCGCACAAAGGGTTAATGTTTATTGGCAAGAAGTGTAACTGGGCTAGCTTGCCTTGCTTATATCATATATTAAAATAACAGATTAATGTTTAAGCAAAGAATCGCTGCTTTCACCCTTAACGGGATTTTCTGAAACTAAAAAAAATCAATCTGTGAACGCAGAAGTAAATATTTTGTAAAACGTTGCAACCGAAGGAAAACAGGAAGATGATACTTTGGTTCGTGAAGATGTTCCCTGGCAATGAACGGAAAATAGTGAACATAATACGTCATCAATGTTTGTCAGAATGTCGTAATGCAGACAGCCAGGCATACAGACAGATATTATAAGGGCACGACGGAGATGGATAACCGGCGCCTAACACCCCTTTAACAACAGAAAATTGAAAAATAAAAGTAGCAGTTAATATCTTTAGACCGCAAGGAATATATAAATGCAAGTTTGAAGTCAATCGGAGTAGAAATGTGGATTCGAATAGACTTTGCAAAAATGAGGGGACACACAGACAGACAACTACAGTTTTATATATATATATAGATAAACACCAACATGCAAGGCAGGAAAGTAATTATCTTGTGGTATCTCATGAGGACATATGTTAGTATAACATGATAGTTTTACATAACTAGTATATCATTTTGGTATATCTATCAAATATATGATGATAGGCTAACTTCAGTAACATCAGTGAGTTTGAACAAAAACAATCTGTTAAAAAAATATGTTTAAATATGATTAAAATACGTTTACTGTACAATTCTATTGTAAACAATATTAAAAAGAAATAAGACACACACATCATATATGATATATAAAAGCTTAAGCAAAGAATTCCTGATTACATATATATATATATATATATATATATATAATGAAGTTAATATGCCCACGGGTACTAAGTACCCCTGGAAATATATAGGGTGTCTATGAAACAGGGTTGTTCAATGGTATTACTTTGACATACCAGAACTATAATATTGAGATAAGCAGAAGAAGCAAAATTCAAACAATTTTTAGAAAAAATTTTTTTTAAATATAATTTAAATATTTACCCACTCCAGTGCTTTTACTGACAATCAGTAAAAGCACTGGAGTGGGTAAATATTTAAATTATATATTTTTTTTTTTTTTTTTGAATTTTACTTGTTCTGCTTATCTCAATATTATAGTTCTGGTATGTTAAAGTAATACCATTGAAGAACCCTGTTTCATAGACAGTCTATATATTTCCAGGGGTACTTAGTACCCGTGGGCATATTAACTTCATTTAATATTCTCCGTTATGTAGAGAACAAATCTGTTGTTCTATTTAGCTGCTATTTTTAGTGGTGAGACAGACAACACGTCTATGTTTACTTCCGCTTTTGCTACGGACTGGTTCATGTATAGGTCAAATTTCGGCCTCTTTCGATCCTGTACTAGCTAGTAGAAGGCAATATATTTTGCCGTTCTTGGGACTTTTTGCCCTAGGAAAGTAAAATGCTTTCCGAAGATCTTCTCTTTTCCATTGGAGATCCCATGGATTTCTAATGTTTTGTGAAGTGAAACTGATCAGTAAAAGCACTGGAGTGGGTAAATATTTAAATTATATTTTTTTTTAATTTTTAAAAAAATTGTTTGAATTTTGCTTGTTCTGCTTATCTCAATATTATATATATATATATATATATATATACGGTAAAAACCTCCCAGCCCCACACTGTAAATGTGGTTGGTGATAGGAAGGGCATCCAGCTGTAGAAAACCCGCCAGACAGCCCTATGCGAGCAAGACAATCACTCTTGCCTCAAGTGGGAAAACCCCCGTCCAAACCCATGCAAGCGTGGAACACGGACGTTAAACATTGATGATGATGATGATGATGATGATATATATATATATATATATATGTATATAGATGTATGTGTATATATATATATATGTATGTAAAAAGTAAACAGAAATAACAACACAATCGGTACAGTATATGGAAGGGATATATTAGGTTAACACTTGATATAGCAGGAAGAGGGTCCTTCATCAGAAGAATGAGAAATAAGATAGATTGAGGGGACGGGCACGTAGGAATTGGATGGATGAGAAGAAGAAGGTGGTGTAAGAAGATTGTAGTAGAAGAAAAGTGGTAGAGAGTCATATATATATATCAAATAGGGTGTGGTAACAACCAGCTAGATCATAACCCACCAGAGTACTTGATACTTTGGGTAGTTTAGTGGGTAATATGAAAAGATTCAGGACCCCCGATGACTAAGCTCTGGTCATTTCGACAGCTAGATCCGAATTCTGTCAAAACAGCCGCAGCTCAGCCGTCGGAGTCTTGAATCTTTTCATAAATGTATGTATATGTATGTGTGTGTGTTTGGTTGCATATATGTAGGTTTATGTATGTTCTAGTTTTATTTTATTTTATTAATTTCTCCCCTGTGGGTATGGTGTGGCGTGCGGTGGCCGGAGGCAAGGGAGTGCTCGACCGGAAGGGTGTTTGGCCGGAAGGGTGTTTGGCCGGAAGGATGCTCGATCGGAAGGGCCAGCAGAGGGCCTCTCTTTAGTGGTGACCAGCAAACGGTGTGGACGCGAGTTTTGGGCAGCTCCCGGTGTTAAGCAGTTGGACGCACGTGGAAGAGGAGTAACCTGCAGTGGAGTTTAGCGGCGCCTACGAAAAGCGGTAAGTGAGATAGCTTTTTCTATCCACAAGCTATTTCGGCGACTGAAAAAAAAAAAAAAGAAAAAAAAAACACTTGCCGCAAGACAAATCAGAAGATGGCGACAAGACTACGGATGAACGAAGCTATTAGGGCATTTACCGGGGAAGGTGATGTTGTCGCTTGGCTGCGGAAGCTTCGGCTGGTCGCAAGCTTTCAGAAGATAGAGGACGTGGCCGGCCTCATGGCACTGTACCTCGAGGGCGACGCATTGGTACTCTTCCTTGAGTTGGACGAGCACAGCCAAAGAGATGCGCATAAGATTGAGAGGCGTCTGATGGATGCATTCGCCGAGGGACCGTTGGCAGCTTTTGCTAAGCTGGCGAGAATCAGGTGGAATGGTGAGCGCGTCAACATTTTTGCAGCGGAAATACGGCGGTTGGCCATGTTGGCCGGTTACCAGGTGGAATGCGAACGCACGGTGCGGTTGGTGTTCATCAATAGATTTCCGGACGACATAGCGGTGAAACTGCAGCAAGTCCCGGGTTATAAAGAGATGGAAATGCGTTCACTGGTGGAACAAGCCCGGATCATAGCGGAAGATGGCCAAAAAGAGTGTTGCGGCGATAGCAACTACGGAGGTTCAGGACACCTGGCAGCGAAATGGTGAAAGGGAGGCAACCTCGGCACGCGGCCGCGTGCGTTTAGAGGGCGCTGTTTTCGGTGCCAGGGCCCGCACATGGCTAGAGACTGTAGAGAGTCGGAGCCGGAGATAATTTGCTACCGGTGTAAGCGACCAGGCCACATCGCTACCAACTGCGACCAGGGAAACGATCCAAGGGAACTACTGCGCCGGTAGTTGCCCCTTACGAGTAGCGGCGCTGCCCGTGGTGGAAGTCTTCGTGAGGGGGAAGCCACAGCGAGCCCTCGTGGATACGGGCTGTACGACGACACTGGTAACCGTGGGGGTGGCGCAGAGGTGGGGATGGAAGAGCAGCGTAAGGGCAGTCGACGGCAGGAAAATTGAATGCCGAGGTCGCAGCGAGATGGAAATAGCGGTACGGGGAAGGAGGATAAGGCTTTCCGCCATCGTGGTAGACAATGTGGTTAATGGGATCGGCGTGGTTATGGGCATGTACGCGGTTGGCCGTCTAGGGGGCGTCACGGTGAACAATGTCTGTGTGTTGTTTGGCGCCGCTGTATCGATATGCGCTGTGAGTGCACGTCATGAGAACCAGAAGGCCCACGAGGAGGAATACCCCGCTTACACTGTACAGGACAAAGACTTCAAGGCCGTGTTTGATGGGCAGCGATGGGTTGTTGAGTGGTACTGGAAGGGAGAACCACCAACACTGAAGACCAAAGTGGGCTGCTATCAACACACATTGAAGGGAAACGCTAGGAGTGAGTTCGAGCGAGAAGTAGAGAGATGGATCGAAGAGGGCATACTGCTTCCCTGGTAGGAGGAGGTGAAGTGCGGAGTATTGCCGTTAATGGCGGTGGTGCAACCCACGAAGAGCAAGGTGAGGCCGGTACTGGACTATCGGGAGCTGAACGAGCACGTGTCATGCCACACGGGTGGCGAGGTCACGGATGTCTGTGGGGAAACCCTGCGTGAGTGGAGACGCATGACGGGGGTTCAGCGATCGTGGATCTAAAGTCGGCTTACTTGCAGTTGCATATAGATGAGAAGCTCTGGCGGTATCAGCTGGTCAGGTATAAGGGCCGGACATATTGCCTGACCAGGCTCGGTTTCGGGCTGAGCTCCGCACCGAAGATCATGGCGGCGGTCCTCAAGACCGCTCTGGGGAGGGCCGACAAGATAAAGAGGGCTACTAACTCCTATATTGACGACATCCTAGTGGACGAGTCGGTGGTGTCGACGGCGGAGGTCACGAGCCATTTGCGGAGGTATGGACTGACTGCGAAGCCATCAGAAGCATTGGAGAGAGGAGCCGCGCTGGGACTTAGGCTACGGCGAGACAAGACGGGCGTTTTGGTGTTCCAGAGGGGAAACGAAGTTCCGGAACTGGGCCCAAGTATGAGTAGGCGGGAGCTTTTCTCGGTGTGTGGAAAGCTGGTGGGTCACTACCCGATCGCTGGGTGGCTCCAGACGGTATGCAGCTATGTCAAGAGACGAGCGGGAGGGGTGACCTGGAGTGACAGAGTGGGAGAGAGGACGGTGGCCATGATGCAGGAGATCGTGGGGAGGGTGAAGGCCGACGACCCAGTGCGGGGACGCTGGTATGTTCCCAAATCACAGAGCGGGACCGTATGGTGCGATGCCAGCAGCATAGCGCTGGGTGTCACGTTGGAGATAGGTGTTGAGGTCGAGGATGCAGCCTGGCTTAGAAAGAAGGACGACTGCAGCCACATCAATGTGGCCGAGCTGGACGCGGTGTTGAGAGGGTGAACCTCGCCCTGCGGTGGGGGATGCGCACCATTGAGATACGCACCGACTCGGCTACTGTACTCGGATGGGTAAGATCAGTGCTCACCAGTGAGAAGAGAGTGCGAACGAGAGGTGCGGCGGAGATTCTGATAAAGCGCCGTCTGGGAACGTTTGGAGAGCTGGCCACCGAGTTCGACCTGAAGCTGAGCGTAGTGTTCGTGCCCTCAGAGAAAAATAGGGCGGACATCTTAACTAGAGTGAAGAAAGCCTGGATGGAAGTGCCGGAGGAGGTAGAGGATGAGATAGCTGCCGTGTGTCGGTTGACCGAGTCAGACCTGAAGGGGTTGCATGACATGCACCACATGGGTGTGGATAGGAGCCTGTTCCTAGCCAGGAGAATCGACTCGGACGTTAGCAGACACAGTGTTCGGGGGGGGGGGGGGGGGTAGAGGCTGCGTCCGATGTCAGTCCATTGATCCTGCCCCGGGTGTACACGAAACGGGAAGCCTCCCGGTGGATCGCGACTGGAAGCGATTAGCGGTGGATGTGACGCACTACCGGTAGGGAACGTACCTCTCGATGGTCGACTGTGGACCAGGTCGAATGGCGATATGGAGGGAGATGAGGACTGGAACGGCCGAGGAAATCGTGCGGACGTTGAGAGAGGTGTTCTTGGAGCGGGGCCCTGTGGACGAACTGCTGATGGACAACAGCGCAGCGTTCCGCTCGGAGGCACTGAGGGAGATGCTCGATGGATGGAAGGTGCACCGTTTCTTCAGAGCGGCGCACAGGCCGAGCGGGAATGGAATCGTGGAGCGACACCACCGGACGATCTAGGCAATGGCGGAGCGGGGCCATATCTCACCAATGGAGGCAGTGTTCTGGTACAATATGTCCCCTCGGGTTGGACAGGTCGAGGAATCAGTGCCACACAGAGCAGTATTCAAATACGAGTGGCGGCACCCGTGCACGCCACCACAACGGCCAGTGAGGAGAGAGAGTGCATTCGTGCAGGTGGGCGAAGAAGTCTGGGTTAAGCCCCCAGATGCACGTTGCACATCTCAATGGGGAAGGGGAACGGTGACGGTCGTAAATTCAAAGAACAATGTGTCCGTGGACGGGGTACCACGTTATGTCCTGGATGTAAGAAGAATCACTGTGTCAACGGACTCCGAGGAAGAGGAAACCCAAGATGAGGTGGAAACCCAGAGCTCTGCCCCAATACTACGAAGATCGCAAGAGTCGTAGACCACCAACCTGGACAGCAGACTTTCATATGCAGAGGGACGAGGGGGAAATTGATCCTTGAGATCAGGGGGGCGTGTGGGTATGGTGTGGCGTGCGGTGGCCGGAGGCGGGGGAGTGCTCGACCGGAAGGGTGTTTGGCCGGAAGGATGCTCGACCGGAAGGGCCAGCAGAGGGCCTCTCTTTAGTGGTGACCAGCAAACGGTGTGGACGCGAGTTTTGGGCAGCTCCCGGTGTTAAGCAGTTGGACGCACGTGGAAGAGGAGTAACCTGCAGTGGAGTTTAGCGGCGCCTGTGAAAAGCGGTAAGTGAGATAGCTTTTTCTAACCACATGCCCAATAGAAAGTGAGCCAATTTCTCACACAGAGACAATGTCTGTCTGTGTAAGCGGGTTGTAGATCTGTATGCATTAAATCATATGTGCACACATATACATACATTTCTATATTTATTTGTGTATATATGCAGTTATTGTATTATGTATGTGTGTGTGTGTGTGTTTGAGTGTTTGGGGCTACACGCTGTTTTATCGACGGAAGTTTTATGTATGTCTGTTAGGTTCTATTTTGGCTTTTTCAAGTACTTATTCCATTACATTGGTTGGGTAAGGAAACTACCCAGACACCCTGAAAATATATCTGTCACTTATGCAACGGGTGAAGTACTTTTTATCGATTTTGACCTTTTCAAACTGAATAATACTTTCATGTGCTTTGTTTTTAAAATGGTGAAAAGAAAGACAAATTAGCAACAATTAACTCTATCTGAAGTTGTTGGCAAGGTTCTCGCAAGACTATGGCAATTCCAGAATCACACAGTAGTTTTAGAGGAGGAATGGGTACAGTTGACATGTTTTTTTCTGTAAGACAAATACGAGCAGTGTGTCCCTCTCTATCAGGTCTTTGTCAAGGTATGTTGTGTGAGGTGTAGTAAGTGAAGGTAGTTTGTGTGAAGTGTAGTAAATCAAGGTATGTTGTGTGAGGTGTAGTAAGTCAAGGTATGTTGTGTGAGGTGTAGTAAGTCAAGGTATGGTGTGTGAGGTGTAGTATAGTAAGTCAAGGTATGTTGTGTGAGGTGTAGTACGTCACGGTATGTTGTGTGAGGTGTAGTGTATAGCGAAGATACTGGGTTGTATGAAGGTAATAAGGAGGCATGGTTTGTGTGTATAATATTTAATTAACAATCATGGATATATATAGAACAGTATAGTTGCAATGTCAAAGAAATAGATGATAGAATGAAGCAAAGTTTGTAGTTACCGTTTTGATTGCCAGGCAAACGCGGCTGGCTATAGACGCCTGGCGAAGGCCAGGCGCCGGAAGGGCAGATGAGAGGCAGAGAACTTACAGTTGTTAGTTTTATAGGGTTCTGACCGGAAGTTACAGAAAGGGTTCTACTTCCCGTCTAGATGTTGTTAATCTATTGGGGTTGTGAGTCACAACAAGGGAGGCCACTGCTACAAGTGTAGTAAGCCAAGGTATGTTGTGTGAGGTGTAGTGTAGTAAGTCACGGTATGTTGTGTGAGGTGTAGTGTAGTAAGCCAAGGTATGTTGTGTGAGGTGTAGTGTAGTAAGTCAAGGTATGTTGTGTGAGGTGTAGTGTAGTAAGCCAAGGTATGTTGTGTGAGGTGTAGTGTAGTAAGTCAAGGTATGTTGTGTGTGAGGTGTAGTATAGTAAGCCAAGGTATGTTGTGTGAGGTGTAGTGTAGTAAGTCAAGGTATGTTGTGTGAGGTGTAGTGTAGTAAGTCAAGGTATGTTGTGTGAGGTGTAGTGTAGTAAGTCAAGGTATGTTGTGTGTGACGTGTAGTATAGTAAGTCAAGGTATGTTGTGTGAGGTGTAGTGTAGTAAGTCAAGGTATGTTGTGTGAGGTGTAGTGTAGTAAGTCAAGGTATGTTGTGTGAGGTGTAGTGTAGTAAGTCAAGGTATGTTGTGTGTGACGTGTAGTATAGTAAGCCAAGGTATGTTGTGTGAGGTGTAGTGTAGTAAGTCAAGGTATGTTGTGTGAGGTGTAGTGTAGTAAGTCAAGGTATGTTGTGTGTGAGGTGTAGTATAGTAAGCCAAGGTATGTTGTGTGAGGTGTAGTGTAGTAAGTCAAGGTATGTTGTGTGAGGTGTAGTGTAGTAAGTCAAGGTATGTTGTGTGAGGTGTAGTGTAGTAAGTCAAGGTATGTTGTGTGTGACGTGTAGTATAGTAAGTCAAGGTATGTTGTGTGAGGTGTAGTGTAGTAAGTCAAGGTATGTTGTGTGTGAGGTGTAGTATAGTAAGTCAAGGTATGTTGTGTGAGGTGTAGTGTAGTAAGTCAAGGTATGTTGTGTGTGAGGTGTAGTGTAATAAGTCAAGGTATGTTGTGTGAGGTGTAGTGTAGTGTGTCAAGGTATGGTG